>JAPMOQ010013773.1:0-90928 GCA_026543055.1 Argiope trifasciata
CTTCAAAGTCAATATAAAATAAATGCAACTGTAATAACTATAATTGTAAGTATATATAATGTAACTATGTTTCATTATTTATCTCAAAACTTACTTGAAATAAATTTACTTTTTACTTTTCGACTGACATCAACTAACAATGCGCATTATCGACTTCCACAAATATTTCATATTATCTAAAATATCTTCATTATTAGTAAAAAGAAATGATGTAATAATAAAACGAAAAATTCTGCGTTTAAAAGTCAATATAAAACAAATACAATTGAGATAACTATAATCGTTAGATATATAATGTAACTACGTATCATTCTTTATTTCAAAACATGCTTGATTTAAGTTTATTATTTTTCTTTTTTGACTGGCAACAGCTAGCATATCGCATTATCGTCTTGCAATCATTTTATATTTTTCTACAATATATTCGTTAATAGTGAAAAGATATGTTGTAATAATACAATGAAAAATTATGCTGCTCACGGACGGTATAAAATAAATATAAATGAAATAACTAAAGTAAGACATATAATAAGGCCGCGGTTGGTAGAGCGTCAGTCTCGTAACCGAAAGGTCGCGGGTTCTGTCCTCGTCTCGGCCAAAGACCGTCGTGTTGGCTAATGGCAGTTGGGGCACGTTAAATATATCGCGGCTGCATAGTCCTCCAAGTTCCCATAACAAAACGATACCTCTGAGGGTACTGAATCAAGGATGCGTCGGTCTCTGATTTGGATCTAAATTCTGACTTACGAATGGATGAATGAGTTCGACCGCCCCCTAAAAAGGGTTGTGTCGTGTGTGTTCGAGCAAAAGTCGTACTTTCACCTTAACGGTGCTCTTTAACAACGAAAGGCGCACACCTCTGCCTTAATTCGAAAGAGCTCCACTCATTCGTGCTTGGTATGACCAAGTGGCATTAGAACCACCACCACCACCAAGACATATCATATAACTATGTTTCATTATTTATTTCAAAACATACTTGAAATAATTTTTGCTTTTTCGGCTGAAATCAATTAGGGATTTGTATTATCGTCTGCCACCAATATTTTACACAAGTCACCTTTGGTGACCAGCTAGCTCGCCTAGAGTAATGCATTCTAAAATTTTCAAGTAAATTCTTACGTATCTTGCTCTTTTTATAAGTCATCAGCCGAATATATTTAAACTTCTCCGATAGTCACGTAACTCGTATTATTATAGAAGCCTTACGATTATTTGAGGCCGTGGTGGCCTGGTGGTAAGGTCTCGGCTTCGGAACCGGAGGGTTTCAGGTTCGAGACTCGATTCCACCGAAAAACCGTCGTGTGAGGGGGTCTCTTGCACGTTAAATCCGTCAGGTCAAACGTCCTCCCGCTGGTGTGGTGTGGAGAGGGGGGTGCCAGTTCAGGTGTCGTCCTCGTCATCTGATCTTGGTTCAAAATTACGAGGTCCGTCCCCAAATAGCCCTCGTGTTGCTTTAAACGGGACGTTAATATAACTAAACTAAACTGCGATTATTTGTTCATTGTACAATATAACTCTCTGATTTGCAATCAGCTGTTATGGAACTATGCAGGAAATATCGCATCTAATATTTATCCCATAACATTGGGCTACGATTTCAACTCTTTCCTCGGGTTAATTTGCAATAAGTTATCAATCATTCCATTTGGGTTTCGTGAAAGTAACTGCAAAGCACAGGTACACTCTTAACGTGCTCTTGCAGGCTAAATTCTACTTTCATTTTGTGAGAAATTAATTGTTGGAAAATACAGTTACAGAATGTTTTTAAAAATTCATTAAAAATAGAAGCTGAATTTTTAGGTTAAAACGCTGTTATCAATGAAAAAAAAAGCATTTTTAAGAGGATTTAAAAAACAACTTTTAAGCTGTAAAATTTTTGGAAATTATAACAGAACAATTCCAAATGTTAGCTTACATTTTAAATAATTAAAGTTATAAAAAAAATCAGTCAAGTTATACTTTTTCATCCTTCAAAGTAAATAAGTAAATAACAGGCAACTATAAATTCCATGGTCTAGTGTGTAGTGCTCTAACACACTCACGAGCGCATTCATATACACAAACACACATTCATTTGATTATCAACCTTGGATTAATTCTAGGCATTGATTGGCCTAAAATTGATATCTTCTTTAAGATGGTGGGTGGAAAATTCTAATGGAACACGCTTTCTTAATAATATTCTTTTCTTTTTATAAATGTCAGTTTTAATGATTGATTTGGAAGATTGATTGGTGCAGCAACTTTTATTTGAAATATTACTAAAAATATTTTTAAAATATGGCTCACAGAGCAAAGTATGAAGAAATCTAAATCTCATTATTCATCAATTCATTATTTGACTCAGGCTACATCAAATGTAATTAATTATTTACTTCATTTAGACCAAGCTGACAGTACTAAACAATGTGTATGTATATTACTAATATTTTAAAAATTGTTCATTTGGTAGGAATTTAAATGCATATCCTGTATAAATTCAATCAGGTTTGCCATAAATAATAAGATTTATTGAATTAACGATTTAGATGTTGCAAACGATTATAGAAACCTTTGCTTTGTATTTATTTTTTAGAAGCTATCACATTTTATATTTATTTCATTTCATTCAGTCACGAGCTGAAAGTTACATTTTTCTAGATTCAATTTGCAATAATAGTTGATTTTTTTTTAAGTTTGAACTTCCGTCAAAAGAATGGCAACACGCTAATGAAATCTAATCTTTATCGCCTTGACGTGCTCATGCAGATTAAATTTTATTTTTCCGAAATATATTGTTGAAAAATATGTTTAAAATATTTGTTAAAAAAATTCGTTAAAAATAGAAGCTTATGTCAAAACACTGATACCATAAGAAAACTAATTTTTTAATCTTTAAATTGATACAAAAATCATGTTTGTGCAATAATATTTTCGGAAGTTATAGCTGAAAAACGACGAAATTTCGCTTAATTTTTAGAAGAGTGCCAACACACACACACATTGGGCTTTATTATAAGTATAAATATAAATTTATAAATTATCTACTATCTTCCTTACTAGTGAAAAGAAATGTTCTAGTAATAAAATTTAAAAATTCTCTTCAAAGTCTATATAAAATAAATATAAGTGTAATAGCTATAATTGCATGATATAATGTAACTACGTTTCATTATTTATCTCAATACTTGCTTAATATAAGTTTATTTTTTACCAGCGATTTGCGCTATCGTCTGCCACAAACTTTTTATTTGATTTAAACTATCTTCATTATTAGTGAAAATAAATGTTATAATAATACAACGAAGAATTCAGCTGTTCCAAGATAATATAAAATAAAAGCAATTCTAATGACAAAAGTAAAATATATGATGCAACTATGTTTCATTCTTAATTTCAAAACATGCTTGATATAAATTTATTTTTTTCCTTTTCAACTGGCAACTATTAGCGGTTCGTATCGTCTGCCACAAACATTTTAGAGCATCTAAAATAGCTTCATTTAAAAATTAAAATGGCAAATATTTAAAATAACATCAATAAAATACAGTTTTTTTTTACATTTATAATTTTAAAACTACTAAAATTGTAAATGAAGATCGACAATTTAATCGACATTTCTTATATCTTTAATTTCATTAAACATTTTGCTGTGTATCCAAATATATAAGGCAAAACACCTAATTAAATTAAAAGTTGTTTTTAAATAATTTGATTCAATGATTATTTTAATTTTCATAATTGTTTTTGAGAATTATTAATCAAAATTAACATATATATTACGAATCGAATTCTGGATTTTTTTTAAAGAAAGAAGTTTAATATACTAAGGCTTTGATCATGATTAATTGAATTGAAAATGTTTTTCGACTAAATTAATTTTTATTTATGTATGTAACTATTTAGTAATAAATATCTT
This sequence comes from Argiope trifasciata, assembly GCA_026543055.1. Taxonomy (NCBI): domain Eukaryota; kingdom Metazoa; phylum Arthropoda; class Arachnida; order Araneae; family Araneidae; genus Argiope; species Argiope trifasciata. Next base: position 3,902 of record JAPMOQ010013773.1, read on the forward strand.
TTTAATTATTTATTAATAAATCGATTGCATGCAAACGCAATTTTTTTTTTGTTATAGCATACTGCTCGATGATATTTCAGAAATTTTTAAATTTTCATTACACATAATTTTTTTTTCAAAACTCAGTTTTAATTTTTGTTTCTTATTCATTTATTTTTGATTAAGTAATTGTAATTTGTACATCAACACTCTTATTTTTTGGAGGCTCTTATAAAGAGTACCGTCCAAGGTCCTCTACTTTTTGAATTCCTCGAACATAGAAGAGCAATTCACTTCGATGTGTACTGTGAGACACTCCGAAAACTACACAGGTCCATCAAGAACAAAAAACTGGGGCTACTCACGGACGATGTGGCATTTTTCCATGATAAAGCACATCCTCATAATCCCAGAACTAGCCAAGTGGGAGCAGCTCGACCATCTGCCTAACATTCCGGACTTGTCACCCTGCGATTTTCATGTATTTAGCCTCCTGAAAAAACCTCTGAAAGGGAGGCATTTCAACTCGGATGGCAAACAAGGAAAATCTAGGTTTCGTCATGGTCACAGTCACTCTTTGAAGAAGGAATCATTCGACTCGTTAATAATGAGATTGTTGTTTTCATGTCTATTGTGTATACTTTGAGTAAAGTCTTCATTTATATCCATAGTATTATTTCGTATTTTTTTATATTAACACCACTTGTGTATCAAAGAAACAATGAAAATATAAAATTTTATTTTTTAATGTTTCATTTGAGAAATATATAGAATTATCACGATTTTTTGGGGAGAAATTAAGCAGCCGAAGTAGCAACTTTCATATTGTTTTTCTTAATCAAATATTTATTTATAACGTCAAGATTTCTGCCTTATTTTAAAAATAAACTAAAGCAATAAGTTACAAAAGAAATGCAAAAGTAAATAAAAATGAGTTCACTGTTTCCATTTAATGATGGAAAGATGAAGTTTGTACTTTTGATGACAGTTAATGTAGACTTGTATCAGATTTCAGAAAAAATTCATCGTCAAAATCGGTTTATTTGTGCTTTGCATGTGAATACAAAAACGTAACACGTTATCTGAAGGGAATTCAGCATGCGCATTTATCACCATAAATAAAACCTGTATCTTAGGGATTGAAATTTGGATCAAATCCATGTAGAGACCGCCGTAACTCAAAAACTTAATAAGATAGAAAAAATTAAATTTCGTATGATGCCTTTTTAGCAAAAGATTCCAATTTCTTCGGTATCATGTTGTATTTTCGTCGGTCATCGGAAATATGTAAATTTGTTTTTGTTTTCAGTATGCTATAAAATTAAACATGAAACGAACCGTATTTTATAAGTAAAAAAGAAAAAAAAAGAAAAATCGAAGGCATCGAATTTTTTTAGCTGCTGCTTTTTAGGTCGGCATCGTGCATAGGGATAGCGTGTTGTGGATTTTTTGCTTTCTATCTCTAAGATGAGCGAATGTGCCCCCCATAAAAAGGGGTTGTGCAAGCGAATGTGATGCAGAAGTGGTTAAGTCGCACTCTTGGTCCTAGATGGCACTGCTTAAAAAACAAAAGATACTCTCACGGCTTAAAATCGCTGAAATCCTCAGTTTACTTATTAGTGACAAATGTCATTAGACACAACAACATAAATTTCATATTTATAAAGAGATCTAAGAGAAGTAAAGACCTAAAGATAAAGTATCTTAAAACCAATGATTCCATTCCATTTTTGATTCGCTTCATCATAATTAATTCAAAGATTCAATCTATAAAACAGAAGTCGTTATCTTGAATTATAAGTGAATTTTTATCTTATTATTTGTGTAAAATTTTAATACAAATACACATAATGGTTATTTGAGATATACATGTTGAAACCTTTGTGAACTTTTGGACTATAGCCATGAGATTGTTGGTATTTAAACTGCAGAAACGCATTGAAAGCAGTTGAACAGAGAACGCTTTCTTAATTTCTGAGGAATTTATTTCAAATACTTTAGTGTATTTGCAAATGCGTGAGAAATTTTTGTCGAAATCATTTTCTTTTACCTTTTAATGTATTCTTCACATTTAGCTGGTCTCTTTCATTCTATAAATTTTTAAAATTAGATTGACACTTGCTTTTAGAATAAAATTAGGCCATTTCAGAAAGAATCTTATCACTTTGAAATAATAGGCAAACATAAAACCTTAGTCAGAATTTCAAGCTCCAAACTATACTAAGGATATTTGAGATACTATATGATGATAATTGATATTCAACATAAGAATTTGCATGCAATAATTCTAAATATACTTGTCTTCTCTCTATTAAGTAGAATGAGGACCCGAACAAGAACCCTCGATCAAGAAGCAGAGAATCCATAACCAGATAGTTTAATTATTTAAACTAACTTCCCGTTTTGAAGCAAAATGATACATTTTCTAGAAATGCATTTCTTTCGTTTGAACCTCCCATCAAAAGACAAGGACGCCCAGTGAGTTTAGCACTTGCTCTCTAAATTTGTACACTTTGCTATAAGGTGGACATTTGGCTTCAGTGAATTTAAGGCGCACCAGAACAAATAACAAGGTTTCTACGCAGATTTCGAATTCGTAATTTCGAACACGCATCTGCTCAGTAACTTTACCAAGGCCATCGCAGCTCCAACAGCCAGATAGACAGACTGAGTAGGCTCTTTTTTACATTGTTGGAGATGTAATTCACGTATTTATTGTATTAAAATATATTAATAAATAGTAACAAACACAATCTAATTTGTTACACCATTTTGTTGAAAATTTGCTCATCCTCATTATATTCTTTGTTTTGTTTTTTAAAAAATCCATTACTTCTTTCTTAGATTCTAATCATAGGTCTACACTTGAACGGCTATATAAAAACTTCTAAGTCATTCCGTACAACCAATGTCATCAAAAGGATTAAAAATGTTTTATTGTGACATCTAATTATAAGTGTGACAGTTAATTAATATAATTTTAATAATTAATATAATGTAACACTTATAATAAGTGTTACTTTTAATTATAATTTTGCTCATATTATTCCAATTTTTTGCCTTGATTTTTAAAAAAGTATTTTTATAACATTTTTACTGAAATATTTTTATTTTAAATATGACATATTTTAACAACTCAATAAAGTTATTAAAAAATTATCTACAAGTGGCGTATAAAATTGCGCCAAGAGTTCCTTAAATTTTGCATTCTCTGGGTTTAATCAAATATTTGAAATGAAAAGTCTCATTCTATAGGACACTTCGAATACTACGTTTTAGTAACATAATAAAATTCAGTACACAATGATTTCCTAATCTAAATAAAATGACACGAATTTAAAGTTGGTAAATATAATGCAATTACTTATTTTTAGTAAATTTTTCAGTCTACCCTTCATTTTGTGATCATTCATCACGTAAATAAATTATAAGAACATTGCACTTCAAGTCCGAAAAATACTGAATTATTGTCCGTAATGATGCAATATGCCACAAATTTATGATTTTTCTGATTACAAGTGTTAGCATTATTTATCAGTTAAGATAAAATGACTCTCTAAGCTTTCGGTGTTCTTGCTTTGGGTATATGTTACTATTACAATGAAATGGAAAGGACGTTTCAACAGGGAAAATTTAAATTACTCGACTTATTTTTGTTCTTGCATTTTAAAGCTTTAATGAATGCAAAGTCGAGGAAAGGGAGGATTGGATACAAACTTTTAGATTTCACTCAAAATGAGAAAATATATTTAATTTTCAACTCATCTCTACTTCACTAGGATTATTCTATAAAAGTAAGATCAATTATTTATAAATTAGGCTGTTAATTCATGTTTCTTTTATAATTATGACCTTGTGGCTTATTTCAAAGTAGTATACATTTAAAAATATATATAGTTTATATGCATATGCTTTAGATGAAATAAGAAAGTTACGTTTTGGGTTGTTTGAGTCAATTTATTGACTTTTGAAAAAATCACGGACATTCTTATTGAAACTTTTTGCATTATTGGCCATATTTAAGTAAATATTTTTAAAAGATTGGTATATTAAACAAAAAGGAATATCATTTGTCTCTGAGCAAAGCAAATTAATTTATAAAATTTTGCACTTTATTTTATTTGTTCCGTCAGTATTTATTTCAATAAAAATTGTGATTTGAGAAGATTATTCTAAAAACATTTTAAAATTTGCTATCAGCCATTCATTTGTCTGCAGCATCTGCAAAGAAAATAGAAAATAATTTCTCTTATACAGATTCGCAATTCCAAAACAAATTCTTAAAAACATACAGATTGCCATGAAAATTTGTAATTGTTGATGTTAAAAATGTACATTCAGAAATTTTCAATTTGCATGAAATTGTTATGGTTGTTATTTACAAAATATCAACTAGGTTTTGGAGAAAAATTAAAACGAATCAAAACATGTTTTCTTCAAATTGTGGATTGGCATTTTTATTATTTTGTAAGCATATGCCCTGTGGAATAGGTTATTGGAAAAGTCTACATTCAATAATTCCAAAGATTTAATATTGTACTGATATCAACGTAAATAACTTATTTGCAGTCTACTTTTCTGCTATTTATTTTCATTGTCTCTAGACTTGCATTTCTGGTGTTATTTATGACGACTAATAGATAAATAAGTTTATTTAATACTTTTGTTGAAGAGAATACAGTTCACATATAAATAAATGCTTAAAAATGCGACTACAAATTTTTTTAAAAATACTCTAAAATAAATATATATTTTTCCATTTTTTAGCATAAAAAAGAATGAAAAAAATATGTGAATCAAAATATACCAGTTAATTGAAAAAGTGTTTTTAAAAGATTAGAAAAAACAGCTTTTTGATAAAACACAGCGATATTCAAAAAGGATAAACCATTTGCTTTTAATTTGAATGATATGGAGTGTAATAAAAATAGCTGAAGATATAACATTTTTACCTCAATTTTGTCGAACAATGAATAAACTGAAGCGTATACTCAGTAAAAATACCTTTTTTCATGTAACATGTTTGCCTAAATCTGATTTATAATTATAATGTTAAGATAATATGCAAAAAGTCATACATCGCTTTTCATTTTTCAACTCTATCCATGTAAAAGGTGTTCAAAAATTAAAGAAAGATTTCAATTTGCCACCATTCCTGCAGTAAAGTGTTGACAACACTATTAAAGACATAATGATAGCTGATAATTTAGTAGAAATGGAGAGTTACACATTAAAGCAATGTCTTTTCATTATTGAATATTACAATTCCAATGAATATCTGCCGGCCACATTTCAAAAATTTGAGAATTGCAACCAGTCCTAGGTCGTGTGATTTAACATCATTTCTTTTTATAAGGTTATTTCAAGTCAAAGGTCTATGTCTACAAGCCCAGAAGTAAGAGTGCATTGAAGTGGGGGGGGAAGGAAGGGCTTCAACTCCGCATCAGTGAAATTCAGCAATATTAATGCATAATAACCTTGGAAAATTTCGACAAAAGAGTGTTATGTAACCAGTAAACCATTGATGCGCTTGGCCTGTAGGTTATTCCAAACATAACTCTATCCCTGTGTATTTTACGATTCTCTAAAAATATAGCAATTTTTTTTATAAAAGTGCGATTTTTTTAATGTAATTGAAATGTTGCGTTAACACATTATTCTATCGAGTAATGCTCCATGTTTACTAACACTGAACTGTCAGCTGTCAAATGTTTTTTAACGGAGTTTCTGACATTTTACTCCACGAATTGCGGAAAATTCAAATCTTTCGAAGAACCTTTATGTAAGGATATGCTCAGATACGATTTCGAAAAATATAGAAATTCCTCTCAATTTCAAATTTGAGTTATTTTACTTACACTTCATCACGTCAATATATAATATTTGCACGTTGTTGCTCAATATTCTGACTGTTATAAAATATATATTCTGACTGCAATAAATAATATATGATATTACGTTGGTACATATGCTAATAGGAATACAATAATTAAATACTTCGCAAGCTCTTTAATTAGTTTTCTAATGACAAATTTTATAAGACTTACTCACCCATCTTTGATCTTTCATTTTTTTTACAGATTTAATATCTTATATGATGGCTACAGAGCAAAATGGCAAGAGTATGGAGGTGTACACTGTTCCAACATCAGCTTCTGTCCCATACGAGAAAGCTGGTAAAGAGAAATTCTGGCACATCGACAAAGAAATGTTACGCTTTAAAGTGCATTACTTTTTATTCGCAGGAGGTAATACAGAGATGAAAAATTATTTTTTGTTTAATAAATTATGTATAAAAATTCAGATTTCCATTCAGATAACACAGCATTATTAAATTGTGAAACTGGTTGTAACAATTTTAGGGCTTTATATCTCAATATAAATTTTTGTGAAGGCGTTGTTGGATTACAAAATTAATTATATGTAGTTCAGATTCGACTGATTATTTTTTTAAATCCTGTCATACAAAATATTAAAATATCTAATCAAACATAATTAATATTGCCTGTCTCGCTTTCATTTGACTGTTCCTTATAGTTTGATGCCATTTATATGTAGGATACAGTTTTCTGACAACACAGTAATGCGTCTGCATGTTACAACCAAGAGGGGACACTAAATGCCACCCTTAATTGCAACAATTGATTCTAAATAGGGCAAGACCGTTGTGAATTGAAATCTTCTTTTTTTATGACGGTTGACCCATCTCTGTCCACTTGGCACATAATATCAGGATTAATCTCAGTTTTCTCGTCACCTTCAGGAAATTCGGGATTTATTTACATTTAGAATAAACTGGTAATCGATTATTATCATGTGCCATAAGCAAAAGATCCAACCATCAGATAAATAATTATGAAGGAAAAAAAGTTACTTCCAAATTTACACGGTAAATGTTTCTAAAGGCCTTATCACACAGCGAAATTTCGTCAGCAGTATTTCTTTTCTATCCTCAGAACCGCTCAGACAAGTTTTTCGTAATCGACAAGTTTTTTTAACCAACTTGATAATGCCGACGATAGAGACGGAAATATTGTTCTCCATCGAAATTCAACCAATCATGTTAAATTTTGAAGTGACATCACACAAGTGACGTCACTTTCGATGTCGCTTCCAGACGAAAAGTGCAGACGATATTTCACCGATTGATAAGGCCTTTATATGACTCAATGACTTCTTGTAATGAAAGGAACAATTTCATTAAAGTTATTTTCAAATTTTATTAATCTTTTCTCTTATGCAATTCACTTACTTATGTGGTGGTAAGTTCATAAACCCGTAGTTCACACTTCAAGAATCCACACTCATATTACTTAGATACTTTCATTTTTTATATTCTTTTTCATAGCTTTTGGTGCTTGCTTGCCATACCTCACAATTTTCGCCCAAAAAAGAGTTGGCATTTCACCTTCAGCACTTGCTGCCATTCTGACGACTCAGCGATGCGTCTGTATCTTCACCAAGCCAGCTATTGGATATATTTCTGACTACTTCAATAAATTGAAAGTCATCATCTGTACTCTTTCGGTGGTCGCAACTGTTTGTTTGCTTTTACTTTTAGTTGTGCCAAAAATTGAAAAAGAAAAGGAAAAAATAATTATTGGACATGCAGAAGGTGACACTGAGTGCTACAAACTCAATGACATCTTTGAATCGTACAAAATAAGTGAAATTTACCAAAACGATAGCATAGAATCCATTGAAGTACTATATTTTAATAAAAGCCAAGACGATTATGTGTGTTTTCAGCCGCCACAGAATATGTCAAACTTTTTAAATCTTTGTTCTAAAAATAAAAAGAATCATGAAAATGAAATCATGAAAACTGACATCAAAGCTTTGATACAGAAATTGAATACTGTATATCCTTTAAATGTTTCTTTTTTATGTGAAGTTTGCAGCAGTCTTGCAGAAAAATGCCAAAACATGAAGTGTGAATATCACAAGTCTAGTAACAAGAAAATTTCGATAGAAGAAATGTCAGTAAGCGATTTTCAGAGATATCAGTTTTGGCTTTATGCATTTATTACTACATTTAGTACAGCCTTTGGCAATAGTCTTTTTACCCTGACTGATACAGCATGTTGTGAAAGTGTTGAGAAAAGAGGCGCCCAATTTGGTCGCCAAAATCTTTGGGGTTCCATTGGATGGGGCTTGATGTGTCCTATAAGTGGACTTCTTAATGATTATACTGGCGACTTTTTGGCTTCATGGTTTTTGATGGCAGCCATGGCGTTTGTGTCTTTACTGAACATGACCAAACTCGAAATAATAAAACCTAATTTTTCGAAAAATCTTATGAAAGATGTTGGAACAGTTTTCTCCTCTAAAGAATTCCTTGCTTTCAAATTCTGCGTGCTGATGAACGGTGTTGGAACTGGAATTATGTGGTTCTACTTCGTCTTGTTCTTGACAGACATTGGTGGCAGTCGCTTCCTCTGCGGAATGGTCAGTTTTGTCCAGTGCTTTTTCGGTGAAATTCCACTCCTGTTTTTTTCGGGATGGATAATTAAGAAGATTGGTCACTTCAATGTCGTAACATTAGCACTGACAGCTTATACTGTTAGGTTTTTCTGGTACAGCCAACTGCAGAATCCATGGCTTGCTCTTCCTATAGAAGTGCTACAGGGCTGTACAGAAGGTTTATTTTATTCCAACGTAGCTTCTTTTGCCAAACTTAGTGCTAAGCCAGGAACAGAGGCTACAACTCAAGCAGTGTTAGTCACAGCCCATGAAGGATTAGGTAAGCATAATACATTGTCTTTCTTACTTCTAAAAAATTCTTCCCGACGAATCAATAAAGAATTAAACCAATTAAATGTTAAGATATATTTTTGTTTATAGGAGTTTTATGAAATTCAACTGTTTTACAAATTTGGATTAGCAGTAAATAATGAAAAAGGAAATATGAGCATTTTCAAATGAAACATTAAGTGTAAAATTAATCACTAATGTAGTTTAAAATGAAGTGCAAAAATAAGAAAAAGTTTCAAACACAACAAAAAGATTTTTGTTCAAAATATTACAAATTTATGAAAATAACGTCTAACATAAACAGAAAAATCATGAACAAGAATAATCTACTTTTAAGACGAAGAAAATCTTATTCATTATAAAATATTTCACAAAAATGTACAATTAATTTTTTTATATTGACTAAATTTAGTATATTTGATTTAGGTTATTTAGGTTATTTGACTAAATTAAATATTGACTATATTTAGTAATTTAATTAAAATGCTGTGCTAGGTTACAAACACACCAAGAATCATTTACCTAAAATAAGATGAGGTGTGTTATATTTGCCACTCTTTCCCTTTTAAAAAAATATCAGTTGATAAATAAATGATCTTACAAATGAATTAGAACTTAATAATTGTATTAGAGTCTAGCAAATATTCAACTTATATGAATGAATGCCCAATAAGGGGCAATATCTACTATAAATAGTTTTAAACCTATTAAGAACACGAATAAATTGAATTTTACATTATGAAATCCCAATTAAGTAAATACCAAAAAAAATCACGTCATTTACATACTTTATTAACCAATTGTAATTTTGCATTGTTAATGTCATAATTAAATTCTTTTTTAACTTGTTTATGCTTAAATACTCTAAAGGAAGTCTTCTTAATTAAAAGTTGAGATCCAATATTCGAACTCCGCCGTGAATTTCAGTGATGAAAATAATTCTCAAACGACTTATTATTACAGCACTTGTAATTATGAAAGTAAGGAATTAACTAATTTATTAATGTTATTAAAATTTATTTAAATTAATATAATTCCTTGTATACAGAATTTATCCATTACATCATTCAATTCCTATCATAAGTTCCCACTCTCCCTATATTTATTTATTGATATATTTCATTCAAATTTTCAATCGATAATAAAATACTTTTCATTCATCCACTCAAGTTCAAATGCATTTTTTAAAACTTGTTGTGAACAACACGAGATGTTAATGCAATTTTTTCCCAAATATTAATTCATTAATTCAATTTTTTCAGTAATTTCTCTTTGGTCGCCAAAGTCAAAAAATTCGTCGCCAAGTTCTGAGATTACTGACTCTGACAGCACTGAATTTTTTAATGATTACAATACTTTCTTTATCTTTGCTTGATATACTAGAAATTTAAAACAGATGCTGTTGATTTTAACTTAGGAAATGAATAAAAATTTTTTTAATGAAAATTAGTTTGCATAAAATTCTATTGCAGTAATAAGTTGATAATTATTTAATAAAAAGGGATTAAAATAAAATAAAAATATTCATTGATCTAAGTAGGAATCGACTTTTAACCACAATATTATTTTTTTTAATTATTATTTTTTTTATTGTTTATTTCTTAATTTAAGTGACAGCGACAGATTTTTCTGCCAAATAATGCTGAAAAAAAATTCATAAGACTGTTTAAAAACTTTAAGATAAAATATCAAGAATATTCTTCTTTTAAATTTGAATTCAGCTACCAATTCATGCTACTCCTTAAAACGGCTAGTCACAAATAGGTTTGCTTACTTTGTTTTGTAACCAAATATCCTTACATGAATCGTTAAAGAATAATAAATCCTAGATTTAAATATTAGATTAAAATATGTTCGAATTAATCTTAGGTAGCTGTTTAAGACGATGGATATGAAAGAAATAAACTACAGTTTTGAAATTATGTTGAAAATAAATGCACAAAATCTTTTGCATAATTTTTAAAGCTGAATTTTTCATTTCAAAATGCTCAAATTACAAAGTGTATATAATCTTTCAAAAAATTATCCAGTTATAATTATGCAATATAATAAGTATTGTAGCTGAACGAGAATCTTTGCCAGAGACTTTTAATTAATATTTTATAATCCTTTGAATGCATGTAGACCGATGATGAAACTAATTTAATCTTAAATGGTAAGACCTAGATTCACTTCCCGTCTTTTCACTTCAGATAACAGCGAACACCTACCAGATTGATCAGCCTAAAGTCATACTTTTCGCAGCTGTCATGAAGTAGAATATTAAATAAACGGCAGACGAATCCTTAAGAATGTATTTAGCAAAGGATTACCTGGCATCTTGGTGGGTATTACCTAGATGAGACGGCTAGAGAATTAACTGGGTATTAATCGCATTAGAGATACCACAGGCACTTACAGTATAAAACTGAGTATCTATCTACAATCTTTTGATGTATAGTAGTATTAGTAGCTAATTATCGTATTGAATGGTATTATTTTAGCTACTGGAATTAATAGCTGATAACTAGTCTCATTACCACAGCACTAACTCGAAGTTTAAACAGCTTTATAATGCAGGAAGTTTTAAAACAATTAGAAGCAATCTTATCTGATATATTTTATATTTTCTTACTAGTGGTCTTTTAATGACATAAAGATTATTAAGCGGGAAACGATCAATAAAGGTGTCGATTCGTTTCATATATTTTATGATTTCCCTAGCAAAATGCTTTTTTTATTCAAATTTCAACAAACATTAATTTGTAGAAGAACGAGACTCTTTATATGAGTCTTTATATTATGAGACAGATGAAAATAATAGTTGAGTTTCAGGAAAAATTATTATTTGCTAAGTTTCACATTACACAAGATTAAACAAGTAAAAACACTGTAATAATCAACGCTCATTTAGAATATAATCTAAAAATGATCCCTATGAAGGATCATGGGAAATATACCATATGCTATATAGGTAACGCCATCTGTTGTATCAAAAGAGAAAGTAGTAGAGTTATGTAACCACTACAATATTATTTAAATAATTTCTCATAAACATTTTGAAATTTAATTTTATTGGTCTCCGATAAGACAATGGATATCTCAAAATTCATGGTAATTTTGAAATTGAGTTTAACGTTAATGAACAGTTTAAAGTTTTTGACTTAAGTTAAATTTAAATGGTGAAATTACTAAATGGATAAACTTTTTATGAAAAATCATTTATTAGATAGCAATATTTATTAAGTATAATACTGCTGGAAATATTTTTGTTCAATTTTAATATTTAAAAACATTTTTTTTCAGGAGTTGGCATCGGATGCGTCATAGCCGGATTGGGTTTCGATTCTATAGGTGGTCACAGGACTTTCTTATACACAGGCATATATATGGGATGTGCAGTGGTTTTTAGTATAATTCTACATTTACTTGTCAGAAAACAGAGACGCAGCATTAATGTGACTATAAATGCATAATGGTTTCTTTAAAAAATTATGTGACTATAAATGCATAATGGATTCTTTAAAAAAATTATGAACAATTTTTCTACCTCACTCATCATAATGGCCTAATATCATAGTTAAATTAAAAATTAAAAAAATTTCAAAAAATGGCTTTCTTCCATTCAATATTTGTGTGATAAAGATGCAGTACAAATTATTGCTTTGATTTGTAAAATCAATAGTTTATAACATCTAAAAAGAAATGGCTATTTAGAAATGTTTAAGATACTAAGTTTTATTTAGATGAAACGTTCCAATCAACTGCATTTAAGAAAATCCTCAAAACAACGATTTTATATTTTTATTTTTTAATCGTTATAGACAAAAAATAAATTTGAAAATCAAACTTCCTTTAATGAATGTAATTAAATTTTATCATCTGACAACTTTAAATTTAATCTATTTTTATTTATTAGTAACTATCCACCTTCAGTTAACTAGTTATTAAGAAATTAAATATAGTTCCATGTAATTTAAATTTTTCGGATTAATCCACATAAAACATACTGTAAAATGAGGCAAATAAAATTTGAAAGTTGTATGTTGAGCTATCATGAAAGAAAATAAAGCATAAAATCAATTGTTTACTGTGTTTATATATTTTTATTCATTTTATTTATTTGTTTATTTGGGGAGAGGATGGGATGGCCGAATTCACAAAAAGGCAGGGAACAACGTTTATATCTTCTGAGATGTTCATTTTTAAGTTACGCAAAGCATTTCAATGTTTATATTTGCAGGATAAGTGGATATATGCTAATTGTACGTATCCGGGATTATTACAGAAATCTGGATTCTAGATTATTATGTACATTTCTTGTACTAACTATTATCCTGGAGTAATTTTAATTCACCGAATGAAATTTTCTTTCAAATCAGTACTCATAATTACATTTCATACAATATACTTTCATACTATTCTAAGCAAATGAGGAATCAGATAAATCATGATAATAAATTACTTCAAAATCATTTATCTATAAAATATTAACAATACAGTTTCAATTTAAAGAAAACATGTTTTATGTATGAATAGTAAAAATAATTCAAAGTATAACATTCTTACATTCTAGAATAATTTAAATGACAAAAAGCGTCTAGTATATAGCAATATCGAATTACAGTAAAAAGTATAGGAATATATGTTTTCAAATGTTCTAATAATTATTGAAGAAAGGCTATTAAAATAAATGAACATTTATTTTAATTATAAAATATTTTGTGTTTATAAAATATTTTTAGTTTCATACTACTATAACAAAATAAAAAAGGGAATAAATCATCATGATAAAATACCCAAAAATTATTTAACTGAAGGATGTTGCAAATACAGTTCATATAATATACAATATACATGCAATTCAGTGCATAATTCGTAAACATATTTTGCTGTATACTTGTTGTATATATTTTGGAAATTTTGGGTAGAAATAAAATTGCTCGGTAAATATTTCTACATTCTAGAAAATAATTCTTTTAATCCAAAGAACAAAATGCAAAAAATGTACAGCAAAATATGTATATAATTTGCCTAGTTATTAAATAGTATTATAGTAGTTTTTTCACCATGCCTCATTTTAAAATGAAATTTTTAAAAATAGCAACAAAAAACTTTGCTCCAAATTCGAAAGCATGTTCATTTCCTTATATTTCGAACATTTTTCTCCTGGTGTAATTATAATTCCAGAAAAAAATGGTGTTCTCTTTCACGCCGATCTTAAATTTATTTGTAAACAAATAGAAAGATACGCAAATCTTAGAAGAGAATATTTTCCAATCCCTCCAATAGAACAACATTACAGGAAATCTGTATTTTGTGGTCTCAATGTAGAAGAGGAATTGTTCTGGAATGTAGTGAACTTGAACAAAAAAAGACCCAATAAAATCTAATGGCCGGGATGAAATTCGAAGTCACATTCATTACCATAATTAATTGGAAGAGATAAAGGAAATTAATGCTTATGTTAAGAAAGGGTTTCATTATTGATCTTTATATCGATTATAATGAGAAAATAGTTTTTGAGGAATAAGTTTTTTTGAAGCTTGTTAATGTTACATAATAAATTATGTTTTAGGTATTTTTATTTTTTTGCTAAGGTATGTCCAATATTTTTAGGAATAAAGCATTTTTAGAATCGATTTCTTTTCAATCATACATTTTACATCATTTGCAATAATTTGCTCTTTATAAATTCATTTTTAATTAATCTAATATTCTTTCTAATTTCTAGTTTTATAATTTCTTTTTTAAACTTTTGATTATACAAATGCTATTTTTAATCAAGACGTTTTAGTAAATTATATTGTTTATAAAATTAGTTTAATATTTACTATTATTTGAGAAAGCACGCTTGATTACTTAAATTACAAATGTGTGTCTAAAATATAACGAAATGTAAGAAGTTTGGATTTAAATACTTTTTATAATTTTAACACACTGCAGTTTAATTCTGAAAACTCCATAATGATCATTTTTAATCAAAATAGTTTTATATTTAAGGAAGATTCATTTTTTTGCATTATTAAATAGTTAATCTAATTATTTAAAAAATGCACTGATTTCCTCGTCGTAGTATTTGAGTAGTATTTACAAATTTTGTGTTTTGTATAGAAAATATAGAAAGAATAATCTCAGATTCGTACATATTATTATTAACAATTTCAATTAAAAAATGAAGTAAAGAACGTTAACGCAAAGATTTCTTATACATTTGTTAAAATTTATAGGTAGGGATTGTATAAAAAAAGGCACTCGAAAATATGAATTCTGAATTAAAATATCCTTTGACATTAGTATTTGAAATAATTTTTAGGGTGTCAAAATATTAAAAATAGCTTCACAGTTTTTACTCACTTTATTTAACACCAAATTGTTTGAAAGAAAAAAATTAGCGAAAACTTTTGTCGTGATTTCAAATATAATATTCAATTAAATAATTTTGACTTTTATTATTATTACGGATATATTAAAGCAAAATATTTACATTAAAATCGACTTTTCATGCTTTACACCTTATTTAAACAAATTTAAGTACGCAATATTTTTTAATTATTTTAAAAAGTACAAATACATCCATGAGATTAAAAATTAAAATTAATTGTTATTAAAGGCAATATCATATAATTCAAGTTTTTGATATTTAACCTTAAGTGAATAAGAATATTTTAAGAGAAATGTGTACTAACAAAAATGTAATAAATAAACTTTATAGATGAAACTAAAAACGATAAATCTAGCCGCGTCACACATAAAAATGTATAGAATTTTATTCAAAGCATTGCTAGCAGCACTCAAATATATTTGGCATATATATTTGGACAGTATATATATTTGTAATATTTTGCATAACTTTTATAATTATTCTCTTTTAAAAAGTAAATACTCCCTAGAAATTCTAAAATAAAAAAATTTAGAATTCGATTTGATTTTTATTTTATAGCAAATCGGAACTTCTATACGCAGCCAAAAAAAAAAAAAAAAAAAAGAAAGAAAAAAAAAAGATATCGTTTTCAAAAAAAATTCTGTTTGCGAATTTTGTAGATGAATTATAAAAATTACTCAAAAAGCATTGCAAAATGAAGGAATTTATCAGATGTTAAATGAAATCTGTTACAATTTATTAAATTTAATTTATAATTTTTTTTCATTTTAATCCAAATGTTTAAAAAAATGAGAATCACTGTAGTGAGTAATAATATATATGTCCTTAAAATAAATGAATAAAATGTTTTTATTATTGTTATTACTCTAGCCTTTATTCATTTGTTGAATTAGGAAACAATAGAAATCTATGTGTGAGTTATATATTTAATATTCTATTCTTTGAGAAATTGCATATCACATGTAAAATGGTACTCAAAATCTAGTGTATAGTTTTGAATCAATTAATCAATGAACTAATTTCAATGTTGTCATGCCAATAACGCAGGTAACAGAGAAATTAATTTAAAAAGGAAATTGTGCATACTTTATTTAGCAAAACTATACATACGAATTTTATAAATTAGTATCGTTATGCTTCTAATTATATTATAAATTATTGACTAATGTTATATTAAATATTTTTAATTCAATAGTGTATTCTTATTATTAAAACGGTATAAAAACAGTCATTAAATATCACAACATTCATCTTGTTGAGAAGTCCATTATTTATTTATTTATTTTTGCTTTTTTAAAAAATTTGCTACATTTTTCTTTGGTTTATGAATGCGCTGCTTTGTGTGCTAAGTCGTTTATCAGAAAGAAAATCTACACTGATGACCTTTACTTCAAAATTAAGAATGACATTTACATCTGATTTATGTTAAAACGTTACGGAATGCAACATTCTGGCAGCAAAAAGAAAGTCCTTGAACGAACGTCATTGCAGAAGCAAGAACGCTGGTATATCAAGATATTCTCGTAAGTAGCATTCACATTTTAAAATCAGACAACAAACTACCTTTCACTAAGATTGTTTGATATTTTCATAAAATATTATATGGTTCTAAAACATTTGACTCGAAATTTCAAAATATCTTCAGATTTCGATGTTCAATATCGGTGGTCTTTTAATATACAATAATTTTAGGTTTCTTTCTAATTTTGAATTATATCGGTCATGAAAACTTTTTATGTGTATCAATCTTTTTACATATTATAATGTAAAACAGAATGAGTCAGATAAATGAAATTCGGCAAAAGGTGTTATTTTCAAATTTGTAAGCCAACATGTATTTTTTGACTACGTTTCATATATACCTACTATTTCATGACCATTTATATATTATTTAAAATAAATAACTTAAAAATATTTTTAGAAAACGCTTCAATATATAACAAAACAATTGCATTAATTTGGTTTCGGTTGAACATCGAAAACAAAAATCTTCAGTTCTAAAGTAATTTTCATTCAAAAACAAATATATTTTAGCAGAATTTATTCCCCTAAACTCAATTAAAGTTTAGAATAATCCTATTCAAAACAAGCAAAAGATTTAAGAATGTGAATTAAATTTAGCAAACAACTCTAACAATTTAGTAAAATACACGATTCTTTCATTTAATTTATTTATCGTCTGCTCTAAAGCCAATTTCGCTTTCGCGTAATGTTTACTTAAAATGTTTTTAAATAATATCAAAACTAAATGAGAAAGAAGTGCAAAAAAGTTAATGTTGGAAATGTTAAATATGAATATTCATCTTATACTCTATTTTGGATCAAATTTATAAGCATATTGCTATATTTTAATTTGTTTTAAGTTTTGTAGTTTTAAAAAGATAATGATAATGCATAATGATGATAGAATAATTAATTTATAATTCTTGTTGGGGAGTTTTAAAGAATTCGATTACTTTAAAGATGAAAAAGTATTTGTTTAGTAATTTAATATTTATATAAGAATTTTGTTCTTCTAATTCTAAAATCAACGACCATGGATTTCATAAATATTAAAAAGCATTCAATAAAATATTTATGTCTCGAACGTTGAGATATATTTTGGAATCTACTTTAAGGAACATAATTTTTATTTCAAAAAGGTTTCTAGAAAAAATTATCCATTATATAAATCACAGAAGAAATAACTAAAAAATATGTTACCTGATGTTATTACGTGTGTATTATTAATTTCCAAACTGTGTTTGAAACAGTTTTCTTGATTTTTTTAATGTTTGCATAAAATTTTGATTTACAACAGATATTACTTTTATTTTAGAGAGTTATATTTGATAGGTTGACATAAAATATGCAAAGAGAAATTCTTTTAATGTATTTTTTTTCAGTAATTTATTATTTTAAATCAAGAACTAATTTTTAAAGCAAACTGTTAATAAAAATAGAAATTTTTTCCTTTATTATTTTTAATATTACATACACTATCAAAAGCCTTTTTAATCAAGCAATAAAACGTTGCCAAATTAATTTTAAATCATTTGATAGTTCCTAAATTTAGGTTTCTCTAAAATGTTCACGTATTTTTCAAATAAGTGTATTACTTCTTTTTCTTTTCACACTCAGACAAACATAGTACCAAAAACGTGGAATTTAAAAACATGGAGATTTATCAAAATGGAGTTCGATTTTTCGGCAATTATTACACTTTCTCTGTTTTTCATATACGTTAAATTAAAATGAACAAAATTCTCGGTTCAGCCTAACTTCGTGCAATTTTTTATATTTTGTAAAATTTCACTTTTTTTCTCATTTTTAAAAACGGATTATTTTTAGTTCATTTATCATGTATGTAACTTATGAAAACCTTGCACATAAAATATGAAAAGTCCCTCATTGTTTCAAGATTTCGAAATTGTCACAAATTTACGATATTTTTGCACGGAGGAGATATTATTATTTATTATTCGAGATAAAAAAAAAAGGTTTTCTTCTGTTTCGAGTAATGTTGCAAAGCTTTGCAATGGATACACTTTCTCTACACAGTGAAATGGACTGTTAGTAATTATAAAAATATATTCTAATTGACTTTAGTTTCATTGGTTGTACTAAAATGTGAAGAAGGTTCAGAAAACATAAAACTCGCTTTATTATTAATTCACGAAAAGAAATTCTGAATTTATCTCTGATTTTGAACTCTACTAAAGTATGTAGATACTTTTTATGCTTTTTTTTGTTTTTCTTCCTTTTCCTTTACAATATAATGTGTAGTTGATATTATGAATAGAAGAATAACTGAGAATATTTTATTTTTCTCCTCAGGTGAATGTTTGACTCTGATTATTAAAATTGATTAAGTGGTATTAGGACGGAAGATTTAATCGTTCACATGTTTTAAACAGGAAAGTAGTTGTTTTGTTAACCTTTACAATATAATGTTTCATAGTTGATAATATGGATAGATAAATTACTTTTAACGAATTACCGTTCTTGGTGAATTAATTCAGAAATTATCAATTCTAATCATAGAATAAAAATGGCTTTCGAAACCTTTAAATTTATTTATATATTATCAGCTCGAAAGTTCAGTTAATGAATTATATTTTATGTTTTTTGAACAATAAGAATGCTATTGAAAAGCCTTAAACACTGCTATTACGAGCCTTAAACATTCATTTAGACCTCTGGGAGATTAAAATTTTCTACAAAAGAAATGGTCACTTATATATTATTTGGTTAGTTTGATTATTTATTCCAGGTTATTTTAGACATATTAGTGAAATATTATTTAAATACTGAAAGAAAATTCCAATCCTTAATTACTAGCATAATGAAACTTAGGAAATAATTACTTAGATGATTTTAAATTCTTTCTATGGACGAGAAATATCCATCAATAAATTCGAAATTATTCCTAGAGGTAGCAGTAGATTGGCCTAAAATAATGAATAATAATCTTTACAACTGGTCAGTTTCGGTCGTAAAAAATTATTCTTTAAAAATTAATATATAATGGTATTTTTCCAAATATGATTAATAGGACAGGGGAATTGTATACAAATTTTGACCTTGTAATATTTTCTAAATGTTCATCCATTGTATTCTAAAATTTGTTCCCTAACATTCTAATGAGATAGAATTATATGCTCATTACTATTAGAGATAAAAGTCAGTCATCCCGTCTCTAACAGTTATTTATTTATTCAAGATTAGAGTAGATATCCTGAATATTGCATCCAATAAAAAATAGTTGAAGTTTACAACTTAAATATCGAATGTCACTTGTAAAGTGGAAAGTTAGTTTCATAAATTAAAAAAGAAACTAAGCTTTTGCTTTAAGCTTTAAAGAACAATTTAACTGGTGAATGCAACTATTAGAACCTATGAACAATTAAATGTAGATCTGCTACAAAACTGTATTCTTTTCAATAAAAGTACTCTACGAAACGGTAAAAATTTAAAAGCATCTCAGTCATTTAAAAACAAATATATTTAAAGTAAATAAATCATTATATTAAAGTAAAAAGAACTATTTTTTTAAGCTTTATAAGTTATTTTATTCCTATTTTTATATTAAAAAGGAAATCTGGTTCAGAAAGACATAGTTAAAATTTTTAAAAATCTAACAGTATGGCAATATATATTATTAGAATTTCCTTTTCAATATAAAGTTCGTTTAGGTTTTTTTTTATCATATGAGAACATGATATTGTTTTCGCATGAGTTTTTTGGAGCCATAAAATGTGAAGGAAACTAACTGTTGAATCCTCAAAATGCGTAGGCAATAAATTGGCTATTTATCCCTTTTTTATTTTGGATTAGGCTTTCACAATTTAGCTTTTGAAATAGCTACCGTCTGCTAATATAGTTTTCTTTTGGTGTCACCTTTCACAGTATAGTTTTCCATTTATCTATCGTCTGCTAATGCAGTTTTATTTTGGAGTGTTATTATAACTTTTGAATTATGTATTGTCTGCTGTTGCAATTTTTCCTTTTGAAATTCACATTGTCATTATCGAACTCGAGCAAAGATTTTTAAAAATAAGCAAAATAAGTAAAAATATTTTTTGTTTAATCTATAAAAATTGTTGGTTCAAAAATTATTTCAACGAATTAAAATAGCGTTATTAAATAATAATCCAGAAAGTTGTCACATTTGGCGATTTATCACCTACTAAAATTACAATTTGATTTCCAAATGATAAACTCCCGATGGCACTCGGAAATAAATATGAATGACTGGACTGTCGCTACAGCAACACTGGCATGAACTGTGGTTGAGTCCTAAGAGCCATCATCGGCCACGGTACAGCTCACCTCGTAGAAAGTAAGCCCCGTCATCGACTGGAGGAGCCAACCCCCCAACCTTTTGTTTTTACCTGCCGTGTTGGCGAGATCTAACCATCATGTTCGAAGCATCACATCCGCAAATATGATCCCACCCTTCACTCGAGGGCAATGCCAATCCTAATTTTATGGTTAAAAAATATTTTTTTATATCAAGAACATCAAATCTATGAGCGAGAAATTTAATTTAAATTCAGTACAACCAAAACTGCTAGCAAAACTAGAGAGGCTGGAATTCAGAAACAGTTTTCAGTTCTTAAACTGATTTCATTTTTCATTATTCTCAGTTTTTTCACTTTAAATAATATTTCAATTTGTCAACAGATATACGATTTATTTTATGTATTAATTATAGTTATTACAATGTAAAATAAACTATCGAAAGTTGACGGGAAGCAAACCCCAGAAAAAAATTCTTTTCCTTTAATTCTTGAAAATATACTGTACATGGTTTAATCCCAAAAGGATCCTGTTTATTAAATGTTTGAAAGCAGAAACAAATGGCGAAAAGTGTAGTTTTGAGTTTCTTTGAGGGATTTGTTTTTCATTTAGAGTTACAATTTCATAAATCCAGATATAAATTGTTTTATTTATCTCCGCATGGGAGCTTTAATTTTTGTCGTGAAATTGGAGCATTTTTGACACCGGAAAATCAATTTTTCACCTTCAGCTGACATTGAGATTTTCATCGTGACATTTCAGCCAAACAGGAATTTATAACATGTGTAGGTTTAAAAATCCTAAAGCTCATAAATTAACTTTAGAAAATGTAAACAACAGGAACTCCTATGGTTAAAAGTTATCATTTTAATCACATTTTTCCTCAAAACTTATTTTACTTTCTAGCGTAAGAACGCATAGATGAAATTCTTCTCATTGCATATATATGAATCTTCATATTGTAACAACAGTAAAATTTATAAAAAACTGTTACATTTATTTTTCCTGATATAAATGTACAATTGAGATTCTATTTCTATAAAAATATGTCATGTGTTTCTCAGATATTCAAGTTTAAATTTAGTTCAAAAATGTAAATTACAGTGCTGCATAGATATACTTAAGGAGAGATTAAGATACTTTAACGTGGGTATACCAATGCCTAAATATAAATCGTTATATTGCAATATTTATAAACATCTGTTAAATTTATTGTAATTTTTTTCCAGAGAGAAACGTACAATTGTAATTCTATTTACATAGACAAATTTCATGGGTTTTCAGATATTCAAGTTTAAATTAAGTTCAAAAATATAAATTGTAGTGCTGCACAGATATACCTTAGCAAAGATTACCATACTTTACCATGAATATGCCTTGATACCACCGTATAGATATAAAATTTTATGTTGTAATATTTGTAAAAAGCTGTTAAATTTATTTTTCCAGAAAGAAATGTGCAATTGAGATTCTATTTATACAGAAATATGCCATGGGTTTCTCAGATATTCAAGTTTAAAATGAAAAAAAGAAAACCTTTTTCTCTCTAAGGTAGATTTCAGTAGTTTTCCCTGTGAGAAACACCTTACTCCCTATCTTACGCATTAGATCGGCATTAGAGAAAAGTAACAGTACTTGTGATACACTATTGGTATCGCAATGTCAATACTGTTAATGACAATACACTCTTTTAATATTTTTCAAATCATAATTATTAGTTAATCGACTCTTTTCATCGATTCTCGATATTTGAGTAATGCGAACCAATAATGAATGTGATTAGTAATTGACACAAATATTATTCAATATTTATATAAATGTATTGTAATTAAAGAAAAGTCTGTCAATAAATTCGTCTTTTTAAACCGTAAATTAGCCGTTTTTATTAAATTTAATTGAATTCTGCAGCAAAAATTAAAAAATATTAATTTATTGAATAAAATAAATTTTAATTCTTATAATTAAAATTTAAAAAATATTATAATTAACTATTAAATTATAATTAAAATATATTCTCTTAACCTTATAATTAAAGTTCAAATTATACTACATTGTCACTACCTGTGTAATGTTTTAAATACAAATGGACTTTTTCTTCTTCTTAGAGAGCGTATACTATTTTATAGAAAAATATAGAAATATACAATTTTTGATTTAATTAAATTATAATTACATGTTTAAGATTTCTTTCTGCTTAAACTTGTGTCATTTATGAATTTATTTATAATATAGGATGGCTTCAGAAAAAAATGGCAAAAATGTGGAGATATACACAGTTCCTACAGTTACATCAGAGTCCATTCAACAAAAGAAAACAGACGATCGAAAGAAATTCTGGCCCATCGACAAGGAAATGCTGCCCTTTAAAATGCATTACTTCTTATTCCTTGGAGGTAAGACATAAATGGATATTTATAATTTTTCTACAATTAATTGTAAAAAAAATTCACAGAACAGCTTGTGGTGACATCTTAATAAGCCAGTACCTACCACTAAACATCGGTGGCCATTTTTGTATAGTGGATAAGTTACTGGCTTACAAACCCAAAGGTCCCAGGTTCGATCCTTGGCGGAGTTCAACCTACGTATTGGCACAATTCCGCCAACATATTCGCCAAAAGCTCTTCTATACTGTACAGTTTAATAGAATAAGATTCTGGTTATTAAATGAGCATATGGATGTTAGCGAATATGTAATTAGGTGGTTTGTCTTTCTAAAAGGTGCATTTAAAGTTTTCTTGTAATTTGTACAATTAACGTATTCTTGGTAAAAAGGTAATTTATACATTTAGCGCATTCTTGTTAAAAAGTAATTTGTACAATTAACGTATTCTTGTTAAAAAAAGTAATTTATACATTTAGCGCATTCTAACTTAAAAAGTAATACTTTAGAGTACCGTTTAAATCTAGCTGATGTCTTCACGATATAACTATTTCTTCTAACAATATTTTAAAGAGGACGAAGTACGCATTTCCAATAGAAAGTAGTAAATGTCAACCAAAAATAACATTAAAAATATGTTATAAATAATTTAATTAATCAATTTATTTTCATTAATTAAAAAAGTTCTTTTTATTCTTCCTGTGTTTATTTTGTGCCAAAACTTGTTTAATGATTCAAAAATAAATTTGATGGGAAAAGAATTCGGTAAAAATAAGGGTTAACACGTTCTTGCTAAAAAAAGAAATTTGTATAAT
The DNA here is from genome assembly GCA_026543055.1 of Argiope trifasciata. Taxonomy (NCBI): domain Eukaryota; kingdom Metazoa; phylum Arthropoda; class Arachnida; order Araneae; family Araneidae; genus Argiope; species Argiope trifasciata. Next base: position 27,978 of record JAPMOQ010013773.1, read on the forward strand.
TAATGCATTCTTGGTAAAAAGTAATTTATAAAATTAACACAGGCTTGCTAAAAAGGTAATTTGTACAATTAATGCATTCTTGCTAAAAAGTAATTTGTACAATTAATGCATTACTGATAAAAAAAGTAATTTGTACGAATGTTTTTTAACTCCTGAAAATACGTGATATTTATAGTTATTTAGGAACACGCTTCTGGCTTCGCAGGCACAGAAAACTTTTAAATACAGAACTGAACAGAATTACATTTATGTTTTGGGAAGTGTGAATTGTATAAAAGCACAATATAAATATAAAAGATTAATTATCATGCAACTATAATATCTTAAATTCTATAGTTAAAAACTGATGCTTCCAACTTGAATCGTGGAGTTTAGAAAATAATTTTAGAAATTATTGCGCTTCGAAAGTTGGACAAAAAATAAACTTTAAATTGAAATTTTTATTTATTTAATAAAAAGGATGTATTACTAAATCGAAATAAAATTCATATGACCTTCTTCTAAGCAATTTAGTACTTGAAAACCGTTAAACTGAAATGTGTCTGCTATAAATTGATTTTTTGATGAATATTTTTAAACACACGACTCGAAAACCTCAGTTGTCCTCCCCTGTTGATGTAGTTATAGAATTAAAATGATTGATTATTCAACAAAATAAATAGGTTTTTAATTAAGAAATCAGAGTTAGAATACAGAGCTCTGAATATAATCATCAAAAGAAACGGTCTACATTGTGATAATTTTTTTAAAGAAACATGCTCCATTTGCGAAAGTAACACTAAAACGGCCGATATTTCAATTACCCTCAAACGTTTGCTGGTTTCGTTTCGATACCGGCGGATATAAAATATATAAAATAATTGTCATAACTAAATAATTGCAGAACTGCTGTTTAGAAGAATTTGTTGTTAAACTTTTTAATACTATCTCATGTGATAATCATAGATTATGATCCTTTATATCATAAAAAACTGTAACAAAACAAATTACTAAATCTTGTAAAATGAAATAAAAGAATAATATTTATGTTGCGTTGTGGCTTATCCCTCATGATAGACAATAACATCAAACTAGGTCCATGAGCATGAACGCTTTCAAACAATGTTGCGCTGCCTCAGGATTCGAGAACAGGTCGCCTTTATTGAAACCGATGCAGGCCAAAATGTGTGCAGGACATTTTGGCCTGCATCGGTATTATTGAGTAGCACTCCATTTTGGACACGAGGGATAAACTTTGTGACCCGTCACATGACATTCCACACAAGTGTGTCCACTTCGAAATCTAACGAGAGTTGTCTGATCTTATATGTTGCCAACCCAAATGAAAACAGCACCTGGGTGAATTTTCTGCATACCATTCATGCCCGGAGGCCCTCTTCCAAGAAGTATAGATATCTCGGGTGACACGGTTGTTGATTATGATATTTATAAATAATAATGTAATAAGCAAAAAAGCAATTTTTGTGAGAAAATTTTTTTGTTCATTATTTTTCGTTTTTATGCAAAATGTTTTGTACATGCCCCGATTTCAATGAGTACAGTGATATTCAATTTTTTCCAATACCAAGCGATAAATAATCCCAGAGAATGCTGTTAGGTAGCATTCTGAGCAGCAAATCTGCCATTATGCGGTATCCATTCTATTCCAAACATAGCGACATATATATCTTTGTTTACTGGGATATTATTAGTTTCACCTCCACTTTCATCAGATTCTTTCCAGTCACTTTCAAGCAATTTAATATCGTCATCAGAAACTAAAATAGAACATAGCAGCTCACACACACACACCATCCTATTAATTCTCAGGAATCCCCCGTAATAAATTAGCAATTTCATGAGGGTTTCAACCTTTTCTACGAGCCATCGGTTCAGGGTATCTGCTCTGCACAAGGTACGAAAATCGAATGAATTATTTTTTTAAGAGCAGGTTATAATTTTCTGGGTAACGAAGCACTTAGACACAACAATTTTCGAACAATTGATTCATTTAAGTTTTGAACCCATAACACTGCATCCAAGGTCAAACAAATGTGTGACAGTACTTTGAAAAATTTGCTTTACTTAGTGAAGTATCGTTGGTTGAAAGATAGTTATTTATAATGATAAATTGCCTTGGTAACGAAACGACATCAGCGGACCGTCTAGATATATTTAGGTATAAAATGTCTCTTAATTAACCTAGAGCTCTAAAACTATTTCTGTGTATGTAATTGACATGAAAATTGATTAAAAGCCACGAAATTTTTCCAAATTTCCTACTAATATGTGGAAAAAAGAACAAACTAAAAAGGATACGGTGTCCAATAAACACTGATGGATGTTCTAGGGTTAAATGAAATCATCAAAAGGAAAAATATATACAGTCACTTTAGACGTCTAGTAGGATAATTAATTCAATACGCCTCCACTCGAGTGATAGTATTACATTTCTTAGTTTACAATCCACACATTTTTTGAAGAAATTTCCAAATTTTTATTATTCCAATCGACATCTTGTTAAGACGTGATAATATGTTTTGATTTTGAACAATTTTAATAATAAGGTAGATATTGGATGGCCATGTGACTTTTAAAACACACACATATGAACTAATAATCAATGAGTCAATACAATTTTAATGCGATGACTATAGTAGTTCAAATGTATATTATTATTCGACTGCAAGAGCAATTCATAGAGGAATTAAAACATTTACTCAGGTAAAAGAAACAATCAGAGAGCTGTTAAGATAAGTCGGCCAAAGTTCACTTGCCATTGTTGTAATTTCTTATGGGACTTGTTACGGACAAGCCCGCTAACAAAGTAAGCAATTTTAAGCCGAGAGATTGACTCTTGTTTTGAGCAACGCCATTTAGCGCCAAGAATAGATCTCAGCTACAAATGCGTCACAATCCTTTTTCATAGGGAGAGTCATTCATACATTTCATTAACTCACCCACCGATCGTAACATACACACACATTCACTTGCAAAACCGCATTTTACAAGGGGGCTCATCACATACCTCACAGATATGACACAGGGAAAAGAACAATAATTTCAGAAACCAGCCTCGATCTCTGGACGTACAAATTACCGGGAGGATGCGCTATGCCAGGTCAACGGCAAAACTCACTTTTTGGCGAGCTGGGAAATAATCAAATTATGAAATTGTGGTAAACAAGTATATGGACAATGAGTAAAGGGTTTCCAGGTAAGGTTACGAATGTATTTTCAAGGTTACATAGAGATGGGACATGTCAACTATTTTCGGCTTTCATCATCATATACTGGACAAACAAATATTAAATCATAAATTGTACAACAGCTTAATTATCAGAGTATAAAACACAGGAAAATTTAAAGTATTACAAGAAAACTTTTTGTTGCCAAAAAAACACACAAACACACACATTGTAGAATGCATCCGGTATGAACCACTATTGGTTCATAATTAATCGAAAAATCTAACTAAAAAATTTGACATGCTTTTTTTATCATTTTAAATAAGAATAACGGTTCATTTATACAGTTTCTTTCTCTTTTTTCACAGCATTCACTGTTTGTTTGCCATACATAACCATCTTCGCTCAGAAAAGAGTCGGCATTTCAGCTTCTGCACTTTCAGCCATTTTGACGACTCAGCGATGTGTCTTCATCTTCATCAAGCCATCAAGGTCACGATTTGCACTCTTTCAGTGATCACTGCCGTCTTCTTTTTCCTACTTTTAGCAGTTCCGAAAATAGAAAAAGGAGTAATAAGTGCAACTCTGGACCACGCTGATAATAACAATACTCGCTATGAATATCTCAATGCTTCTGAAACTTACATTATTTGCCAGCGCAAGCAAAAGAATAGCAACGAGTCAATAGAATGTTTGCATTTCAACAAAAGCAGTTATGAAGATCTGTGCTCTCAACCGCTCGAACAGTTATCAGGGTTTCTTAAAGAGTGTTCTGAAAATAAAATTAACGCCAGTGGAATTGCAGACAATAATGCTGTACACGACATAATTTTGCAGCAAGTATTAAAAGTCATAGCTCCATAAAGTCATAGCTGATTCTCTCTCATGCAAAATATGCTGCAGGCTAAATAAAAGATGCCAGAACATTTCGTGTAAAGAACCAGAAGTTAATAGAAAAGAAATTTCTATTGAAAAAAAGCCAGTAAGTGATTTCTAGAAGTATCAGTTTTGGTGCTTTGCACTCCTCACCTTAATCAGCTACGCATGTGCTAATAGCCTTTTCACAGTAACTGACACAGCATGCTGCGAAAGTGTGCAAAGAACGGGAGGTGAATTTGGTCGACAAAGACTTTGGGCCGCTATAGGGTGGGGTCTGACTTCCCCTATAGGTGGACTTCTTAATGATTACACTGGCGACTTTTTGGCTTCATGGATTCTGATGGCTATAATGTCATTCCTATCTTTATTGAATATGACGAGACTCGAAATGGCAAAACCAAAGTTTTCAAAAAATCTTCTCAAAGAAGTTGGAACAGTTTTGTCTTCAAAAGAATTCTTTGCTTTCAAATTCTGTGTGCTGATGAACGGCGTTGGAACTGGAATTATGTGGTTCTACCTAGTTCTGTTCTTGACAGACATTGGTGGTAGTCGCTTCCTTTGCGGAATGGTCAGTTTTGTACAGTGCTTCTTAGGGGAAATTCCATTCATGTTCTTTTCTGAATGGTTTATTAAGAAGATTGGCCACTTCAATGTCCTAACTTTATCTCTGGCAGCATATAGTATTCGGTTCTTATGGTACAGTCAGCTGCGCAATCCTTGGTTTGTTCTTCCCGCAGAAGTTCTCCATGGATTCACGTATGGATTATTTTATCCTAATGTGGCTTCTTTTGCCAAGCTCAGTGCTAAGCCAGGAACTGAAGCTGCAACTCAAGCAGTGCTATTTACAGCTCACGAAGGGCTAGGTGAGTGTAATTTATCGACTTTTTATTTCCGCAAACGCAATCTGAATAATAAATAAAAAAGGGAAGATAAAAAGTGATGGGCTTTTATTATTTTTTATAATGGTACTTTACATTCTATTAATCTTTTCAGGAGTTATAACTATTTCCATATCATCAATTGATGAGGAATTTAAAATTCTTTACCTGATATCTTTATAATAAAAGTAACTTTTATGTAAATTGCGCCTTAAGGATGCTATTTATAATGTCTAGTTTCGAACAATTTTATATTCCTTTTTTAACTTAACATTATTGGATTCTATTGTTAGAGAGTAGTAATCATTTAATTTAGCGATTTTTAACAAATATTTCTAAACGTTTTGAATTCGATTCTACAGTTAATGCCTTTTATGTATATCAAAGAAATAACTGCTGGTTTTAAACTTTTAAATGAAATAAAAGAATGTTTTAAATTTTACTCATGTTTTATTCTCTAACTGTCAAATTAATAATATACAATACGTATGCTTAATTAAAAAATTCACCAAAGATTGAGATGATTTTTTGTTAATTTTTCTTACTTTTTGATGGTTCTATCTATCTTTCTAGGTGTTGGAATTGGATGCATTTTTGCGGGACTTGGTTTTGATTCTATAGGTGGTAACAGGACTTTCTTATATACAAGCATATATGCAGGCTTTGCAATGGTGATAAGTATAATTCTGCATTTACTTGTTAAGAAACAAAAACGTAGTTTCAGTGTAACTGAGAAGTGAGTAATAGTCTCTCAAATTAAAAAAAATTCTACCTCATTTATTACACTTATTATCAGTATTGTCATTAAATTATTTTTAAAAGATTTCTACAAATAGTCTGTGTCTTTTGTTAGCATTATAAAATAATATTTCACTGATTATGATGCAGAACATAATAAATAATTACATGTTGAAATAATCAATTATTTACGTACTCTTGAAAAAAATTGTTCACATCCATTATGAACAATACATATTTCTAACTATGAGGATATATATTTTTTTGAGGATATAATGTTGGTAACTATAAAGGCTTTTTCAACAGATAGACAAAATATATTTTTGTAGCAGAAACAATAGATTGGTTTATTTATGACTTTTGCTTGATAATAAGCAATTAAATTTTGAAAAAGAAAATTTAAGGAAAATTTAAAGGGAATTTTCCAATTAGCTATATGAATTATGTTTCCTTTTTTTCCATTTATTGTTAGTGTTTTGTAAGGCTTTCGCATTTATTTTCCAAGGTTTAAGATGAAATGTACTTTTTTGTTGAGACTCATGAATTCAATAATAATAATGATAATAATAATATTCTGAGTTCACTGATTAGGCTATATTTGAACAAACTATTTGATTTTAAATATTAAGTGGATTTGTTTCTTACTTACTTAAAGTTTTGCTAACATTTGATTTTTCTGATGAGTTGGAAGATCATTTATTATTGAAATTTCATGATATTCGCAAATTTATAAGAAACGTTTTTATATCTTATTTATAAAAAGTATATACTTTTATAGGGAATAGGAAAATAATTTTATGGACTTTTTTTTAAATTTAAGATGATAGAATACAATAGTGAAAAGATATTTTTTATGAGAGCATAATCATATTCAAAAGCACGCTTAGAACTTTTCACTTTTCTTAGAAAATCATTTATTAGTAATTTAAGGCTTATTTCAAAGGAAAATTAAGTTCCCGGTGTATTCTCAGTTGCTCTAGAGACTAGGGGCTATACTAAATATATCGGTTTCGTATTTATAAATTAAATATATGTGTATACATTTGAATCCATACAAATTCATAATATATGCCAATACAATGGGTTTTATTGCCAAGTCCAAATGATCCAAAAATTACTTAAATTTTAAAATTCGCCCATTTTTAAATATTCTTATACATTTTTTATTATCTAGAAGAGGTATTTTTGCATTTTTATTCTAGCATATTTAGCAAATTTTTTTTATTATTGAGTAGCAGTTTGATACATTATGCAAATCATGAAATATATTCTATAGCACACACGAACTTCGGTATTGAAGGCAGTTTGGGACAAGTTTATTTCAGGCAGCATATTGCTTGATTAATTGTAGTTTGATAATAAATTTTCATTTAAGATAAAATTTAAAATTCAGAGTGAAAGGGCAGAAAATTGGAGAGACGTATAGCAGAATGAATATAACTGCATTATGTTTCGAAAATAGCACGAGTTAAAAGATAGAATTTTTTTTAAAGTGAATTTTCTATTAATGGTAAAACTATTAATACTAATTTATGCGCAATAAATTCTAATGAAATTTTCCATAATCAATAATTTTAGCAAACCAGATTAATATAATTTATAACCGTTCTCACGAAAAGTTGTGAAATGAAATTTTATAAAAATTGAACGAATTGAATACTATGACAAACCAGAAGAAAATATCAAAGAATCTGAAACGCATATTAAAAGTAATGAAAATTAGCTATTCCAAATAATGCAAAAATTAGATATCCCTCCATATAGAATATTGAATACATCATCGAACTCAGTTTTAGTTGAATTTAATCCATACTAAAAAAATCACTTCTTTCTTCTGATATGTTTAAATGATAGCGTCTTGGATATAGCTTTTATCTGCCTCTTGAAACCGTAAGTTTATCATTCACTGCTAATATAAATTTTGATAATTCCAGTCTATTACCTCCTACTACTTTTACGTCCAGTTCATCACATTCAATTCAAACAATTTGCAGAATTATAAATAACAGATTCTCATTCTAGAATATCCGACAGTATCGATGAAATTATAAATGATTATTGAAAAATCAACTATGGATGATTTGCGATTACATAATTTATCCGTTAACAACTGTATTATTCATAGGAATCAAAATCATAGTTTAAGTCGAAATAAAAAAAATATCCACCTGCTCTATGGAAATTTTTAATGCCGTTTTTCAAAAAAGCAAGAATTTAAAATAAATCTGTTCTATACAAAATAACTGTTAGAGTAGTTCCAATTATTTTGCATGCCAATTTGATTACTTCTTGCTTTTTTTAATAAAATTACATTTTTGATTACAATTATCAAGATTATTAAAATATACAAAAGAAAAAAAACACAATTAAAAACGAATATGTTTTGGTTACATAACTATACTACCTTCTATTTTGACACAACTGATTGTGTTACCTTATTAACATAAGACTATATTTCCCATGATCCTTCTTGGGTACCGTTATTAGTTTGTATTCTAAGTAAGTGTCGTGTATTTTCTTGTTCTTGTTTGTTTAGTCTTGTGGGACGTGGAATTTAGAAAATTATTAAATAACTGTTTCTGAAACTCGTCTGTTACTTTTATCTACCTCATAATGAAGGAATAAATAGTCTTGTTCCTCCAAAAATATTAATTTTATAATTTCATACTCTCAATTAGCTTTATTACTGAATTCATTTTAATTATATGTTCCACTGGCTTTTTAAGTGCTTATTTTCTTTTCTATTATTTTAAAAGCAAAAATGTGACTATAATGACATAAAACAGCCCAATATTTTAGAAACTAAACAAACAAAAAAAACGAGATAAGACAATGCTTTCATTCCGCATTCTTTCCAACTGAAATTTCGTGAAGTCAGAATTGTGAATAATAAAAAAGGAAGCAAGAAACCTACAATTTGAAGACGAAAACACATTTATTTTCTTATCCATCGAGACGGTGTGTATTTTTTCTTCTCTCGTGTAATAGATTAAACCCATTTTCCAGGACATTTTGCTTTCTCCCCCCCCTCATCGATTTTGGATTTCTTTATAATTAAATAAAAAGAGACGAATTTCTTGGAAAAGGTGTCCTTTCCTACCAACGTTTAGCTGTGCTATTAACTTTTATTTCATCATCATTTTAAAAGGAAAAGATGATTCTGAGAGTCTACTGAATTTCGGAGAATATGTTTCGATAAAATCTGATATAAAATTCGATATTTTATTCATTTATTTATTTAGTTGGAAAGGAGTAAGTACTAATGACTTGCTAATGGTCTTATTGTAATTTTCGATTTCAAATTATTTCAGAATTAAAGGAAATAAATGTTTCGTGTAATAAATATTGAAGAACGAATGCATTTAAGAAAATGTTGATTTTAATTTTCCTTTTGGGCATTCAGTTATTTCAAAAAAGGCAAACAATTGAAAAGATTTTCTGAATTTTTCGTATAAAGTTAATATGTATTGTTTTTCTTTCATATCTGTCATATTTTAAGCCTTAAGAATTATATTTTTTGTTATTCAATAATAATTAATTTGATACCACCTTTAACTGAGTAATGGCATGAAAATTAAAAATTTTGAAATGTTATTTAAGCATTTAAAAATTAATTTTCTGATCTGAAATTTATAATTATTAATTTTTGTTCACCAATTTATATAAAAGCTTTTTAAAAATACTATAAGACTACATCTGATAAAAGTATTCGTAACTTTGCTTAAAATAAACATCAGAATTCAGCAACTATAAAAAAAGCTATTTTTATAGCTATTTTGATGCTACTTGATAAAAAAAAGTTCTGACAAAGGACAGCTGAGAAACCATATATATATATATATATATATATATATATATATATATATATATATATATATATTCAAATTCAAATCATTTTAAGACTGTTTGTGTTTATTTTTACGATAAATAATGGTAAGGCATCGAAAATGGCAGAAACTTATGTCACCTCAAATGTCGTTCAAGATATCGTACCACGGTTTTTAGTTCTCTTCAAAAGAATCCGAATGGTGATTCCAAATAGATCATAAGTACCGCTAAATCTAACATTATACGCAGGATGCTTAAATCTGATTCGTTAAATGAGGAAAATAAGATAAATAATAATTATTCCTTTAACGAGCGATGTTTACAATTAAGCAACAACTGTAAGAGAAATAAGGGAAATATTGAAAGCATGGGAAATTATTGCATCGTACGATCAGAAGCATCACTATAATAAGGCAATTGTTATGACTGCTAGAATCTCAATTATAGGTAATTTTTGTATCTCATTTTCGACAACTTTTTAAGGGTAACGAAAAACAATTGTTTTAATGATTTGTCTCCAACAAAACACACATTATAAGTAATATATGTCAACATTATAAATTTATTTGAGGAATGCTTTTTTTATTATTTTTTAAGGAATTTACTCTATTATTTTACATAGTCTCCTATGGAAAGTTTATTTCACCTTACGAGTATTCACATTACAAATACGATTCGGTGACCATTTATGTTTGTTAAGCGGAGCTTCTCTCTATAACTAAACTAAATGCAGCAAGCTATAAATCTTCAGAATCAGAATTTCATAAAGATATGTCCTTTGAGCTTCCAATGTTCTAATGAATTGTTATTATTCTATTGTTTCTTTCAATGGACAATTTAATAATACAAGATGCGAAGTTAGGAATTGCATTTATTAACAATAATAGTATTCTGCGAGTTTTCTATTATTAACCTCAAGCAAGGGCGAACTCTTCAAGAGAATACGATAACAGAGAATCGTATAGAAAATTCAATGAGTAAACACAATTTAATCGGATCATTCTGTTTGGATTTAACTAGCTTTGTTTCGTAGAAACAATGGGCCTAATTTCTGTCAAAATATAATCCGAGTGCAGCTGTATTGCTCACCATTTATATAAACAAGTTGAGGACGATTAAAGTTTTAGTTTCAATAGTGACAATTATGCATGATGGATTTATTTACATAAACACTTGCATTTCCCATTTTCAGTCTACATATTAATTATTAATATTCTTCAGCCTAAAAAAAATGATAAAAATTATACATCGACTAAAACCTTTATGGATAATTTGATGTTCGCGTCTCTTTTAATGGAATAATTACTTTTATTTTTTCGTATACAAAATATTTTAAAACGAAAGCATTGTAATCAGGAATAGGTTTCAAATTTGTGATTTTGATAAGCTTCCAATTTTCTAAATATTTCTAATTTGAAAAATTAATCTTTGGGGGATTATGCTTATCAATATGTCTGTGAAAACAATAACTAAAAAACGCTTTGAACTAGATTATGGAATTTGATATCTGGTTTTTATATCAAAAAAGCTGGTACCCGGGTCATTGCTGTTGCAATAATCAATAATGTGGCAATTTTTTATCGAAATAGACTGAAGAGTGCAAAAGTATGTAAATTAAGAACAAACAAATATTCATTTTTATATATTAGATTTATGTGAAAACTTGGTGTTCTTTCAGAATGGTAATGAAAGAAACTACTTATAGTATATCCTAATTCGTTTAATATTAGTTCAAAATTCTCAAATTTAATTGTAGAAAATGTGATGAAAATATTTTCTTTTTAAATGGATTAAACGTAGAAAATATATTTGTACTATAGAAGTGTCAATATAGTTGAAAAGATATTTTTTTGAAAATTAAGATGATGCAAAATTATTTGTACTACAATTTTTTTTGGTGGTTATTGAAAAATACGCTAAACTTTAATTAAAATTTAAAACCCTCAAATAAGGTCTCCTCAAAACTTTCTCGTATAAGTTGTTACCTCTGAGAATGACTTCCGATTTCTTTGTGTTTAATAATAAAATAAAAAAAATATGTTGATTTTTTGCAATTTTATTCAATAATTATTTGTAAGGGAAGTGATAATCTAGGCAAATCAATTAAATTTGATTTTTTGATGCTGACCTGTAGGATAATTTTGTTTTGTTTCGTTTACTTTTTTTTTAAAAAATAATATAAAAAGCAATGATATTTTGCATTTTTTTATTGCAAAGGAAGTGGTTAGTAGCATTACGTCTTTTCATGTTCATCATCAAATCATTGGAATAGAATTAAATACCACAACATCATAGGGTCTAGAAAGCTCATGGCGAACAGATAATCCGACGAGAATTCTGATTCCTCATATAAACTAAGCATATAAAATATTACATCATTGTTAATAGCAGAAGAAATTCATGGAATCAGATATTTGATGAAATGAATGCAAACGGTTTGAAATTTTTTACAAAAATTAAATTTATGATGGAAAACAATAAAAAAAATAATTTCCAAATTTCTAATTACATAGTAACTAAATTATTATCCTCAATAAATTATGATTTCTGATAATAAAAATAGTTTAATAATATTTTTTTACTTATTATTATCTTTTGGATTTGAAAAAATTATAAAGCAGTTTCTTAAAAATATTCTTAGAGTTTACATGCCAAAATCTGGTTAAATTTTATTTAGGTTTGGAAAAAACTAAACTAGAATTATGGTTTTAATTATTACTGGCATGTACACATTCTCGCTTTCCTGGTTATTTACGATCTGAATTCGATATCTCCAAGTAAAAAAAAGATGTGTTATAGATAGATATAGATATGGATATATATCTTTTCTTAAAAATAATTAAATGAAGTATAATTAAGTAAATAATTAAATAATAAATAAATAAGGTTATAATTATTTCCTTTACTTATTTATTTAATAAGATATCTCTAATAAGATAATAAGGAACACTATATTAAACAAAAATTAAATTACTATATAATTAATAATTATCATCTCATTACTATCCCTGAACTATCATATTTCTCCATTTATTAAATATTTCATGAAATTAGAACATTTATCTACTTCAACTTTTATTTAAGAAAGAAAGTCTGTAATATAGAGCATACTTTATATTTTATTATTATCGGTGAATTTTAAACATACAGTGTTTTTCAATAAATAAATCAAATTTATTCATAGGCAGTTATGAACACCTAAATCATTCGATTAGTTTAAATGTTTTCGCCTTCATGATGCAGATGATGAATAATTTAATGAAAAATAATTCTTGTCTAATTTATTTACCTAAGCCATGAAATCGAATTACTCATATTGCTATTTAAATAATAAAATTACATTACTACATTATTAAATATAATCATGCTAAATATATTTATCGGTTTATGAATGATGTCATTGCAAAATATATTGTTTTTGTTTATCTTTATCTTCATCTTTGCTTACAATAAAGACGAATATGTGTGTGTGTGTGTGTTGGTACTCTACAAGCCAGATCGCTTCAACTATATCAACAAAAATTGATACGTTATAGTTTGGATGCCGGGTATTTCGGTGAATTTTTAATTAGAATATTAGTTAAAAATTAAACGAAGTTTTTGGCGTTTTTTCACAATAACTTCATAAACTATTATTGAATGAACATGATTTTTATATTTAAAAAATTATATTTTAAAATATAGTAATGTTTTAATTTATAAATGATATTCTATGTGCAGTGAATTTTTTTAAAATAATAATTTTGCTCTATATTTTAAATTTTGATTTCGTACAAAACTAAAATTAAATTTAACCTGCACGAGCCGCGATCATTGGGAAAAAATTAGCCATCACGTTGATAAATTAAATAATTAGTCATTAGCCATCACATTGATAAATTAAAAAATAAACTGTTACTATTAATGAAACCAAGAAAAGTTTAATTTTCAGCATGGGTATGTATGAAATGAAATCAATATGAAATATATTTTCTTTAACGAAAAACAGAGGGAGTGATCTTCCTAAAATTATCTCGCCTGCTCTAAAATAAATAAGTCAGCCCAGAAACCTCCTTTCAAGAATGATATTAATAACCGCATATAATAATATTAACCATTGACCTGAATTTATCATTTTTGATGTATCTGTCTTGTGAAATTTGGCAATTTTTCTGGCGATTAACCTAAGGCATGCCATTATTAGAATCCGAAACTCGAATTTGGGTTTTAGATGCATTTTTTCCCCGTGAAAAATCAAAACAAAAATTTGACACTGAACAATTATTGTTTCAAATGCATGTAAGATGGATAGAAAGCGCTGCTGAAGGAGAAACTGCATACAGGTTTAATCTTTACAGAATATCAAAATAAACATTTATGATGTGTCGATATGAAACAGAACATTAATATTAAAAGTAAACAAACAGCAGATTAGAAAAGCCAGCAATGCTCTTCAATCCACATCTGAAAACTCTCGTGTTGCATTAATAATTCACCTTCCAAACAAGTATCATCAACATGATTAGATTCCTAATTGATGTGGAATCTAATTGTGGTGTTAAATGTTGAAATAAAGGAGGTAAATCTTTAGAAGCTCAAAATCACATCCGTAAATGCCGTCCATTGTTTGGATTATTTCCTAAACTAACTTCTTTTTTTTTCCGAGAATGAGAGGAATGACTTCTTCAGTCTGTATTGGATGCCTTTTAAAAACCGATTTATTCTATAAGCAGGAGCTGCCGAACTTTCTCAATTCCGATTTCTCATCTGGAAAAATAAGTGAGACCGAAACTGCCCTTTTCTTTGTAAATGTAAACTAGAATAATTGGTGAGACAGCATATTTCATTTTATGACAACATTTAATTTATATTGTCTTTTTTTAAACACTTTTAATAGAATATATTTCAGATAGTATATTATTTATTCGTAACCAAGCAATATCAATAAATTTAAAATACAACTAAAAGTGAAAACAATAGGCAATAAATTGGTTATTGCATGCAATAACCAATGGAACTATAAATTACGAAATATCTTCAATTGTAATTTCTTTGATTCCATGAAAATAGTTAATTATATTCGCGTTTTTTGAAGTTTAGATAAGGTTTAAAGTATCCGACTAAGTCGGAAACGTTAATTTGGATTTAAATTCGTATTTTTGCTTTTTTTAATATCGAAAAAAGTAAAAATACGAGGTACGTTTCTTTTTCCAGTGATATCAGTATTTTGTCTCTATATCAATTGGAAATATGATTACAATAAACTATTTACATGTGAGTGATGCGTATTTATAAACATTCAAAAACCTTAAATGCATTTTCAAAGAGAAAGAGTTTTTTCATAATTCTATGGCACGAATATCGTCATATATTCCGACAATAATCAAGATATCTTAAGAAAATTTGTAATTAGTGCTCCTTATGTTATGCAGAATGTATATTAGATATTTTAATGAACTATATATTAGATGTTGTAAGCTCTAGAAGTGGATTTATGATTCTTTAATATAAATATTATTGAAAAGAAATTCCCTAATTTCCAATATAATTTTATATACACAAAAATCTTATATTTGAATATAATTCCTAGATAACAATTAGTTATGCTCCAATGCATTACACATACAATTTTGCAAAGGAAAATGAAAAAAATGCGGTATTTTTTTTCTTTAAAACTATCCAAGTTTTTGTAAAAAAAAAAGCTTACATTTACATCAAAATATTAAAACTCTACATATATGTTTAAATAATTTCATTTCTATTCACTATATAATATTTATATCAATAAAAACATCATATAAACATTAAAATGTTTTATATATTTTTTTAAAAAAGTTATCCAACGTATCCAGTTGAATGCCTTAATAGAGACAATATTAATAAAAAAAAAAGAGTTAGCTACTAGATAGAAATAGCGGTTTCAGTTTTAATTAATTATCTGAGATTTTTTCCGTATCAAGTAAAAAAAAATATTTTTCTTGTAAATATGCCAAGTTTAATCAAGCTAATTTCAATGTTAAATTTCAAATTCGTGCATAAAAGTTGTTTTCTAAGCTTGGAAATTTTAATCGGTTTTATTTTCTATAAAGAAAATATATCTGGATTCTGTACTTAAAATATTTTCAGAAAATTATTTAATTATTCGATAAAATGTGTAAACAATTTTATTTTTATTAAATATGTTTTTAATCAATTATCTTAAATTCTTAAACAAAGTTTGTTAAATTCAAATTAAGCACACACATCAGAATGTATTGTGTTTAGCTTATTTCAAGTGGAAAAAATTTCCCGATATATATATATATATATATATATATATATATATATATATATATATATATATATTACAAGTTACAAAATACAAATTTAATTATCTAAACAATTAGAGACGATTTTATTGGATGCCAATAACTGCAAATACTAAAATAATTAATTCTGATTTAAGCAGATTATAAAAGGCGTAAATGAAAATAGTCTTACACATCTAACTGTTTCATTAGCTGATTTATTTAACAAATGCAGCGTCTGTCTTTTAATTTATTTATTGCTAATTCACAGCCAATTTTGCTTTCTCTCTTGTGCAATGTTTACACTAATTACACCTAAATAATATCTGAGCTAAATGATGAATTAGTACACAAAAGTTAATTTAGAAAATGGTATACATGAGTATTTATCGGTTTATTTGTTTAAAATAAATTTATAAACACATTGCGGTTATCTAATCTATGAAATAGCAGCTGATATAAGCTATAATTGCAAAATAAATATAAAACAGTTGATTTAAAATTCCAACAAACGATTTCTGGAGTAGCGTTTGTTAGAATTCTGTAATTTTATATTCATATAAGAATTTAATTTTTTAAATTTTAATATCCATGAATCGGATTTCATAATTTTTAGAAAGATTAGAATAATACTGTTTTTTTATTATTCAGAAATGTTACTTGAATCATTATTAGAAAAGACATATTATAATGAATACAAGCTTTTGAGGGGATAGTGGATTCTATTAGACACTTTTGGGAATTATTCAGTTAAAGGAATATATTTCATGATATATTCAAAAAGAAATATATTATTTTAAAAAATGTAAAAGTTATACAATTTTTAAAAACATCAAGATATTCCAGGTGATTTAATTATTATTTTTTTCATTATTTTTTATACTTACCAATGTAAATTTATTTGGAGCAAAACTACGTATGATTTTTTATTTCCGATTAAATGTTACTTTTTTAGAAATATCTTTAGGCACATTTACTGAAATATGATTGTAATTTTATGTTTTACTGATTTAAAATTGACTTTTAGCTGGATAAAAAAAACTCCAAACATAAAATTCATAATTTTTTTTTTTAATATTTGACCAAAATGCTTATTATTAATTTCTTTTTAAAAAAAATAAAAACACATGGAATATTTAAGAAATTTAAATCTAATTACAATGTTATTTTGAGCAAAGTCATTAAGATGTGCTCGTTATCCTCTTAATCCTACAATTATTTCTTTTTTTAAAATATATTTTATTGCTCTATTTTAGTTGAACATTGACATGTTTATGAGAAGATAAAAGTAAAATTACACGCTTTCGTCAATTTTACTTATTTCAAAATAAGTACAGAAGATTCAAATAAAACAGAAGATTCATTATTATTTTTGAGATAGAAAATAAATTAAAGAATACTTTCATAATTACAAAAAGAATAATTATGTATGAATTATTTATTTCCAAATGTATTGCGATTAAATTTTACCTCTACTTTTGACTTCTTTTGAACAAAAATGATTCACAAAATCGTCTGCATTTTTTTTCTTTACATCGCTTGCAGAGGAATTTGCATCAAAAATATAAAAATAATTTTTAGATAAATTTTCCTCTTAAATTTATTTTTCAAAAAGTGAAGCTATTATAAGATGTATAATAGTGATTAATAAAAAAATCCTATTTTCTGCACCTTAAATTCCTTTTGAGATTCATTGATGCGAAGAAATCTTTCAAGAACACATCTAATTCAGCTTAAATGAATTAGATCTTTATACAACACAGTGATTAGATTAATTAGTTAACATTTCTGTTCAAAAACTTCTTCAGATTGGTAGTTCCAAGTTTTATATAGAATGTATATAAAAATCTATCTTCGATTAAAACTTTAGAATTTTGCATTTGATCTCCATCGAAGCTTATATCATTATTTAAGAATATTTAATTTTCTAATTGAATTAATTTTTAGTCCTTTTCATGATAGAATTATGTAATATGAAATTGTTATTTTTTACACTGAAGTGACAAAAGTCATGGGATGACTGTTAATATCGTGTCGGTCCTCCTTTTGCCCGGCGAAGTGCAACAACTCGACGTGTCATGGACTCCACAAGTCGTTGGAAGTCATCTGCAGGAATATTGAGCCATGCTGTCTGTATAGACGTCCATAATTGTGAAAGTGTGGATGGTGCAGGAGTTTGGGCACGAACGGACCATTCGATGATGTCCCATAAATGCTCGATGGGATTCCTATCGGTGATCTAGGTGGCCAGATCATGCGCTGGAATTGTCCGGAATGTTCTTCAAACCAATCGCAAACTGTTCTGACCCGGTGACATGGCGCATTGTCATCCATAAAAATCCCATCGTTGTGTGGGTACGTGAAGTCCATGAATGGCTGCAAGTGATCTGCAAGCAGCTGAACATAACCATTTCCAGTCAATGATCGGTTCAGTTGCACCAGAGGACCGAGTCCATGCCATGTAAAAACAGCCCACACCATTATGCAGCCACCACCAGCTTGAACAGTGCCTTGCTGACAGTTTGGGTCCATGGCTTCGTAGGGTCTGCGCCACACTCGAACTCTACCATCAGCTCGTAACAACTGAAATCGTGACTCATCTGACAACGACACGGTTTTCCACTGGTCTAGGGACCACTCGATATGCTCTCGAGCCCAGGAGAGTCGCTGCAGGCGATGTCGTGCTGTCAGTAAAGGCACTCGAGTCGGTCTTCTGCTGTCATAGCCCAAGGAAGACAAATTTCGCCGCACAGTCCTATCGGACACGTCCCTCGTACGTCCCACAGACGTCGGCAGTCACGGTCGTTAAGTGCAGGCGGTCGCCCACTGCGCTGTCCATGATGGGATGTGATGCCTGAAATTTCATACTCTCGGCGCACTCCTGATACTGTGGAACTCGGAATGTTGAATTCACTAACGATATCCGCAATGGAATGACCCATGCGTCTAGCTCCAACTAACATTCCACGTTCAAAGTCTGTTAATTCTCGTCGTGCCGCCATAAATCACGAAAAACCTGTTCACATGAATAACTTGAACACAAATGAAAGCTCTGGAAAACGAACTGCGCATTTATACTTTTTCGCTGCGATACTACAGCCATCTGTATATTTGCATATTGCTATCCCATGACTTTTGTCACTTCAGTGTATAATTTCATTAATTTATTGTATTCTAAAATTTATGTAATTAATAATATGTATTCAAAAATTTATGAACTCAAGCATAAATTTAGTTAGAAACAAAAAATTTTTTTGAAGATACTTAAAAAAAGTACTTAAATTTCTTTTTTTTTATTTTGTAAAAGTAATTTTTGGCATTGCGTAGAGTGCATTTATTTTAGTTTTATTTCTTAATTTTTAATAGAAATGTAATTTCTTTTAATTTTTTCCGATGAAAAATATTTCATTAAATCGCATTACTTCATACTTCATTGCATTTTTCAAAAACTTATCTGAAAAAATTGAGTTATTATTTGTTACATTTTTAGTTTAGTATTTTATTATAAAAAACGAGTTACATTTTTATGTGTCAGATTTTAATACGTCTATGCTATTTATAACTAGAAGTTATCAAAATTCAACATTCTTTACATACAGATATTTTCACCTATTTGATAATGCTATTAAATTTTAAGTCAAGTGAAAATAAACTAGTATAGAAGATTATGGTTTTTAACTAATTGTATTACAGTCGATTTAACGAGCCCCGTTGTTAAAAGTAAAAATCAGATTGTATATTGTTTCATATTCTTTGAATATGTTACATCAATTCTGTGTAACTATTTTTAATTTCACTTTCTACTTGCTAATATATATAATTGAACTTCCACACTAACACATCCCACTTTGGTTGAAGGTAGACCATAACAGTCTTGTAAGATATAGTTTAATTTAATATATGATGGTATTAACAAAACATGCGAAGATTGTTGAAATCTGTATTATTTCTACATCACAATATTATGTAGGAGAAATAATTAATGACCGACTGAATAGCTGCATATCGACAATAAAATACTGCCATTCAAAATGCATTACTTCTTTTTCATTGAAGACAAAAAAAAGGGAATTAAGTCATTTAAAAAATATGAGTAAAAACAATAAAATCAAAAAAAATATACCTTATAATCTATTATGTTGTAAAGTGCAATTACTATTATTTACAACCTTTCAAGAACCAGCTTGAATTTCAGATGATGTATACTCAACATACAATTTATTAAAAACGCATATCAGCGTTTTGGCCACTAAACACGGCCATAAATTATTAAACAGTTTTTGTGTGTTCTATACTACACATTCTATACTATAGAAATTAATCGTCAAAGACTACGTGGTAATAAGGCTCATTTATACATAATTTCTACCAATGGCCTACGAAGAACTGTTATATAATCATTGGAGATTCTGCTTTGATACTAAACATTTTCCAACAGAATTAGCAGTGACTTTTAGTTAAATTCATTGCTCATGATGCCGCTCAAAAAATGCAGATTAGAAGTAAAAGATCTTAAGTTCTCTTTCTCTTCAAATTATCGCAAATATTATCAGTGGCATAGCGAGAGTGCTACTGCTGGTATAATATAATTCGTCATCTTAACACATTCAAAAATGTGAGTAATGCATCTCTCTTCATGAAAACCCATCACTTCTTCATCGAGTGTAATTATTAACTTTGCTTCACCGTCGCCACGACTATGGCATCATTTCTTTGAAGTCAACATGAGAAAAAGTCATACTTTCTGTAAATTCATCATACACAAGAAATATACATACTCAAGTGAGCCTTGCTCTGCTATGCTAGTTCTATTTCACAGAGCGTGTCAATTCATATAATGCTGGATTGAGTAATACCCGGACAAACTTATGATCCGGGAACGATTTGAATTCGTTAATTGCGACTGTCCGAAGTGCTTATCATATCTGCCGACACACACCACCCATGATTCATCAACTACAATTCGGCAATGCGAGGCTTGTGATATTTCAAGTATTTTAATTCACAAATATTTGAGGATTATGTTATGACTTTGACCACTCATTATAAAATTTGGGATTGAATCCTAGACTTCAATAATTTCTAGTGGTACGGTTATTCTTTTTCTTTTTCTCGGTAATCAACTCTAATTTCCTTACAAATTATATTAGACTCAACTATTAGAGCAAAATATTGTTGAAAAATTATTGCTTTAGAGAAAAGCAAGCTTTAGAGAAGCACGATTCTTCTTAAACCATCTAGTAAGTTGTTTCTCATGTGGATAATTTAAAACGTAAAGTTTTAATGACACTTTGCTTTTAATTTTCTTCAAATTTCTATCATTTCTTACGTTAGGAATTCTGCATTTTCGTGTAAAAATACAGGTTTTCATGCATTTCCTTTTTCTTAAATCTTTTTCTTACCATTTGAAAGTTACATGTTATAGATAACGACAATCATTTTAAAAGCTTCTCTCTCTCTTCAATTGCAGTCATATTGATGACCTTGTTATGAATCTTTATCTTTACGAAAGGATATCATCGGATCTTTTGGTAAAGGATCCTTACCATCCTATTTATCACTGATTACTAGAACATATTGAAAACCATCATCTGCTTTCTTTCAAATGAATGCAACTATCTTTTGTGTGTTTATATGTGTGTGTGTGCCTTTAGCTGTTCTAAAAATCAATAAATTAAAGGGGAAAAGCTGTCAATTATGCTATTGATAACAGTACTCGCTTTGGACTTTCAATATGTTTGAAACTGACTTGATATGCCAGTTTTCCCAAAATAATAGCTCTAAATCAAGAGTTTTTTCTTCAGTTTCAATAATATAAAAAAAATTATCTTTGTTTCCAGTAAGTACTCTATTTGATGGAGTGTCTTAAGAAGACTTCTGGAAATTTAAGCGATTTCACAGAATACAACGCAATCTTAGAACAAAATTTAAATGTATTGTTCCCTCACGAATTTTTTTATTATGTTAAATATATTACAAACTCACTATAAAATATTAGATTATTTTCCGTGAAGATAAGATAATAGCAAAAATAAAATTTCAATTTAATTTTTTTGTTTGTCAAACTTTTAATAAGTAGCGTTTGAAAAAATAACCGTAAACTAATAATTTTCTGTAATTATAAATATTTTTAAAAGTTTTACTAACTATTGTTTGTCAAAATAAAAGGTCTAATAAAATCTAATGATTTAAAATATCTATGACATTTCCATTTAATTTTTACTGCGACTCTAATAACAAAATAACATTATTATTTTGAAGTGAAATTCATATCTATGGAAACATAATTTTATTAATAAAATAAAAACTTAATTCATTGCCACGAAACCTTTGCTTTCTTTACGCTTTATACACTGGTGACAAAAGTCATGAGATAGCAATATGCAAATATACAGATGGTAGTAGTATCGCAGCGAAAAAGTATAATAGCGCAGTTCGTTTTCCAGAGCTTTCATTTGTGTTCAAGTTATTCATGTGAACAGGTTTTTCGTGATTTATGGCGGCACGACGAGAATTAACAGACTTTGAAAGTGGAATGTTAGTTGGAGCTAGACGCATAGGTCATTCCATTGCGGATATCGTTAGTGAATTCAACATTCCGAGATCCACAGTATCAAGAGTGCGCCGAGAGTATGAAATTTCAGGCATCACATCCCATCATGGACAGCGCAGTGGGTGACCACCTGCACTTAACGACCGAGACCGCCGACGTCTGTGTAGAATGGTCAATGTTAATAGACACGCAACACTTCGTCAAATAACTGCAGGAATCAATGTGGGACATACGAGGGACGTGTCCGATAGGACTGTGCGGCGAAATTTGTCTTCCTTGGGCTATGACAGCAGAAGACCGACTCGAGTGCCTTTACTGACAGCACCGCATCGCCTGCAGCGACTCTCCTGTGCACGTGAGCATATCAACTGGTCCCTAGACCAGTGGAAAACCGTGGCGTGGTCAGATGAGTCACGATTTCAGTTGTTACGAGCTGATGGTAGAGTTCGAGTGTGGCGCAGACCCCACGAAGCCATGGAACCAAACTGTCAGCAAGGCACTGTTCAAGCTGGTGGTGGCTGCATAATGGTGTGGGCTGGTTTTACATGGCATGGACTCGGTCCTCTGGTGCAACTGAACCGATCACTGACTGGAAATGGTTATGTTCAGCTGCCTGCAGATCACCTGCAGCCATTCATGGACTTCACGTACCCACACAACGATGGGATTTTTATGGATGACAATGCGCCATGTCACCGGGCCAGAACTGTTCGCGATTGGTTTGAAGAACATTCCGGACAATTCCAGCGCATGATCTGGCCACCTAGATCGCAAAATATGAATCCCATCGTGCATTTATGGGACATCATCGAAAGGTCCGTTCGTGCCCAAACTCCTGCACCATCCACACTTTCACAATTATGGACGTCTATACAGACATCATGGCTCAATATTCCTGCAGAGGACTTGCAACGACTTGTGGACTCCATGACACGTCGAGTTGTTGTATCGAGTTGGTGTACTTCGCCGGGCAAAAGGATGATCGACACGATATTAACAGTCATCCCATGACTTTTGTCACTTCAGTGTAATATTTCAACTTCAAAATGATAAATAATATATTAATTAAAACTATGTTGATAAAATAAGATTATTTTATAAATAATCTTGTGAATCTTGGCTTTGTTTCGGATTTCCGGATGCATGGGATGACCAGTCAATAGGTGTGTTTGAAGAATCGATGATTTTTCGAATGCATGAATGCGATCAACTCAATTCAGTACTTCAAATGTCGTTTCATATTGTGGGAACGTAATGACAATCATATGCAATATTGATTACCAATTTTGTCGTATATAACTAAGTTCCTTCTTTTCTCAGCCATTTCCATTTATCAACAGATGACCGATGCTGTTGTGGAGAAGTCGGCGATCCTATCCACTTTGCGACAACCTGCCTTTTTACTATCTCATGGCACCTCCAAAAACCCTCTTCCTCGCTGGAAAGTCTTTGGTACAAAAGAATAATTAGTCATTCATATTCCAAAAAAGGAATCATAAATATGATTCGATTCCTAATTGATTAGGCAGAACTGTTAGAGTCAGATTAACCTTAAAAATTTGCTCGGATGTCATTTGAAACACTCATTTGCATTTTATTATATTCCAGGTATTCTTCATTCTAGTTTTTATCATTTCTGCTATGCTATATGTTTTCGTATTTTGTCAATTGCTTTTTTTAAGTTAATTGCTGTGTAATTTTTTTTAAAAAAATAAAATCCATCTACATCTATATCAAACCGAAAAAGGGCCATATTAGCCCTCCAAATGGAGGTGTGGTGTGGTGTTACGTGTTAAGTTAAGGTATACCTAATTGAGAAATTTTAAACTTTTTGAAATAAAGGACTGATATTCTATATCTTTTAAAATTTCGTTTCAATAAATTATCTATTAATCCCGTTTTAAATTAGAAACATGCTGCCAGAAATAACTCAAAATAGTATTAAAAAGGGAAAAAGATATCTGTCTCAAAGTTCTATAAAAACCAATTTTTTATAATTGTATAATCATGAAAAATTTGTCTATCTCTTCATTCCTATACATATCATAAAGATAATGTAAAAACAGAATGAGTTAGATAATGAAATTCGGAAAATGGTGTTATTCCCAAATTTGTAAATCAGCATGTAATTTTTTACTACTTTTATATAGATCAACTATTTCATGACAATTTATATATTATATAAAATAAAAATATATTTAGAAAACGTTTTGAAATAAGATAAAAAAACTGGTACTAATTTTATTTCAATTGAAAATCTAAAATAAAACTCTTCAGTTCTAAGGTAATTTTCATTCAACAACAAATATATTTTTACAGAATTTATTTACCGCAACTTCATTAAAGTTTAGAATAATCCTATTCAAAACAAGCAGAGACATATAAGAACGTGAATTAAATTTAGTAAACAACTCTAACAAATTTTATTTAAGAACAATACTTTTTAAATATATAAATAATTAATTCGCTGTTGTCTTTTAATTGTTCCTGTTTCATCGCTAGTCTAATTAGCAAAATACAAGATTCTTTTATTTAATTTATCTATCGCCTACTCTTAAGTCAGTTTCGCTTTCGCCTTTGTGTAATGTTTACTTAATATGTTTCTAAATAATATAGATGAGAGATTAGTACAAAAAAGTTAATGTGGGAATTCTTAAATATGAATATTTATCTAACAATTTATTTTGGATAAAATTTATAAGCATAATGCCAAATTTTAATTTTATAATTTTTAAAAAATTTGGTAGTTTTAAAAGCATAATTGCATGATGATGATAGAGTAATCGATTTATAATTAATGTTGAGGATTTTTAAAGAATTCGATTACTTTAAAGATGAAAAAGTATTGGCCTAGTAGTTTAAAGTTTATTACTAAGAAATTTTATTCTTCTACTTCTAAAATCAACGACTATGAATTTCATAAATATTAAAAGGCATTCAATAATTTTTTTGTGTTTCGGACGTTGAGAAATATTTTGGAATCAACATAAGAGAAACTAATTTTCATTTCCCAAAGGTTTCTCGAAAAAAAAAAATCCGATATATAAATCACAGAAGAAATAGAAAAAATTACATCTGATGTAATTAAGTGTGTATTATTTATTTTCCAAATGCATTTGAATCTTTTTTCTTGCTTTTTATGTTTACATAAACTTTTAATTTACAACAGATATTACTTTTATATTAGAGTGTTACATCTGATGGGTTGACATAACATGCAAAGCGAAATTTTTTGAATGAATGTTTGTTTCAGTAATTTATAATTTTAAATAAAGAGCAAAATTTTGAAGCATATTGTTAATAAAATTGGAATTTTTTTATTTCCTTTATTATTTTTAAGATTACCTACACGATAAAACATTTTTAAATCAAGCAATCAAATCTTTGCAAAATTATTTTTAAATCATTTGCTCCTGACTAGATTCAGAGGTAAGAATGATTTCTCTAAAACTTTTTCACTCCTTCAAATAAATGTATTATTCAATTTTCCTGGTATAAAAATGTAGCAATAGGATTAGGCTGCAAATATCTTACATGAGTGTGGCAGTAAATAGCTCCGAAATACTGATCTTTGACATGAATTTAGCAATGTTACAGAAACCGTCATGAGATCAAAGTCGATCTTTTTCAACAATGAACACTTTCTGTTGAACAATGGATACTTGAAAATCAAATTTTTATTTTAGATAGTTTTTTTTTTCGATTGAAACCAAAAATTTACTTTAAGATACAGCAGACAAAATTACATACAAAAAATTCATATATATTTAGACCAATAGATTTTGATTTATTGTAGTTACATGCTTATAAAAGCGCAGATAGAAAGTCAAATCTTTGACAAATTTTGTTCAAAAATTTATAAATATTTATATTTTTCGTACAATATCTGTGAACCAACTTTTATCCTTCCAGTTAGCTTCATTATTAGTTGTTGTGTTTACTTAAATTGGAACAGGCAGTCAGAGAGACGCCCTCTAAATTTGTTAGAAATATATGCATCTTGCAGAAAGATATAAACCAAATTTCATACACTTTTTCAATATACTTTGTGAGTCTTTCAGTATATTTTTTGAGTTATGTTTCCAGCATAAAGACGGATGTAGTACCAAAAACGACAAAATCTAAAATGTAGAGCCTTATCAAAACGTTGAGGTCGAATTTTCAGCAATTACTACATTTTCTCTGTATTTCATATACGATACGATAAAAGGAGCAAAATTCTTGATTCAGCCTAACTTTGTGCAATTTTTTATCTTTTGTAAAATTTCACTTAGTTTGTATTCTATTTAAAGTTCATTTATCGTGTGAGTAATTTATGAAAACCTTGTACATCAAATATGAAAAGTTCCTCATTGTTTCAAAATTTCGAAATTGTCACAAATTTACGATTTTTTTGCGTGGAGGAGATATTATTATTTATTATTCGAGATAAAAAATGCTTTCTTCTGTTTCGAGTAATGTTGCAAAGCTTTGCAATGGACTCCACTTACTCTACACAGTGAAATGGACTGTTAACAACTATAAAAATACATTCCAATTAACTTTGGTTTTGTTGGTTGTACCAAAATGTGAAAAATGTTAAGAAAAGCATAAAAGTTGCCGTATTATTAATTCCCGAACAGAAACACTGAAATTCTGAATTCATCTCTGATTTTGAACTCTACTAAAGTAAGTAGATACTTTTTATGCTTTTTTGTTTTGTTTCATTTTCCTTTACAATACAATGTGTAGTTGATATTACGGATAGAAGAATAATTAAAGAATATTTTATTTTACTGCTCACATATTATTATTAATGTGTGCTTTAATTATTATTAATATGTGCTTATTATTAATAACTGCTTTATATATTAATATTAATAAAAAATTATTAAATGTATTGTTATTTTTTCTAACTAGAAATGTACAATTGAAATTATATTTACACAGTTAAATGTCATGGGTTTCTCAGATATTCAAGCTTAAATCAAGTTTAAATGGAAACAATTTCTTTTTCTCTGTAAGTAAGTATTCAACAGTCTTACCTGTGAGAACCATACAACTATTCTCTAGACTCCTTAATTCTTTTGTAAATTATGAAACTTAAAGTAGTTAGTGAAATAGTACGCATTAAACCGTTATCAGAGAAAAGTACAATGCTTGTGAATGACGTTACATTATTTTAATACTTTTCAAATTATAACTACAAGTTAATCCACTCGTTGAATCATTCACAATACATTTTGAGTAATGTTAACCAATAGTGAATTTGATTAGTAATTGATTCTAATATTATGCAATATTTATATCAATGTATTAAACTTAAGGAAAAGGCTGTAAATAAATTCATCTTTTTAAATTATTAGTTAGCTGTTTTTACTAAATTTAATAATATTTTGAAACAAAAAATATGTTATTACTATTTATTTAATTATTTTAAATCAAATAGATTTAAACCTTATAATTAAAAAAATATTATAATAAAATACTAAATTATAACCAAAAATAAATTCTCTAAGCCTTATAAGTTCCATTTAATACTACATTGTCACGACCTATGCAGTGTATTGAATATAAACGGACTTTTTCTTCTTCTTAGAGAACATATACTGCTGGTACAGAAAGATGTAGAAACCTGCAATTTTTAATTTAATTTACTTATAATTAGATGCTTAAGAATTCTTTCTGCTTAAATTTGTGTCATTTACGAATTTAATTATAATATAGGATGGCTTCAGAAAAAAACGGCAAAAATGTGGAGATATACACAGTCCCTACAGATACATCAGAGTCCATTCAACAAAAGAAAACAGACGATCGAAGGAAATTCTGGCACATCGACAAGGAAATGCTGCCCTTTAAAATGCATTATTTCTTATTCGTTGGAGGTAAGAAATAAATTAATATTTAATTTTTTTTCCTCCAACTAATTGTAATTCATCGTAAAAGAATTCAGAGAAAATAGCTCTACTATACTGTACATTTTAATAGAATAAGATTCTGGTAATTAAATGAACACATGGATGTTAGCGAATATGTACTTAAGTGATTTGCGTCACGATATGGAGGGTGAGTGGGTGACCATTTCAAATGAAATAATTTAAATCGATTTCCACAGGTAAAATAAATCCAATATTGTCAAATATATATATTGAATGCTTACGTTTATCTTGCGAAAAGGTTACTTGTGCAATTAACGAAATCTCGTAAAAAAAGCAATTTCTACAATTCACTTATTCTTGCCAAAAAAGTAATTTGTACAATTAAATCATTCTTGCTAAAAAAGTAATGTGTACAGTTAAAGCATTCTTGCTAAAAAAGTAATGTGTACAATTAACGTATTCTTGCAAAAAAAGTAATTTGTTCAATTAACGCATTCTTGCTCAAAAAGAAATTTGCATTGTTAAAGCAATCTTGCTAAGAAAGTAATTTGTACAGTTAATGTATTCTTACCAAAAAGTAGTTTGTATAATTAATGCATTCTTTCTAAAAAGTAATTTGTAAAATTAACGTATTCTTACTAAAACGTAGTTTGTATAATTAAGACATTCTTGCTAAAATGTAATTTGAAAAATTAACGCATTCTTGTTAAAAAAGTATAATCCATATATATATTGAATGCTTACGTTTTTCTTGCTTGAAAGAGTAATTAGTAGATTAATGCACACAGTCTTAAAAAAAGCTGATTTCTAAAAATTGTAAATTCAATATTTTTTAACTCGTGAAAATTCGCATTATTTGTGGTTATTAAGGAACACGCTGACAGGCAGGCCCACTGATAAAGACAGCGATTTTAAGCCGAGAGTGTGATTCTTGAGCAACGCCATTTAGCGTCAAAAGTACGTCTGATATACACATGAGGCACAATCCTTTCCAGAGGACTGTCATTCATACATTTCATTCGCTCACCATAGATCGTAACGCATACACATTCGCTTGTACAAATCCTTTTTTTACATGGGGGCTTTCGGCACTTCTCACATATTAGGCACAGGGAAAAGAACAACCATGCCCGAACCCAATCTCTATCTCAGGACGAACAGATTACGGGGTTGATGCCACCCCAGGTTCCCGAGAAAGTTCACTTGTCCTGAGGAATAATGGTATTCTAAAATTGTGGTAATCAAATAAATGGACAGTCAGTATAGGGTTTCCTGGTAAATTTTCAAAGTTACCAAGAGATGGTACATTTCTACAAATTTCGGCTTTCATCATGATACACAGAACAAATATTATATCAAACATTGTACAACAGCTTAAATCAGAGTATAACGCATTTGAAAATTTATAGCATTACAAGAAAACATTTTCTTGCCAAAAAAACTTGTAGAAGGGATATGGTATGATCCACTATTGGTACATAATCAATCAAAAAATTTAACTAAAAGATTTTACATGTTTTTTTATCGTTTTATATAAGATTAATGGTTCTTTTCTTTTTTCACAGCATTTGGTGTTTGCTTGCCATACATAACCATCTTCGCTCAGAAAAGAGTCGGCATTTCAGCTTCTGCTCTTTCTGCCATTTTAACGACTCAGCGATGTGTCTTCATCTTCACCAAGCCATCAATTGGGTACATTGCAGACTACTTCAACAAGCTGAAGGTCATGATTTGCACTCTTTCAGTGATCACTACCGTCTTCTTTTTCCTACTTTTAGCAGTTCCGAAAATAGAAAAAGGAGCAACAAGTGTAACTCTGGATCACACTGATAATAACAATACTCGCTATGAATTTCTCAATGCCTCTGAAACTATATATGCCAGCATTATATGCCAGTACCAGCAATATAGCGGTAACGAGTCAGCAAAAGATTTGCATTTCAACAAAAGCAGTTATGAAGATCTGTGCACTCAATCGCTCCAACAGTTGTCAGGTTTTCTTAACGAGTGCTCTAAAAATAAAATAAACGCCAGTGGAATTGCAGACAATAATGTTGTACACGACATAATTTTGCAGCAAGTTTTAAAAGTCATAGCTCCATTACCTGATTCTCTCTCATGCAAAATATGCTGCAGGCTAAATAAAAGATGCCAGAACATTTCGTGTGAGGAACCAGAAGTTAATACAAAAGAAATTTATATTGAAAAAAAGCCAGTCAGTGATTTCCAGAAGTATCAGTTTTGGTGTTTCGCACTCCTCACCTTAATCAGTATGGCAGGTTCTAGTAGCCTTTTTACCGTAACTGACACAGCATGCTGCGAAAGTGTGCAAAGAACAGGTGGTGAATTTGGACGCCAAAGACTTTGGGCCGCTATAGGATGGGGTCTGACTTCCCCTATAGGCGGACTTCTTAATGATTACACTGGAGACTTTTTGGCTTCATGGATTCTGATGGCTATCCTGTCATTCCTATCTTTATTGAATATGACGAGACTCGAAATGGCAAAACCAAAGTTTTCAAAAAATCTTCTTAAAGAAGTCGGAACAGTTTTGTCTTCAAAAGAATTCCTTGCTTTCAAATTCTGTTTGCTGATGAACGGCATTGGAACTGGAATTATGTGGTTCTATCTAGTTCTGTTCCTGACAGACATTGGTGGTAGTCGCTTCCTTTGCGGAATGGTGATGTTTGTCCAGTGCTTCTTTGGGGAAATTCCATTCATGTTTTATTCTGGATGGTTTATTAAGAAGATTGGTCACTTCAATGTCCTAACTTTATCTCTGGCAGCTTATAGTATTCGGTTCTTATGGTACAGTCAGTTGCGCAATCCTTGGTTTGTTCTTCCCGCAGAAGTGCTCCATGGATTCACGTATGGAATATTTTATCCTAATGTGGCTTCTTTCGCCAAGCTCAGTGCTAAGCCAGGAACTGAAGCTACAACTCAAGCAGTGCTATTTACAGCTCATGAAGGGCTAGGTGAGTGTAATTTATCGACTTTTTAATTCCATAAACGCAATCTGAAGAATAAGAAAAAAAAAACCCTAAAGATAAAATGTGATGGGATCATATTATTTTTTATAATACTTCATCACGTATAACTTTGCCCATCTTGAAAACTGAATGATTGTTAATATAATATTTAATAAATAACATACTTTTAAAGGAAATTTCAAATTTTTCGTAAATAAACGTAAGAATTAATTTTTGTTAGTAAGCAGCACGTGATTTATATAACACAAATAATTGATCAATCACAAATATTAAATTAACATGCGGCTGTCATACCCTTATCAGAAAACACATTTTAAAAATATTGAAATATTACCTCAAGATTTTGCTCGTTTATACCCTATAAATTATATTTACTAATAAAAATACTATGCATTTTTCCAAATAAGTACCTAAAATACAATATTAAACTGATACTTATTTTACTTTATAAAGCCCTTTATGGCAAGGTAATACACTTATTAATGAATCGGAACTTAATGGTTTCTTTAAAACTATAGAAACATTCAAATATGTGCTTAAAATTGCGATATGTATTTTTACTTATATATCGACAGTTGTTAAAATATTTTATTTGATGAAAAATTAAATTTAATCAATTAAATAAATCCAGAATGAAATTCTTTCATATTTGGAACCTTATAAAAGCAAGATAAAGTATATAATTTGAAGACATTGCAATGTAATCAATTACTGAAATTAGATAAAATTTGCTCATAACATTAAAATTTATTCATATTAATCTGTTCATTATTTATATTTTATTTCAATCTGTTAAGATGAAAATATACAAAACATGGACATTTTAAACTGCGGCCTTTAAGCCTAAAATGGTCAAATGCAAAAGAATTTAGTGCTGAAGTCCTCAGCACAAAAATCTTGCGAGTCTGTACATTTTGAGGTCAAAAGAGCCAGGTTTTTTTAAACCATTTTATTATTTAAAAAACAAATAGTAAGAAAATAATTGATTTCAAATATTTCATTGAAAATAGTTAATTTTATTTAAATTTTTTAAAAGTTCAATTTTGTTAAATTAATTTTAATTTCGTTATTTTACTTATTTATTTTCACACTGAACGCGAAAAGATTTTTCATCAAATGATGATGAACTGAAAAATCCTTACCTGATATCGTTATAATAAAAATAACTTTTATGTAAATTGTGCCTTAAGGATGCTATTTATAACGTCTAGTTTCGAGCAATTCTATATTCCTTTTTTTAACTAAACATTCTTGGTTTTAGTTTAGTTTAGTTATATTAACGTCCCGTTTTAAAACAACACGAGGGCTATTTTGGGACGGACCTCGTAATTTTGAACCAGGGTCAGATGACGAGGTCTTCACCTGAACTGGCACCCCTCCTCTCCACACCACGCCACACCAGCGGGAATAAAAATTCTTGGATTTTTATTGTTAGAGAATAGTAATAATTTAATTTAACGATTTTTAACAACCATTTTAAAACTTTTCGAATTCTTTTCTACAGTTAATGCATTTTATGTATATCTAAGAAATAACTGCTGGTTTTAAACTTTTAAATGAAATAAAACAATATTTTAAATTTTCCTCATGTTTTATTCTCTAACTGTCAAATTAATAATATACAATACGTTTGCTTAATTAAAAAAATTATCAAAGATTGTGATAATTATTTGTTAATTTTTCTTAATTTATGATGGCTCTATCTATCTTTCTAGGTGTTGGAATTGGATGTATTTTTGCGGGACTTGGTTTTGATTCTATAGGTGGTAACAGGACATTCTTATACACTAGCATATATTCTTGCTGTGCAATGGTGATAAGTATAGTTCTGCATTTACTTGTTAAGAAACAAAAACGTAGTTTCAGTGTAACTGAAAAGTGAGTGATAGTTTCTAAAGTTTAAAAAAAATACCTCATTTGTCACAATTATCATCATTATTGTCATTAAATTTATTATTAAAAGTTTTCTGCAAAGAGTCTATGTGTTTTGTTAGCATGACGCAATAATATTTCACATAATATGATACATAACATAATATATGATTACATATTGAAATAATCAATGATTTGCGTAATCTTGAAAAAAAAATTGCTCACATCCATTAAGAACAATACATGTTTCTAACAATGAGGATATATATTTTTTGGCGGATATAATGTTGGTAACTATAAAGGCTTTTTCAACAGATATGGAGTTAGATCGAATATATTTATGTAGCAGAAACAGTACATTGGTTTCTTTATGATTTTTGTTTGATAATAAGCAATTAAATTTTGAGAAAGAAAATTCATTAGAATTTTTTATGGAAATTTTCCAAGCAGATATTTGGATAATATTTCATTTTTATTTATTTAATATTAGTATTTATTAAGGGTTTAGATTTTATTTTCTAATGTTGAGTATGAAAAGTATTTTTTCGGGGGGATTCAGCAATTCAATAATAATAATAACAAAAATGACATTCTGAATTCACTGATAAGGCTGTATTTGAGAAATTATTTCATTTTAAATCTTCAATTGCTTTGTCTGATGCAAAATTTTGCTAACATTTGATTTTTATGATGAGCTGGATTGCAATTTCATGATTTTCGTAAATTTATAAGTTATTTGTATATTTTATTTCTAAGAAATACATATTAATATAGGGAAATAATTTTATGGACTTTATCTTTAATTTAAAATTATAGAAGAGAATGGAGAAACGATGTTTTTAGCAGAACATAATCATAGTCAAGAGAAAGCTTAGAATTCCTCCTTTTTCTTAGCAAAGTCATTTATTAATAATCGAAGGCGTATTTCAAAGAAAGATTTTAGTTATTCCAGTATGTTCACAGTTGTTCCAGAGACTATGGGGTGAATCAGAACACATATATCGGTTTCATATCAATATATTAAATTGATATGAATATATTTGAATTCACAATATATTCTAATTCAATGGATTTAACTGCCAATTTCGAATGATCCAAAAAATACTTAAATTTTAAATATTTGAATAAATTTTTTAATTATCCTGAAGGCGTATTTTTTCATTCTTATTGTAGAATGTTTAGCTAATTTTTTTTATTGAGTAACAATTCGATATATTATACAAATCATAAAATATATTCTATAGAAAGTAGAAAACTTAGGTATTTAAGGCCTTTTGGGTCAAGTTCAATTCAGGCAGCATGTTGCTTGATTAATTGTTGTTTGATAATAAATTTTCATTTAAAATAAAATTTCAAATTTTGTGTGAAATGACAACACTTGAGAGATTTATAGCAGAATGAAAATAAATGTATTAGGTTTCAAAAATAGCACGCGTTAAAAGATAGAACTTTTTTTAAAGCGAATTTGCTGAGGAAGCCATTAATACTAAATTCTAACACAATTTCACATAACCAATAATTCTAATGAACCTGACTGATGTAATTCTTAAACATTCTCACAAAAAAATTGAGAAACGAAACTTTATAAAAAAATGAATGAATTGAATATTACGACAAACTAATAGAAAATATCAAAAAATCTGAAACGCATATTAAAATTAGTATTTCCAAATAATGTAGAAATTAGATCTTCCTCTCTATAGAAAATTTAATAAACTATTCAACTCACTATTCTTTGACTTTAACCCACCTGAAAAAAAACTTCTTTATACTTACTTCTTTCTTACGATCTGCGTAGATGACAAGGTCTTGGATATAGCTTTTATCTCACTCTTGAAATCGTAAGTTGATCATTCACTACTAAAATAAATTTTCATTTTTCCAGCCTGCTACTTACGACTTTCACTTCCAACTCAATTCCATCAATTTGCAGAATTACAAATAAAGCATTCTTATTCTAGAATATCCAACAGTATCGATCATATTATAAATGATTATTGAAAAATCTACTACGAATGATTTGCGATTACATAATTCATCCGTTTTCAACTTTATTGTTGATAGGCATTAAAATAATATTAGCAAAATACATATTCTAAATCGAATTAAAAAAAGTATTTACCTGCTCGATCCATATTTTTAGTGCCATTTTTCAAAAAATCAAGAATTTATAGTAAATTTGTTCTATACAAAATAGCTGTAGAGTGGTTCAAATTATTTTAAATGCCAATTTGATGACTTATTGCTTTTCCAATAAAACTGCATTTTTAATTACAATTAAGAAGATTATCAAAATACATTTCTAAAGAAAAAAAACACAATTAAACGTGAGTATGTAGTAGTTAGATAACTCTACTACCTTCTATTTTGACACAACATATTAACATCAGTATTTATTTTCCATGATTTTTCTTGAGTTTATTATTAGATTGTATTTTAGGTAAAAATTGTGTATTTTCCTCTTCTTTTTTATTTTGTCTTGCGAAATATGGAATTTAGAAAATCATGAAATGACTGTTTCTGAAACTCATCTGTTACTTTCAAAAACCTCCTAATGAATGAATAAGGAGTATTGTGTATCTAGAAATATTAATTTCATGTCACCAAGATGCTTTATCAATGAATTCATTTCAAATATATGTTCAACTAAATTTTTAAATGTTTATTTTCCTTTCTATTATTCTAAAAGCAAAAATAAGACTAGACTGAAACAAATAAAACCACCCAATATTTTAGAAAACAATATTAAAAAAACAATTAAGGGGACTTGGTACTTCAAAAATTTCGAAATGCGATGAAAATATCGATTTTCTAATTTTTAGTGAATATTGATCCTTAAACCTTTGAATTATTAATCTGAAAATTTCAAAACAATCCGACAAGTATTTAGTGAGATATGGATTTATTTTGTCGAACGCGATATCAGGTGCCACACCCACTTCCTGAGTTTGCATCAAACTTATTTCATGTGCCACTAGCCAAGCCATTAAATTTTTTCAATAAAATGAAAAGTATGAAACTTATTTGAGACTGTAACGGTTAAATCCTTGTTTGTTTATGTTTTTACTGCTTTCGTTCTTCATTTTGAAGGAATTTCACACTTGTTATTATAATCATTTTGAAATAAAAACTGTGCTTTTCAAGACTACAGAATTTATATTTTTGCTTCCCTGCTTTTTAATTCGTTTTGGAAATTCCTTTCAATAAAAGGAAATCCCATTCCCTTGCTTTGAGTAACAAGAAATGTAAAGGAAGGAATAAAAACAGCTCAATGTATCTGTGATTGAATCATATTTATTAAAAGAAACCGATTGAAATTCGTGATTGTCATATTCAATGAAATCAACACTAAATGATACACAACTGATATTTGTTTGGAAGAAAACGTATATATTTTTGTATTTAAAAAAACACATTTCAAAATTCTTTTGAAATATAGTTTATCCAGACTTCCTTAAAAAAGCTTTGAATTTGAAGTTGGGTGCTAAATATGGTGTTTTATATGATCTGAAAGTTATATGCAGCTATTGTTGTGAAATAATCAAATGGACTTCCTCTTCAAATTATGCTGATGATTAATTGAATTGATAATTTAAATTGAATCAGTAAAACTTAACAGTATTTTGCATAGTAAAGTAAATTATATTATGTATTGCATTGAATAATAATACACCGAAGAGCCATTACATTATGACCACCCTCCATCTATGAGAATGGGCTCGCCCAGGAGCAGAACCACTGCGCGTGCATGGTTGATATTGGAGTATATAAAATGGGTATGCAGTGTCTTTCTAAACATAGTGCGATTAGCCACATAATGGGAAAAGCAGCTGATTTATCAGACTTTGATAAATGTCAAATCGTTATGGCTCGGCGACTTGGAACATCAATATCAGAAACGGCGCGTTTAGTGGGCTCTTCACGTGCAGTTGTTGTGAGTACATATGAAAGGTGGTGCAGGGATGGCGAAACGGCAAGTCGCCAGCCAAAAGTGCGTCGTCCAAGGCGCATTGATTCCAGATTAGAGCGGAGATTGCTATGCATTGTTCACCGTGACCGAAGGGCTACAACAGCAGAAATCACCACCAGTTACAACAGTGGTGACCCATGCAGTGTTTCTCAACACACTGTGCAGCGTACATTGCTGCGTATGGGCCTACGCTGCCGGAGGCCGAAGCATGTTCCTACACTAACGGAGGAACGTCATCGCCAAATGCGTCTTCTATGGCCCAAGAAACATCGGGATTGGACACCAGAGGAATGGAAGAAGGTTGCATGGTCCGACGAATCACGTTTTCTGGTCCATCACCTCGACGGGCGTGCGAGAATACGCCGATTTCCAAATGAATCCCTTGCTCCCGGATGCACAGTTGGACGGAGACAAGCCGGTGGTGGGGGTATTATGGTGTGGGCAATGTTTTCATGGAGCACATTAGGACCCATAATCCCCATAGAGCAATCCTTGACGTCTGGAAGGTACGTGAACATGGTTGCAGACCAGGTTCACCCATTCATGGGAACAGTGTTTCCTGCGGGGGATGGCGTGTACCAACAGGATAATGCACCATGTCATAAAAGTCGAATCGTCATGGATTGGTTCGAGGAACATTCCAGTGACTTTCAAGTCATGTCTTGGCCCCCAAACTCACCTGACATTAATCCAATAGAGAATTTGTGGTCCTACTTGGAAAACCAAATTCGTGCTGCCACGCTACCCCCTCGCAAATGTGAGGGAATTGCAGGACCAGTTGGTGAGCGCTTGGTACCAGATACCTCAGACTACCTATCAGCACCTTGTGGAATCAATGCCACGGCGGGTACTAGCAGTTTTGAGGGGTAAAGGTGGTCCTACATGTTATTAGCAGGATGGTCATAATGTAATGGCTCTTCGGTGTACACTGTATTTATTGTCTTGCGATACAAATATTTGTACACTACTTTTTTTGGTCATTTTCAAATATGTCATTACTGCTTATGTCAATTAATGCTTTGATTTCTTCATCTATATACTTCAGATTAACACAAAACCTTTATAGAACTGTGTTTGAATGATAATATATATTGTTTAAAATATTTTTCATATGAATTATACGTTATTATGCAGTTCTTGTGAAAAATTCAGCTCGACATCCTCTTTCAATTATGCTGATGATGATAAATTCAATTAATAATTTAAATTGAATCAGTAAATTTATCAAGTGTTTTGCACAGAAAAGCACATTATATTACATATTGCATTGAATAATAATACATTCTATTGCTTTCATATACAAGTATTTGCACAATGTTTTTTTTTGTCATTTCCAAATATGTCGTTAATATATGTCGTTCAAACATAATTTAATTTGAATATCAATAAATGCTTTAATTGCTTCTTCTATGTACTTCAGATTCACAAAAAACTTATATAGAATTGTATTTGAATGATGCTATATTATTTAAAATATTTTGTACTTATATAAGCTATTTCATATTTTATATTTTTTGTACTTATGTTTTTGACACTGTTTTTCGTCGCATACATTGTCTAGAAAATTTACCCACCTCAAAATGGCTAATTTAATTTGAATTTCAATGAAATGAGCCAGAATTTTTGCTGTGTATTATTAGTTGTTTGATAAACAAAAGTGAAGATCATTTAATAACCATTTTTACTAAAAAAATACTGAGTGAAAAAAAACATTTTGTACTCCCCCCCCCAATTTTTCTAATAATTCCTACATATGATAATGGTCATTAATAAGTATAATAAGAATGTATATTAATAAAACTGATATCTTAGCACTTATAAGTCCCATGTTATTGCTCTGAAAAAATCCCAGCTTGATATGAATTGTTTTTATTATAGTTTTATTGTTTTGAAAACTTTAATGCTGTTTTTCTCAGTTTGCTTTTTTGCAAAATTCGGTCAGCTACAAAATGTAAAAAGTCAATCACATTTCATTGTATTTACATGAAATGTTTTCAGTTCACTCTTAAATGTATGCTTAATAGAATTAGAGATGGATTTGTAAAAATTTTGATTAGATTTTTTTCTAAAAATTTTCAAAGTGAAAAAATCTCACAAAATTTTGTGGAACATTTTTTTTCTCACAAACTAATACAGATATTAAAAATCCGATCCCTAATTTTATTACATACATCGTGATGTCCCTGTAAAAAAAACTTGGTGAAAATATTTTGAAAGTTGTACAAAAAGAAGCATTTTTAAAAAATGCCTAATTTTTTAAAAAATTAAAATATTTAAATTTTTAATATTTGAATCTGAAAAATATTTTAGAAATCTAAGTTTCTGCACAGTTGACATCTATCTATCATAAACTTAATAAATTTGTTTACAATTGTGGAAAAATTTTTTGAGGTACCGAGTCGCCTTAAGTAAGACAATGCTTTCATTCTAATTCTTTCAGAATTTAAATTTCGAAAAAGACAGAATTGTGAATAATAAAAAGGAAGCAAGAAACCTTCCATTCGAAGAAGAAAACATATTTATTTTCTTATCCATCGAAACGGTGTGTATTTTTTCTTCTCTCGTGTAATAGATTAAACCCATTTTCCAGGACATTTTGTCTCTCCCCCCCCCACTCATCGATTTTAGATTTCTTTATAATTAAATAAAAGGAGACGAATTTCTTGGAGAAGGTGCCCTTTTCCATGGAAAGTTTAGCAGTATATTAACTTTTATTTTATCGTTATTTTAAACGAGAAAGACGATTCTTAGAATCTACTGAATTTCAGAGAATATGTTTCGATAAAATCTAATGATTGAGATGCAATTCGACATTTTATTCATTTATTTAGTTAGTTGGAAAGGAGTAAGTACTGATGATTTGTTAATGAACTGATTATAATTTTCAATTTGTAATGATTTCTTGATTAAAGGTAATAGATGTTTTGTGTAATAAATATTGAAGAATGAATGCATTTTAAGAAAAGATAAATTTAATTTCCCATTTGTGCATTCAGGTATTTCAAAAAGGCAAACTTTTACAAAGAATCTCCGAGTTTTTCGGATAAAGTTAATTATTATTTTTTTTCCTTCCTATCTGTCATATTTAAAGCTTTAATTATTCTATTTCTTATTATTCATTAATAATTAATTTAATACTACCTTTAATTGAGTTATGGCATAAAGACTTAAAATTTTTAAGGTGAAATGTTATTTAAGTATTTAAAAATAATATTCTTATATGAAATTTGTAATTATTAATTTTTTTTGTACTAATTTATATAAAAGCCTTTTAAAATTAATATAAAACTAACTCCGATAAAAGTATTCGCAACGTTGCTTAAAAAACACTCAGAAAATAAGCAACTATAAAAAAGGTATTCTTATAGCTATTTTGATGCCCCTTGATAAAAAAAAAAGTGATGACAAATGTCGGCTGAAAAAAAACTAGTTTCCCAATTCCAGGATGTCTGTACTACAAAATATATTATATCTCTTTGTCATAAAGAAGTTTATGATGCATAAAATATCAGCTTTCAACAAGCACAAAATAGGTAAGGGTTTTTGTTATGTTTTTCTCGGAATAAAATCGATAATTAGTTTTTATATTTCTGATTAAAATGTAATAAATATTATATTCAGGAAAATCTTTATTTGATATCTGTTGCCACACCTATGAACCAAATTCAAATCATTTTAAGACTGTTTGTGTTTATTTTTACGATAAATAATGGTAAAGCATCGAAAATGGCAGAAGCTTATGTCACCT
Organism: Argiope trifasciata; assembly: GCA_026543055.1. Lineage (NCBI taxonomy): Eukaryota > Metazoa > Arthropoda > Arachnida > Araneae > Araneidae > Argiope > Argiope trifasciata. The sequence goes on from JAPMOQ010013773.1 coordinate 68,728, forward strand.
CAAATGTCGTTCTCGATATCGTACCACGGTTTTCAGTTCTCCTCAAAAGAATCCGTATGATGATTCCAAATAGATCATAAATACCGTTAAATCTAACATTATATGCAGGATGCTTAAAGACTGATTCCTTAAATGAGGAAATTAAAATAAATTATTATTACTCATCTAATGAGCGATGTTTACAATTAAGCAACAACCGTCTTGAGAAATATGAGAAATATTGAAAGTATGGGAAATTATTGCATCGTACTATCAGAAGCATCTCTATAATAAGGCAGTAGTTATGAATGCTAGGATCTCAATTATAGGTAATTTTTGTAACTCATTTTCGCCAACTTTTTAAGGGTAGCGAAAAAAAATTGTTTTTACTGATTCGTCTCCAACAAAACACACATTTTATGTCAACATTATAAATTTATTTGTGGGATATTTTTTTTTATTATTTTTTAAGGAATTTACTCTATTATTTTACATAGTCTCCTATGGAAAGTTTATTTCACCTTACGAGTATTCACATTACAAATACGATTCGGTGACCATTTATGCTCGTTAAGCGGAGCTTCACTCTATAACTAAACTAAATACACCACGCTAGAAATCTTCAGAATCAGAATTTCATAAAGATATGTCCTTTGAGTCTCCAATGTTCTAATGAATTATTATTATTCTATTGTTTCATTCAACGGAGAATTTAATAATACAAGATGCGAAATTAGGAATTACATTTATTAACAATAATAGTATTCTGCGAGTTTTCCATTATTAACCTCAAGTAAGGGCGAACTTTTCAAGAGAATTCGATAATAGAGTATCGGAGAGAAAATTCAATGAGTAAACACAATTTAATCGGATCATTCTGTTTGGATTTAACTAGCATTGTTTCGTAGAAACAATAGGCCTAATTTCTGACAAAATATAAATTGAGTGCAGCTGTATTTACCTACCATTTATATAAACAAGTTGCGGTCGATTAAAGTTTTATTTTCAATAGAGACAATTATGCATGATGGATTTATTTACATAAACCAGTGATGGGAAACTACGGCCCGCGGGCCAAGTCCGGCCCGCGGAAAGGTTTAATCCGGCCCGTTTAAGAGTGCCATCGTGAGAATGTTTGAACGCATTCTTACTTCGTAATGTGACGACCCGCATAAAAACTACCTGCGGCGATATTCAAAACACAATAGTATTCTGGACAAATCCATCCGACCCAAACAGCTGACTCATCTTCACTCGAAACTTCCAGACACTCTCGCATTTTCGATTCATTGTTCTGTTTTTCCGAAAGAACCGCAAAACTCCAATTCCCGAACAGTCCTTGCAGGTAGGTATAAATACAAGCGAGGCCGCCCGAAGATCAGTTAGTTAGCGACTTAGTCAGTCATCTGCAACGACCCGCTGTGACTCGAGTAATTGTTTGTGTAATCCCCGAAACTGCACCATCAACCAGTAATGACACCAGAAAATAAAGTGATAATACTTCACATCAAGAACTACACTAAATTCATTTTATATTTTGTGCTTATAATTTTCTTACCTTTTGCGTTTTTACTATTAAAATAATAAGTTTATGTAATAATATATGTATATGTTTATAGAACACATAAAGTTTTTAACGATTAAGCATTAATCTTTGGCCTGCTACGATGGTCTAGTTATTACAAATGGCCCGTCTTAAAAAAAGTTTCCCCACCCCTGACATAAACAATTGCATGTCCCATTTTATGTCTATATATTAATTATTAACTGTCCTCAACCAATAAAAATTAGATTGAATTTAATATCGACTAAACACTTTGATAATTTGATGTTCACGATTCTTTTAATTCATTAATTACTTTTATTTTCTGGTATACAAATGATTTTAAAATAAGAAAGCATTGTTTTTAAACTTGTGATTTTGATAAATCTCCAATTTTCCAAATATTTGAAATTTTAAAAACGAATTTTTTGCATATTATGCTTTCCAATTTGTCTGTGAAACAATAAGTAAAAAAATACTTTTATCTAAAAATATGGGATTTGGTATTTGGTTTTTATATCAAACTAGCTGGTACCTGGCGCGCTGCTGCCTTCAAAAAAAATAATATAAAGTGCAATAAATCAATAATGTGGCAATGTTTTATCGAAATATGATGAAGGGTACAACAGTATATAAAATAAGAACAAACAAATTATTCATTTTTATACATTGGATTTGTGTATTCTTTTAAAATTGCAAAACTTGGTGTTCTTTCAGTATGGTAATGAAAGAAACTGTTTATTGTATCTCCTGATTCGTTTCATATTCGTTCAGAACTCTCAAATTTAATTCAAGAAATGTGATGAAGATATTTTCTTTTAAAATTGATTAAACATAGAAAATATATTTATACCACAGAAGCGTCAATCTAGTTGAAAAGAATTTTTTTAAAATTAACATTGTGTAAAATTGTTTGTACTACAATATTTTTGGTGGTTACTTCAATAAATGCTAAAATTTAATTAAAACTTAAAACCACCAAACTCTACTAAACTTTCTTGCATAATCTGTAATAATGGTGTTACCTCTGAGATTGGCATTTACGTATTATATGTATAAAATATTAACCTATAACTGGGATTTAGCATTTCTACAGAATTTATTGTCCCCTCGGCAAGTTATTTGGAGATTAATTCCTGGTTAATAGATGTGGTTGATACCATTTTTTTTTAAATTTTAGATAATTGAACTGTCGCTATAACCATCCCGTAGATGTAAAGAATAAACGGACAAAGTTTCATCCCAATTGGATGAACGGTTTAGGAAGGCATAAGGGATATACAGACAAACTTTCATTTTTATTCATATAGATATGTAGATTTCTAATAAATTTTCATCAAGATCCCTATAAATGGATAATGCCTCTCTAACTATCCGAATATAAGCTAACTCTATGATTACAAACGAAGAGAACTGAGTGAATAGAATTTGGTACGCAAATTTAAGATCTAAAGTGCAGTTATGTTTCAAATTTGGTACCAAACCCAACTAGGAATTAACCGGCTGTCGATCGATACTTTTGCATGCATTTAAGCGTAATAATATGTAAAATTTAGTATGTAATTTTATGTGTACAATTGTAGATCTATGCAAACTTTAGTCTCGGTTAGTTTGGAAAACAATCTAAAATATATATTCGGCTTTTTATTGTTTTTACCTCAGTATCCTAGCGAAAAGAAAATCGCCGGCATTTGATTGCTAAAAGATTTTTTTGCCTATTATTCACCAGTGGCATACGGCTAATAACGCACAAGTACATTTACTGGAGAAAATTTGAGAAAATGCGATTAAACCAAACCAGTTAGTTTAGCCTTCAATTTTGGAAGATTCTGATTATTTTAACTACTTGCCTAATTATCCAGAATTATCTCTGGTTAATATTTAGTGCAATTAATTATTATTCCGAGAAAACTCGAGAAAACAGAATTTCTCAGTACGATTTGTTTCATCACGGTTTGACTCGACCTGGAGGAAGTGAAAGGAAATATTCAACTTTGATTTTTAATTCGCCAAGTTTCGTTGATTCGCGGTTCTTTTGGCGGAACTGGTCACGTGTTTTCCTATTGTATAGTACAAGGCTGCTTTTGGATTATTAATGCATCAAAAAGGATAGTTTCTTGAAAAAAGTAAAATACTGGTGATGATGCAAGGTAGCGAAAGCGATGATATTTCAGATAGTGATTATAACGATAATAATTCCTGCTACTGAAAAAAAATTAAATCCAATGAGACAGTATACTCTGTATTTTCATAAAAGAATTGCAGAGGTAAACCAACAAGAAAAGATACCAGATACCAAGTGTACAGAATGTCAAGTATCACTTCGTGTTGTCCCTTATTTAAAAAGCAATCATACAAAGACTAATATTTAACTTTTTTTCATTCGCTCGGGATAGTAAACTGATATTAAAACTAAAAGCTTTTACACCCATAAAAAATTAAAAATTCAATTAAAAACCAGCATATTTTGTTTCGTCAATAAAATAAAAGTTGAGAATCTTTTGCATTTTTTTAATTGTAAGGGAAGCGGTTAACAGCAATACATCTTTTCTTGGCGTACGTAAATCAGTAAAATGGAATTAAAACCATGGCATCATAGGCTCTTGACAGCTCATGGTGCCCAGATAATCCAATGAGAGGCCTGATTCCTCATATAAACTAAGTATATAAAATATTACATCATTTCCGATAACAATGGGAACTCACGGGAATAGATATTTCATGAAATGAATGAAAACGGTTTGAAATGTATTACTAAATTAAAATTTATGATTGAAAACTATGAAAATATAAATTCTAAATTTTAAGGAAAAAATTACATAATAATTAAATTATTATCGTCAAAAAATTATGATTTCTGTTACTAAAATTAATTTAATAATATTTTTTAATTATTAGTATTTTTAAGATTTAAATATATATATATTTAGCAGTTTTTTTTAATATTCATTGAGACAACATACCAAAATCTCATTAAATTTTTATTTAATTTTGTAAAAAAATTGACTGGAATTATTGTTTTAATTATTACTGCCATGTGCACATTTCCGCTTCCCTGATTATATACGTTCTGAATTCGGCATCTCCAAGTCAAAAGAAGTGAAGAGCGGATACACATTATTACCATAGATTGAGCTTCATATCTTTTCTTAAAAAAGTAATTAAATAAAGTATAATTAAGTAAATAATTAAATAATAAGTAAATTAGTTTAAAATTATTCCCTTTATTTTTTTATTTAAATCCCTATGATAAGAGAATAAGGGACGATATATTAAAAAAATTAAATTGCTATAAAATTAATAAATATCATCATTACTATCTTTGAATTATCATATATTAAATATTTCATGAAACTCTAAACCTTAAACCTTTCCACTTTTATTTAAGAATTAAATAAAATGGGAAATAGATAGTCTGTAATATAGATCATACTTCATATTTTATTACTATTTGTGAATTTTAAACACATAGTGTTTTTCAATAAATAAATCAAATTTATTCATATGCAGTTATGAGCACCTAAATCATTCGATTAGTTGAAATGCTTTAGCTTTCATGCTGTAGATGATGAATAATTTAATGAAAAAAAGCTCTTGTATAATTTATTTACCTAAGCTATGAAGTCGAATTAATCATACTGCTATATAAATAATAAAATTACATTACTACATTCTTAAATATAATCACGCTAATTATATTTATCGGTTTATGAATACTGCCATCGAAAAAAAAAATTGTTTTTGTTTATCTTTATCTTCATTTTTACTTACAATAAAGACGAATACGTGTGGTTGCGTGTGTGTTGGTACTCTACGAGCCAGATCGTTTCAGCTAAAGCTACAAAAAATGATATGCGTTATAGTTTGGATGTCGGGAATTTCAGAGAATTTTTAATTAGAATATTAATTGAAAATTAAACGAAGTTTTTGGCGGTTTTTCACAATAACTGCCGAAACTATTACTGAATGAACATGAATTTTACATTTAAAATATTACCTTTTAAAATGTAGTAATGTTTTAATTTATAATTAATCTTCTATATACGGTGAATTAAAAAAATTTGCTCTAAATTTCAAACTTTGATTTCGTACAAAACAAAAACTAAATTTAACCTACACAAGCACGTTTTGCGATCATGGGAAAAAATCATCTTATCAATATATGCCATCACACTGATAACTTAAAAAATAAACTGTAACTGGAAATTAAATCAAGAAAAGTGAAATTTTGAGCAAAGGTATGTATGAAATGAAATATGATATTTTCTAAAAAAAAAAAAAAAACAGAGGAAGGGTTATTTCTAAAACTGCCTCCCCTACACTGTAATAAATGAGTCAGCCCAGATAACTCCTTGCAAGAATGATACTAATAATCGCACATAATAGTTAAGAAATTTTAATCATTGACTTGAATTTAGTATTTTTTCTGCATCTTTCTTGTGAAGTTTGGCGATTTTTCTGGCGATTAATCTATAAGGCATGCCATTATTAGAATCCGAAACTCTAATTTGTATTTCAGACGCTTTTGTTCCCAGTGAAAAATTAAAACAAAAATTTGACACGGAACAGTTATTGTTTCAAATGCATGTAAGGTGGAGAGAAAGTACTGCTGAATGACAAACATTAGACAGGTTTAATCTTTACAGAATTTCTAATTAAATATCCATTATGTATTGAGATGTAGCAGTACATTAATATTAAAAGTAAACAAACAGCAGATTAGAAACGTTAGCGATGCTCTTCAATCCACATCCGAAAACTCTCATATTTCTTTAAAAACATCTGCCAAAAAATAAGTATCATAAACATGATTAGATTCCTAATTGATCACGAAGAGCAGTTCCAATCGGATTAACCTTATCAATTTTAGGACAACATTTAATGCACCTCGCATTTTATTCATTATATATTTTAACCCCCTAAATAATTAATAATTACTTTATATTTTCACTCATACACATTATCATGTCCAATCACCTTTTTTATAGTAATTATTTTTCAGTCTAGTTTTTATCATTTCTTGTTATATTATATTATATGTATTAATATTTCGCCATTTGTTTATTTCTGTCAAATTGACTGCTGTATAAGTTTTTTGAATAAAGTCAACCTACATCTAAGCCATACCGGGAAGGTGTCACGTGAGCTTTAGAAACAAAGGTGTGGTCTGGTGTTATGAGTTGAAATAAAGAAGACAAATCATTAGACGCTCGAATTCGCATCCGTAAATGCCGTCCATTGTTTGGATTGCTTCCGAAATTAACATCTTTTTTTTCGACATGGAGGAGAAATGACTTCTTTTATTGATGCGTCTTCTTCAGTCTCTACTGGGTGCCCTTTATAAACCGATTTATTCAATAAGTATTGAGAAACTGTCTCGTCTTCGTATAGGACACACGCGTTTTACCCACAAACATTTATTGTTCGGAAATGAAGCACCTATATGTCCGACTTGCCGTGTAGACTTTACCGTTTTACACACTTTAATTCAATGTCCCTCTTTTAATCATCATCGCAATCAATTGTTTTCTTCGTCACCAACATGAACACTACAAGTGGGCGAATATCCCCATAAAAATATTTTTAACTTCTTAAAAATTGGATTTTATAACTCTATTTAAATTTTATTGCCTTTTTAAATCCCTTGGAGATGTTTTCTTGTTTTAACTTCCAAATTCGAATGTTACATTTTAAAACAGTGATTAGAGAAGTTTGCTTTTTATCTCAATTTTAACACACTGTTTAAAAGATTTAAACCATATGTCTGGTGCAGTTTAGCCAAGATATGGCTCTTGCACCAATAAAACCCAATAAACAATATGTATTGCATACTCTACCGAGCTTTTTATATTCGATTTCTCATCTGCAAAAATAAGTGAGACCGGGACTGCTCTTTTCCTTTGTAAATGTAAACTCGAATAATTGGTAAGACAGCATATTTCATTTTCTGACAACATTTAATTGACATTCGCATAGGACGACACATAACAGGCAAGAACAATATAATAAAACTTAATACAACATCATCGAGCTCCAAACATCAACCACCTGCTCTTCCACCCTTCAACCCTCCCCTCTCTTCCCTTTACTTCGTTTGCAGATTCTCATCATGCGCAGAGAACTCAGAAGTGTATTATTGTTTTACTCTTCTGTTGTAAGTGCTTAGCTTTGTAAGCCCTCTTCATTTAGCGTTGAGAAAATCCACCACTGATGATCTTTCAAATTTTATAAATTAATATTGATGATAACATACCAATTAGGGTAAAATGTATTGTGAACGATAATTTTCGACAGTCAGATTCAGACCTCATCATATCGTCCAAATATAAAGATCTATAATATATTCCAAGACGCTAACGTGAATAATTATTGCTTTTTTAAGTTCGAACAAATTTACGATGATGTAATTGCCTACAATATATTCAATATTTAGCATATGTCTAAATACTAAGCCTAGAAAGAGTAAGTATTACAATAATAATAAAATTTCACTACAAGACTTTGATAAGTTTTTACGTTTTAAACCTGTATGGATCTTGTCTATCTATTAATGCGATTCAAAAACAGAAGGATCTGAATGACTGATATTTGGTATTTAATCGAAAAACTGAAATTATAGGTTTCTGTTAAATATTGGCTGAAAACGGCCGATCTTGTTCTCATAGTCATAATTGCCTAGAATACCTTCAATATCTAGTATACGTTGAAATATTAAGCCTAAAAAGAGATAATATTGCAAAAATAACTAAATTCAACTATAAGACTAATAATTTTTTCCGTTTTAAACCTGTTTGAGTCCTGTTTATCTATTAATTCAATTGATTCGGTATTTAATAGAAAAACTAAGATTCTAAGTTTCTGTTAAATATTGGCTGAAATCGATTGATCTTACTCTCATGGTAAAAGTACCGTAAAGCAATGCATAATCGTCTTAGATCTTCGGAACCTTTATAATTTTTTTACATAATACTTTTACCATGTAGCATTACTCTAAATGCAGCTCAACACTTTTAATATAATATATTTCAGATAGTATATTTTTTCGTAATCAAGCAATGTAAATAATTTTCAAACACGGATAAAAAAAAGCAATCGACAGTAAATTGTACACATGTCTAAACCTGAAATGTTTATTGAATGCAGTAACAAAAGAAACTACAGACTTCGAAACTCTTCGATTGCTTTAGTTTGTAATTTCTTTGATTTCATAGTTAATTATATTCTCATTTTATAAATTTAACTAAGGTTTAAGATATCCGACTTGGTCGAAAACATGAATTTGTATGAAAATTCGCATTTTTACTTTTTTTTAAGTTTCAAAAAATAAGTTAGTTTCTTTTTCCAGCGATATTTGTAATTTGTCTCTAAGTCCATTGAAAGTCAAGGTATTATAAGCTATTGACATGTGAATGAGGCTTATTTATAAGCATTCAAGATATTTAAATGCATTTTCCAATGAAAGAGGCTTTTCATAATTCTACTACGAAAGTATCATTATATCTTCCAACAATTATCAAGGTATATTAAGGAAATTTGTAATTATTACTAGTTATGATATGCAGAATGTAATGAACTATATATTTGTTGTGGGCTCTAGAATCCTGGTGTAACAATCCTAGTTTTTGTACATAAAAGCTAAAATTTACATCAAAATATACTTGCTGTTCAAACAGTACTTAAAAGCTAAGATAATTTCATTTTTATTACACAAATTTATTTTTATATCAATTAAAAATATCGTATAAACATTAAAATATTTTTATGAAATATTCTACGTATCTAGTTAGATGCCTCAATAGAGACAGTAGTAATAAAAAAGTAAGAAATTAATTAGAGATAGCAGTTTTAGCTTTAACCAATTATTTTGGACTTTATTCCGTATCAAGCCAAAGAAAGTTATTATTCTTGTAAACATGTTGTTTAATCTAGCTAATTTTATTATTAAATTTCAAATCCATACATAAAAGTAGATCTTTCTAAGCTGAAAATTTGAATCGGTTTTATTGGCTACAAAAATATAATATTTGGTTTCTGAACTAAAAAAATCTAGAAATATTTTCAGAAAAATATTTAGTTAGTTGATAAAATGTATAAACAATTTTATTTTTATTAAATATGTTTTTATCAATTACCTTAAATTCTTAAGCAAAGTTTGTTAAATACAAATTAAGCAATCAGAATTTATAGTGTTTAACTTATTTCAAGCGTAAAAAATTTTAAGATTAATAAATATATTACGTTACAAAATACAAATTTAATTATCTAAACAATTAGAGACGATTTTGTTGGATGCCAATAACTGTAAATACTAAACTAATTAATTCTGATTTAATCAGATTATAAAAGGCGTAAATGAAAATAGTCTTACACATCTAACTGTTTCATTAGCTGATTCATTTAACAAATGCAGTGTCTGTCTTTTAATTTATTTATCGCTAATTCCAAGTCAATTTCGCTTTCTCTTTTGTGCAATGTTTACATTAAATACACCTAAACAATGGCCGAACTAAATGATGAATTAGTACACAAACGTTAATTTAGAAAATGGTATACATGAATATTTATCGGTTTGTTTGCTTAACATCAATTTATAAACATATTGCGGTTATCTAATCTATGAAACAGCAACGGATATAAAATATATGTGCATAATAAATATAAAACAGTTGATTTAAAATTCGAACAAACGATTTCTTTAGAAGCTTTTGTTAGAATTCTGTAATTTAATATTTATCTAAGAGTTTTATTTTTAAAATTATAATGTCAATGAATCGGATTTCATAATTTTTAGAAAGATTAGAATAATACTGTTTTTTTTATTATTCAGAAATGTTATTTGAATCATTGTTAGAAAAGACATATTCTAATGAATACATGCTTTTGAGAGGATAGTGGATTTTCTTAGACACTTTTGGGAATTATTCAGTCATGGTTATGAAAACTTTATACGTATATATTAAAACATATATATATATATATATCAAATTTCTTAAAGGCAAAACGAAATATATTATTTTGAATAATGTAAAAGCTATATAGTTTTTTTAAAACCTCAAACTATTCCTGATGATTTAGTTACTAACTTTTTTTCATTGTTTTTTATATTAACCAATTTAAATTTATTTGGAGCAAAACTACGTATGATTTTTTAAAAATTCGATTAAATGCTAATTTTTTAGAAAATTTTTTATTCACACTTACTGAAATTTGATAGGAATTTTATGTTTTTTTGAATTAAAATTGACTTTTAGCGAGCTGAAAAAACTTTAAACATAAAATGCATAAACCATTATTTTATGTTTGACCGAAATGCTTATTATTAATTTTTTTTTCGAAAACAAAAAAAAAAAACTTTGAATATTTAAGAAATTTAAATCAAATGAAGTTATTTTGAGAAAATTCATTAAGATGTACTTGTTTTCCTTTTAATACTTCAATTATTTCTTTTTTAAACAATATATTTTATAACACTATTTTGGTTGAACATTAACATGTATTATGAGATGATCAAAATAAAATTACACGCTTTCATCCATTTTTAATTATTTCAAAGTTCACTATCCTCTTAATAAAACAGAAGATTCATTATTATTTTTGAGAAAGAAAATAAATTAAAAAATACATTCATAATCACAAAAAGTTATGAAGAATAATTATGTATGAATTATTTATTTCCAAATGTATTACGATTAAATTCTAACTCTACTTTTGAATTCTTTTGAAAAAAATAATTCTTAAAATCGTCTGCATTTTCTTTTTTCTTTGCATCGCTTCTAGAGGAATTTGCATCTAAAATATAAAAATAATTTTTAGATAAATTTTCCTCTTAAAGTTATTTTTCTTAAACAGAAGCTATTATTAGAAGTAAGTGATTAATAAAAAATTCCTATTTCCTAAACCTTAAATTCCTTTTGAGATTCTTTGATGCGAAGGAATCTTTCAAGAACATATCTAATTCAGCTTAAGTGAATTAGATCTTTATACAAAGCAGTGATTAGATTAATTAGTTAACATTTCTTTTCAAAAACTTCTTCAGGTAGGTAGTTTCAAGTTTTATATAGAATACAAATTAAAATCTATCTTCTATTAAATCTTTAGAATTTTGCAATTAATCTTCATTGGAGTTTCGATCATTATTTAAGAATATTTTACTTTTCTGATTTAATTCATTTTAATTAAATTCTATCATGATAGAATAATGTAATATGAAATTACTATGTTGTATTAATTCATTAATTTATAGTCATCTAATATTTATGCAATTATTAATATGTATTCAAAAACTGAATAACGCAAGAAGAAATTTAGTTAGAAACAAAAAATGTTTTTCGAAGAGACTTAAAAAATACTTAAATTTCTTTTTTTTTTATTTTGTAAAAGTAATTTTTGGATTAGTATGCATTTATTTTAGTTTTATTTCTTAATTTTTAATGGCAATGTAATTTCTTTAAATTTTTTTCGATGAAAAATATTTCATTAACTCGCATTACTTTATATTTCAGTGTTTTTTTTCAAAAACATATCTGAAGAAATTGTTTGAATTATATTTTTTGTTTGGTATGTTATTGTACAAAACAAGTTACATATTTATATGACAGGTTTTAATATAACTTTTTGCTATTTATAGCTAGAAGTTATCAAAATTCGAGATTCTTTACGTAGAGATATTTTAATTTATTTGATAATGCTATTAAATTTTAATTCAAGTAAAAATAAACTAGTATAGAAGATTATGGATTTTAACTAATTTTATTACAATCGATTTAAGGAGCCCCATGGTTGAAAGTAAAAATCAGATTGTTTATTGTTTCATATTCTTTGGATATATTACATCAATTCTGTGTAACTATTTTTAATATCACCTTCTACTTGCAAATATATAGGTAATAAAACTTCCACTGGTTGAAGATAGACTATAACAGGCCGGTGAGATACAGATTAATTTAATAAGAAGTGGCATCAACAATACAGGGTGGCCCAGAAGTCACTTTACATTTTGAAAATTAAATAACTTTTTTTCTATTAGTATATTTCTTTTTCTCTTATCAGAATTAAAAAATATAATCCCTGGAAATTTTTGGCATGGATAAGTTTACAACAGAACAACGAGTGAAGATAATTGAATTTTACTTTGAAAATGGACGGTCAATTGTTGCAACGCAAAGATCGTATATGCGCCATTTTAATGTTCGACATCCCCCTAGTAGGCCTGCAATAAGGAACTTAGTGACGCTTTATCAACAACATGGTTCTGTAAGTTTTGAAAATTTTGAAAATTAAATAACTTTTTCTTAAATGACTGTATTGACTCTGTTGCAACAATTGACCGTCCATTTTCAAAGTAAAATTCAATTATCTTCACTCGTTGTTCTGTTGTAAACTTATCCATGCCAAAAATTTCCAGGGATTATATTTTTTAATTCTGAAAAGAGAAAAAGAAATATATTAATAGAAAATAGTTATTTAATTTTCAAAATGTAAAGTGACTTCTGGGCCACCCTGTACATGCGAAGAATATGTCGATGCTAATCTATATCGTAATATCATCTAGGAGAAATAGCAATGGCCGAATTAATAGCAGTATATCGACAAAAAAAATATTGGCTTCAAAATGCATTACTTCTTTTTCATTGAAAACAAAACAAAGAAATTAAGTTATTTTTATTTTTTTTTAAAATATGAGTAAAAACAATAAAATCAAAAGATATATATCATCTTATAATCTATTATGTTGTAAAATGAAATTGATATGAAAAATTTGCAGCCTTTCAAGAATCAGCCTGAATTTTAGCTGATGTATTCTCACCATTATAGCTAATTGTGTTTTGCTATAAGTTAGTTAAAAGTTTTTGCTTGTAATAATTCTATACGTTTGAAAATAGTCACCAAAAATTCCATGATAATAAGGCCTCTTTTATAACTAATTTCCTCCAATGGCCTACGAAGAACTGCTATATAGTTATCTGAGATGTAGCTTCGATATTAAATATTTTCCAAGAGAATTAGCAATGGCTTTTAGTTAATCTTTTTGCCCTATGAAGCAGAGCTCAAAAAATGTTAATTAGAAGGAAAAGATCTTAAGTTCTCTTTCTCTTCAAACTATCGCAAATATTATCAGTGGCATAGCGTAAGTGTTACTGCTGGTATAATTCCTCATCTTAACACATTCAAAAATGTGAGTAATGCATTCATCTTCATGAAAACCTATCACTTCCTCGTCGGGTATAATTATTGACTGTGCTTCCTATATGCGGCATCATTTCTTTAAAGTCAACATGAGAAAAAGTCATACTTTCTGTAGATTCATTGTAGACAAGAAATATGCATACTTAAGTTAGCCTTGCACTTCTATGCACATTCTATGACACAAAGCGTACTAATTGATATAATGCTAGATTGAACAACACTCGCATAAATTGATGATCCGCGAACGATTGATGATAATACGTGAGCATTATTTCGGGAAGTAATAAAAATATGGTTAAAACATTTTCAAGGCCACGGTGGCTTTGTGGTAAGGTCTCGACTTCTGGATGGATACTGGGTCGAATCTTAAATCCGCCGACGAACTGCCGTGTAAAAGTGTCTTGTGCATGTGAAATCCGTCGTACCCCTGCTGTACTGTGGAAATTTGGAGAGAGGGTTTTCCTCTATGTTTCCTTTGGGCTGCACTGAATGCAACTCAAAGAAAGAATTTTAAATGCATTTTTCCCTCGAGAATTTTTTTATTAAGTGAAATGTATAGTAAACTCACAGAAAAATATTACATTATTTTCCGGAAATATAAGATAACTAGCAAAAATAAAATTTAAATTTAAATTTTGCTCGTTTGTCAAACTTTTAATAAGTAGCATTTGAAAAAATAACTGTAAATTAATAATTTTCTATAATTATTAATAATTTTAAAAGTTTTATTAACTATTGTTTGTCAAAACGTAAGGTCTAAAAAATCTAATGATTTAAAGTATCTATGACATTTCTATTTAATTTAAACTGCACCTCTGATAAAATAATATTATTATTTTTAATTCAATTTATATCTATGAAAACATAATTTTATTTATAAAAAGACTTGATTCATTGTCGCGAAACTTTCACTTTCTTTACGCTTTATAATATTTCTACTTCAAAATGATAAATAAAATTTAATTAAAACTATTTTATTAAAATAAGATTATTTTATCAATACATTTTTATTTCACATTTTAACATATTTTGAACAAAAATGTCATAATAGAACTTCGTATTCTTAATATTTGATTTTCCTCTTTTTAAATGTTTGAAGCTGCAATCATAATTTCGCCAGCAAAGGAAAATAATATTTACAGACAGGCAATAAAAAAAATGAACAAAATATTTATATTAAAAAAAACGAAAAAAAAAATCTTTTGAAATAATGTTTTCTGGCGCTGAAAATGAAAACAATTCTTTGTTGAAAAATCTCAAGGCTAATTCTAAAAGATTATTACTTCAAAAGTTAGCATAAAAAGCCAATTTTTGAGTTAATTAAAATTTCACTCTTTGAATTCCTATTTAATTAATTATTAGGTTACATTCCTGGTACATTATAGAATTTATGAAGAAAATTCGAATAAATTTGCTCAATATTTGACCATTAAATGCATTAGCAACAAGCACAAGTTCTTTTTATAAAAAAAAGAAAAACTTACATTGGATAGTCAGGAAATGTCGAAATGTCCTTGTAGATAATCCGTTGTGTGACATGCCAAATGGACTAGTTGGACTAGTCAATAACATGCGTTTCTATTTATTGTTTGGTGACATGGGAATGTAAGAAATGTACGTTTTTAATTATGAAGAAACTGCTACTTAGCATTTTCCGCATTCGATGCGCTATTTGAAATAAATGAAAAAAGAAATATTTTTGAATAAGTATATGCCTTTATTTTTATGCTGCCATTTGTATTGCTTTTGATTTGGATGTTTGCCATCGCTTGACTTTAAAAAAAGTGACTGAGGATCTTTAAAAGTCAATTTCGCAGTTAACGGGTTAAATAATAGTGATAAAGCATCCGCTAAAACATTACTTATAATATATGATGAAATGTTGATCGGGCCAGGGTCACCTGGTTGGTAGAGTGTTGGATTTCCATAAATTGGGTGGCGAGTTCGAATCTCGTCGGCAGAAAAATGACCGTGTGTAAGGTGACTGGCGCTTGTTTAAATCTGTCGTGATCACATTATCAGTCTTATCTAGCTTTAACTATACTTATAATAAAGCTCAGTGTGTGTGCGTGTGTGTGTGTTGGCGCTCTACAGGTCAGACCGTTGGACCTACAGCTACCAAATTTGGTACATGTATACCTTGGAGGTTGGAAATGTGCACCTCGGAGCCCTTTTTTCGAATTTTTAATTAGAATTTTAATTAATTAAAATTTAAGCGAAATTTCGACGTTTTTCCCCTATAATTTCCGAAAATATTATTGCGCAAACATGATTTTTACATCCATTTAAAGATTAAAAAATTAGCTTTCTAATGGTATCAGTGTTTTAATGTATACCTTAAGCCTCTATTTTTAATAAATTTTTAAAGAAATATTTTGACCATGTTTTTTGAGCACGTGATTGGATAAAATAGAAGAAAATAATGACGGAAGTTCAAATAAAAAAAACTATCATCGTAAATCAAGTCTAAAGAAATGATACTTTAAGCACGTGACTGTATAAAATAAAAGAAATATAAAATGTGATATTTTCTAAAAAAATTAATGCAACGCAAAGGTTTATATAATCGTTTGCAATATCTAAATCATTTTATTCACCAAATCTTCTTTATTTATGGTAAACCTGGTTGAATTTAGACAGGATATGCATTGAAATCCCGACTTATTGGCATACTTCTATAATCGTTTGCAATATCTGTATCATTAATTCAATAATTTTTTTTCCATTATAAAATGTGATAGTTTCTAAAAAAATAAATGCAAAGCCAAGGTTTCTATTATCGTTTGCAACATCTAAATCATTTATTCAATATTTTTTCCCTTTACGCTTTCTTTAAAAAAACATATTTAATATTTTGGCAGCATCCTGGAAAAAACATTTTTAATTTCAGGCCAATCAATGCCCGGAATTACTTCAAGACTAATGAATTTGTGACTTAATCGAAAATTTTAGAACGCATTACTCATGGCAAACCAGCTGGTCGCCAAAGGCGGCTAGTTTGTAATAAAACTGGATAAGACCGGAATACAATGCAATAGAGATTTCCCTATATGGACCAGGAATATTCTCTTATTGTATTTGCTATAGCAGACATACTGGCTATATTTCGAAACAACCGACCATCTCTCTTTTTAGCTGAATTGACTTCAGTTTGTTTTTCAACATTTGATATAGATATTGGGATATTTCTTCTGTACGCTCATTGTACCTGTTAGAAAGACAAAGAAATGTCATCCTCGGGGTCTTCCATAAAAGCAATAAAGAAGCGTTCACGCACGCAGCATATAAGTCGAGGATAAGAAAATATGATGAGTCATGCGATGACGCCAACACTATATTAGTGTTGTAGAAATCTCACGCTGTTTTTTCCTCCCTTACTTCATTCTGTATTTATACGCAGATATAATTTGAAAAAACCAAATTCATCCAAAGGAGTTATTTAAAATTTTTGGAAAAGTTATCCGAAAAAAAGATTTTTTTTTTCTTTTCTCTTAATAGAAAATATTATGTATTTTATTTGTTTGGTTTTGAAGCCACAACAAACGTTACTTTACGCTATTTACTTTAAAAATAGGTGCATGTTATAAAAGAATTCCGGTCTTAGGCTGTCTTAAAAAACTGAATATTTAACAATTTTCAAAATGCTATAGTTAAAAAAACCATGAAAACATTAAAAAATGAAATAATAGACTTAATAAATGTGTATATTCAATCTGAAAGAATTGGGAATAAAAATGTTAAACTTTAAGATTTTTTAAAAGTATGTGCGATGTAAAAGCTCAATATAGTCAGTCCATCTTAAAAACTCAATAGGTATCTAAAAGCAGATTTAAATAGAATTTAATGAAATGAAAAACAACCAAAATTTAAAAGCATGGTGTAAGGAATCTTAAAAACATTAAAACTACGTAGTGAATTTAAAAATTCTAAATGATTAATTTTAAGAATATTAAAGGACATATACAAAATATGCTCTTAAAAAAACTCGCGGAAATTTTATAA
Source organism: Argiope trifasciata (assembly GCA_026543055.1). Classification (NCBI taxonomy): domain Eukaryota; kingdom Metazoa; phylum Arthropoda; class Arachnida; order Araneae; family Araneidae; genus Argiope; species Argiope trifasciata. Next base: position 86,438 of record JAPMOQ010013773.1, read on the forward strand.
AATTCATATAAAAGATTGAAATTTAGTATTCCATTATATTTATTTTTATATCAAAAGTAAAGAAGAAAAGAAAATTCAATTAGCCTTTAATACAGACGTTTTTGCGCCAACATGCAAGATTATCAGAGACTTTTTGCAGCTGAATGCCTTAGCTATGACCTCCTTATTTCCTCCCCTCAAACACTTTCGCGGATTACACCGATGAGAAAAATATATATGGATTTCAAAATAAAATAAACAAGGAAATTACTTCTTTCATTTAGAGGTTTTATCAATACAATATGCAAAAAAGAGTGTCATAACTTTTCTTAAATTAATAGATAAATGTATCCGAAATTCTTATAATGTAACCTTCATTACGTAGTTACGATATCCCGATGTTTTTGTTTATAACTTTGGAATAATTGAACTTTGATTATTATCAGATATCATATATAAGTAAAATATAAGAAAAAAATCTAACTTGTCAGATAATCAACATGAATTTAACATTTGGTGTGCTCAAAAAGTAATGGAAAAAGGTAGATGTCTTCTTCAAGTCGCAAGTGAAGATCAAGAATCAGCGAAGACCTTTAACCGTAAAAAATTCTTCTTTTTGTTTTTATTAGTCTAGATTTTTTGATTTATTCTTTCATTCAATGATATTTGAAAAAATGACACCATAATATAATTACTGCTTTATTTCTCCTTAAAAAATTATACATTGGATATGTAATATACAGAACTGAAAACATTGCATAAATTCATTTTTATTTAGTCTTCGGAATATTGCTTTTAACATAATATGACTGTCTCTCTGATACAGTATCATAGAGTTATGATTTCACAACCCTAACAGAAACAGAGCAGCGCAGTTGAAATACAAACATTTGGAATAATGTTGTCATTTAAAATATAATAAAAAATACGAGTATATGAACTGTTTGATTTTCATGATTATTTTTGTGCATCGAAAAATATAAAACAAATTTAAGTTATAGATCATAAAAAAACAAATACAAATAAATGCGGAAAAAAATAAGCATTAAAATTTTTTGAAACAAACAATGTCTTTAGAATAGCAATTGACAAAAAAAAATACTGCTATGTAATGACAAGTCAAAGGGTTAGAAGCCATTTCGAAGTGTTTTTACAAATCAACAATAATCCAAAAAAATATCAAATGCTTTACAGTATTTCTACGATGACGATATTGCACCGTTCTCAAGATACTATAAAATTTCTTCTCCCGTAACTGGAGACTTGAATTTCCTCACACAGCTAAGACGTGCAATCAAAATAATTCCATTGCTATTTTTCTTCCTTTCTTTTCCTTTTTCTTGGTTTTTTTTTTCCTTTTTATTTATTTATTTATTTTCGTCTTTTACTAAATAGAGTTGGAGTTTATTTTAGAAATCCAATACATTCTACAAGTCATGTAATTATTAACAAGACATTAAAAATATTTAAATTAAGAATGTTAAATGTGGGAAAGATGTTTTTAAAAAAAACCTAAGCAATCTTTCATCAAGCATTTACTTTATTTAGATATTACTGAATTTACACTGATGTTAATAACTTTTAGATTTTAAGAACTGTAAATGAAGAATACAACATTTCAAATTATTATTTTAAGAACATTTCTTAAATCTTGTTGCATTATTCGAATTAAAAGCATTTTCAGGGACACAGAATCAATGACTCGATCAATAAAAACAAAAATTCTGTAAAAGATTAACTCGGTTATAAGCACGTGTTCATATTTAGTCTTTCACCAACATATTGCTGTGAGAAAAATTTGTAGGTACTGAAGAGATGATTGCATTTAAGGAAAAATACCACGTAATAATCAAATGAACAAAGTGGAGTCATTTTGACTCCCGTTTCCAGTTACGGATTAAAAATATGGAACAATAAAAACATGCTCATAGTTGTTGCAATAATTAATGTCGAATTGAATAAGCGTTACTGCACCACATGCATTAAATGTACTACAGCAGTGCTTGCCAAACTTTTGACATATGTGTAGCCCGTCCATAATTTTCGTAACGCTGACTACCCCTCGTCAAAAAAGGGATGTATATTAATAACAAAAAAAATCTTTTTTTGTGTGTGACGTACACAAAATAATAAGAAAAGTGATAAAATTATACACAATAAAATATAAATAAAAGTTTTATATTGTAAATAACATTTATTTGGATAAATGAGAAGGATGAAATTATTTATACTGAGGTGACTGATCGTCTTAATTTGGTTCCCTGTTTGCTAATTATAATCTCGGATGCGATTCCACGTCCAATAGTCTGTTCCTTTTTTCGACTTAATCTTTACAAATGCTGAAAAAGTAAATTCACATAAATATGAAGTTGGAAAGGGTAAGACGAATTTCAGAATTTTTTCTGTTAAGACTAGATACACATGTTGCGTTTGTAACTAGAATGATGTCAAGATGCTCTCCCTATGTTTAATTTTCAAATATCCGTCTGAAGCCAGTTCCAACAATTGCCCCTCTTCAGCATTCGTCAAATCTTCTTTCATGGATGTTGAGCTAATGTCAAACAAAACTCTAATTCATTCAATCTTTTTGATTAAATCAAAGAAATAGTTTTTTTAAGCCCACTTGCAACTTTCGTCTGAGTTGTACCTGCATCAAACTCTTATTGTACTCCTGGGGGTACTTTGAGAAACACTGCACTACATACAACAGCCATAACCATCAACGACCTCGTTGCAACTCCCATGGCTTCATTTTCCTTTCACAACAGGTCAATTTTTCCCTTCTCTTAAATCCACGAACAGCACCAATGTTCAACTGAGATTTTTTGACATATAAAATGTCATAAAACATACCTTCAAATCACACAGCTTTACGAACACTTAGCATGCTTTCCAATTCCATCCAGACAGGCATTCTCTTCCATTTATTCCAGTGACCCCCCTCTCAACCCCTGCAAATGACAAGAGATTGCGCTAATGTCCGCCAACAAGGAATGGACACCATTAAGCAGTGACCGCTTACCCTCCTTCCCCGGATTGGAGGGTCGCTAATTATTTTGACTGGACGATCACCCTGGCAGGATTGCAATTACAGCGAGTCCAAAATTAATTCATGGCTTGGCTGCTCTTTCTGTGGATTAACTTCAAATTAGTAGTGGACATTGTAAAACTATGCACAATCCAGATATCTAGTTCTCCCCCCTCTCTCTCTTTGTTGACTTTGTTTCGGATTTCCGGATGCACGGAATAACCAGTTAATGGGACCGATGATTTTTCGAATGCCTGAATTCGGTCAACACAATTCTGGATGTCAAATGCCGTTTCATATAGCGGGAACGTAATGACAATCATATGTAATATTAATTTCCAATTTTGTCATATATAACCAAGTTCCTTCTTTTCTTAGCCGTTTCCATTTATCAAAAGATGCTCTTGTGGAGAAATCGGCGATCCTATCCACTTTGAGACAACCTGCCTTTGTACTATCTCATGGCACCTCCGAAAACCTTCTTCCTCGCTAGAAAGTTTTTGGTATAAAAGAATCCTTAATCATTCCTCTTCCAAAAAAAGAATCATAAATATGATTCGATTCCTAATTGATTAGGGAGAACTGTTAGAGTTAGATTAACCTTAACAATTTGTTCGGATGTCATTTAATACTCTCCGCATTTTATTGTATTCCAGAAATCCTTCTAGATTTTATCATTTATGTTATGCTATATGTTTCCGTGTTTTGCCACTTGTTTGTTTCTTTCCAATGAATCTTGTTAGTATATGTTTTCGTATCAATTCAGTTGTTTCTTTCAAATTAATTTTTTTTTAAAAAAAGGTAATCCATCTACATCTATAACAAGCCAGAAAAGGACCATAGGGACCCTGGAAATTTAGATGTGGTTTTAAGTGTTAAGTTTAGGTACACATACGTGGTCGTTTTATTCAAATTTCTCTAATAAGTATTTTCTACAGTTTTCTTCCACATAGGTGGTCATTCGTCAGAAATGGATGAGACATTGGTAAATGGTAAAAGAGGATTTCATTTTTTAACTTGACTTATTTCAAACACAAGATAAATAGTGTCTTCTAATTGATTTTTCTCTCGCTTTCCCAAGAAACACCATTCTGGACTTTTGTACATATACGCATTTTTATAGATATTACAATAGTTTAGGATTTTCAGATTTTAACCGCTTGCCTGATTATCCCAAGTTATCGTATCGGGTTCGTATATATATATATATATATATATGTGTGTGTGTGTGTGTGTGTGTGTAGATATATATATTATCGTAAAACATATTTAAATCTCTTTCATTTAACTCTAAACAATTTTGGAAACGTTAAATAACAATATTTCCATGATATAACGATAATTATTTCCGCTTTATTCACTTAATTATCGTATTTTACATCCCTTGTTTTGCAGAATTTTTTTGATATTTCTTAAGGATTTGCAAGAAGAAAATTTTTTTAATCTTTATATATATATATATATATATATATATATATATATAT
>JAPMOQ010013773.1:95928-113842 GCA_026543055.1 Argiope trifasciata
TATATATATATATATATATATATATATATATATATATATATATATAGGTAGATTTAAAAAAATACTTAATAAGCCTAATTTTTATTTTATGGGATTTAAAACTATTATACTTTTGATTCAAAAATGATGCAACTCCTCTAGGATAAAAAAAAAGTTTAAGAAATGCTTTCGCATATTAAGTTATAAAGATTTAAAAACTTTCCTTTTTTGCAAATCCTTAAGAAATATCAAAAAATTTCTGCAAAACAAGGGATGTAAAATGCGATAATTAATTGAATAAAGTGGAAATAATTATCGTTATATCATGGAAATATTATCTTAAAAAATATTTAAATCTCTTTCTTTTCATGGAAATATTATCGTAATAAATATATAAATCTCTTTCATTTAACTCTAAACAATTTTTGAAACGTTAAATAATTCATCATTATCTGATAGTAAAGAGATGAAAGCTTTTTGTTAGAAACCAAATAAAATCTAAAGATAAATAATGTTACACCAAAGCTGATGCAACATGTGAAGCTTTAACATTAATAAAATTTTAATTCTGATGTTAAAAAGGTCTTATAATCTGCAAACAATGAATTTTCTTTTAATGTAATAAAATAGATATTACTTCTATAAATCGGCTTAAAACTTCATTTTACAATTTTTATTACTGTGCCTATGAAATTTATCTTTTAGTTTCAGGATTTACATAATTTTTGTGCCATTTGAATTTTCATTAATTTTTTCATCTTTACGTCTGTGATTTTGATTTTCACCATTTCAATAATCGTGCAATTTTTGCACGATAGGGCAAAGATTCATTTAACTTCAAAAACAGAAATTGGGTGAAGTAATATTATGGATGAAGTGTTAGAAGGTTATTTTCCCGGAGATGACCTTTTGATAAAATTAAATTCTTAATTCATTGATTGCATTTATAAGCTGTCTCTTCATGAAAAGTTTTTTTTAACAATAATAGATTTTAAGAGAAGAGTTATTCAATGATACAATTTCCCATCATTATTTTCAATGTTATTTCGTGAAACCAATTTGCAGTCAAAAAATAAGTTAGTGTTAGTTAACAATTTAGTGTTAATTAGGAACAAAACCTTGTAAATTTTCGAGGAACGTTTTATCAAAATATTTCTTTGTTTTAACAGCAGAGAATGTTAAAAATTATGTTTAATAAACCACATAATCAGATTATTTTCTAAGGAAAACAATTTTCTAGATGATGAAATCATGGTCATAATGATTATCAATAATAAGAGTTCTTAGCAGCTTCCAACTCAGCAAAACATACTGCTTCTCTTGTGAAAGAGTGCAATAAATTATTACTTTTTACAAGTTTTTGATTATTCAGGCAAAATTTCTGTAATTTCTCAATCAGAATGTTACTCACTGTAGGTATGCAAGCAGATGCAGAGTTATCAAATTTGGCAAAAATATAAATTTCAGGTTAAAAATATGAACATAGGAATGATTTCTTGAAATTTTAATTAATTAAAATTAAAGGGAACAAGTTAGTTTTTAACTAATTAAAATGTGTAATTTATGATATCTTTGGAGAATATTATAGTTAGCACACGATTTCAATTCATTTATATATTTAATTTTTTAATTGATAATAATTAAATTATTATGCAAACTTTTATCTGATCTTAATCATTTTTTAAATATATTCTAAATATATTATCAATACAGTTTTTCCCTGATTGCAAGCAAATTCAAGTTTCTTTTTCATTGTGATTATGAATATTTTATCCTAAGGTTTTCTTTTACTGATAATTACTAAATTTTAGACAATATGACAGATATGCAAAAGTGGTGGTTGCTTAGGACAACGAACAGAACTGAAGAAAAAGTTGTAAATAATATTACTTTGTAGCTGTTGTATAATTCTACTACTCTCTCTTTTGATACAACATATGGCGTTAGCTTATTAACATCAAGGTATAAATGGTCAAGGTCTAATAACATCAAGGTCCTTTTTGCGGGGTCATTATTAGATTGTGTCTTGCATTTTCGTGTTCGTATTTATTTCTCCTCGGGAAATGTGGAACTTTGAAAATAATTAGTCCCTCAAAATCGTCTTTTATTTTCATTTACCTAATGATAAAGTTTTAAACAGTCTTGTTCCTCTAAATATATTAATTTTTGGATTTTAAATACAAACCAAAAACAGGAAAAAAAACATATTATCAATAGGTTAAAAAACTGAATCCATTACATGTTCAATTATATTTTTAAATGTTTACCTTGCTCTCTGTTATTCTATTGTTCTATTTAGCTCATAATGAAGTTATAAAAATTCTCATCCTTTTACAACTTAATGTTTATAAAAATTTGAATTAAAGAAAAACATTTTACTAGGGAAATCATAAAATAAATGTAAGGAATCGGCATCTTTATTGAATATTTCCTGCCCAATAATCTCCAAGAGTCAACTAATCACCAAAGACCCCTAGTAAGGAAATATAAAACACATCAGATAAGATTGATTCTAATTGTTTAAAAATTTTTTGCGATATAAAACTGTTTCAACTGCGTGTTAGTGCTATGGTAATGAGGCTAAGTGTTTACTATTAATTCCAATAGCTAAAATTAAGCCCTTCAATAAGAAGCTAACAGCCCTTCAATACAATAAATAGTTATTAATATCACCATACATTAAAAGAATGTATATGAAAACTGAGTTTTCTGTCTTAAGTGCCTGTGGCATCTCTAATGCGATTAATACCCAGTTAATTCTCTAGTCATCTCATCTAGGTAATACCCACCAAGATGCCAGGTAATCCTTTGCTAAATACATGCTTAAGGAATCGTCTAACGTTTATTTAATATTCTACTTCATGACAGCTGCGAAAAGTCTGACTTTAGGCTGAGCAATCTGGTAGGTGTTCACTGTTATCTGTAGTGAAAATGCGGGGAAGTGAATCTAGGTCTTAGCATTTAAGATTAAGTTAGAATGTCATCATCGGTCTATATTCATTAATGATTATAAAGTATTAATTAACCTTATGTGTCAAAGATTTGGTTTGGTATACATTCAAGTTTTTTATTTCCCGTTTTGTCTTTGAATGTTTTGAAACATTTGAGAGTTTTTAATAATTTATCTTATTTGTGATTTTTTTGCACAATTGAACCCTACAATATGTAAGAATGGTTTCAGAACTCTATGCAGAAGAAGGCTGAAGACATTTTTATTCTCTCACATGATAAGAATACAGAAAATATTGTATTCACCAGAAAATTCGATCTTTGGCCTTATATCTGTCTGGTATGTGAACGCGGTAACTCAAAAATTAGTTAATCTAGACAGGGAAAATACTATAGATAAGCATTTAATAACATATAGGAGCTAAATTAATATATATCTATCAAATTTTGAATGAAATTCACTTAAAGGAAGACTTTCTATCTAGTTATTTGAGTTCATTCGATAAGTTCAAAAAGGGAAGCTGAACTAATAGAAATTTGCTCGCAGGCTAGACATAAAAATGAAGATTCACATCAATTCTATCAGGGAATCGATCATTTCATCACTCATCCTACATTTCATAAATGCAATATCTTAAATCAGTGAAATTAGGTATGTGATCTTATGATTACAAATATAATTAATATTTGGTTTCAAAAGATCAGATAAAAGACATCCAAAATATATATTCGCCAGATAGATTCAGTAAAAATGTTTATTAAATGCTATATTTTATTACTTTCGTTTATTAATGCCATACAAAGCATTCTTGGGCCTTAATTAAGATTTTATATATTATTATTGTGTAGTTTTATGCAGTTGTAAGGAGATAAAAAATATTTATTGAAGAATATACGAGAAAGTTCTGGAGAGACTGCCACTGGTTATCGTGATTATCAAACATGGAGTATCGACAATATTATTTTGTACTGTTGCGCTTAGTTATTATAGCACGATTCATTCGCTCAGTTTTAAGTCAGAACAATATTATAGAAGGAATATCAAAATACACAAGGAGACATTCATATTTTCAACAAGTAGGAGAGAGCACCTCCCAACTATTCACAACCCTTTAGATTTTGAACATTAATTGTACCTTCATTAAGAAAACATTCCAACCAAAAGGAGGGTAAATATTAATAAGTATATGTAATTAAATATATCAAATAAGTAAAAAGAATAGCAAGTTTTGAAAAAACTTTGAATTTAACAATAAGAGTAAATTTAATAATAGTAAGACTAATTTTAACAATATACAGAAATTTAATAAGCATAACAAACGTAATGATATGGAACATAACAAATGGCAGTAGAATTATGCAGACTATACATGGATTCTGCATGAATTATGATAGCGTGGAAATGGATAAATAAATGGTAATAAAAAATACTAAATATTGTAATAACAGATAAAATCAAAAATATCAAAAACAAACAAAACCTATTTACAACAACAATCACTAGGTGGAAAAAAAATGTCCGAGGCACAATATTTTATAGAATTTAAAACATAGCCCTAAGAGCACACAAATATTGTTCAAAATTGTATGACATTGATCTTTTTCGCAGTATTGTTTAATATTGTAGAATATTGTTTAATACCATAATATCGTACATTATTGAACAATATTGTGCTACCAGATATATACACATATAAATATAAATTTATTGCTAAGTGACACGGTAAACATTAAAAGATAAAATATTTAGTTGTTTGATTTTAATGGGCAGGAAGACAGGCATTATTTTTTCATAACGCCCAATATCCTATAATACAATCGTATAATAATTAATTGAATTAATTAATCAATACAGTACAGTTTGGGTCAGGAAATTGAATTAATTAATCGATTAATACGATTTCATTTCAAAACTTACTATAATAAAGACGTCAGTATATCATCTCGCTGGAGAGCTGTTGCTGCACTTGTATTTATACCTACTTACGACTCCCTTATTACACGGTTGAATAGTTCCGTTCTTTTATTGAATCATGCCGTAAAAGTAATGTCCAAATACTATATTGTAGGAGAACTGATATTGTTTTAACCTTTACATTCATGTTCCTGTAAACGGTTGATTAATTCAGTTTTATGTCGGAAACGTACTACTAGAAATAAATCAATATAATTTATTACAATAGGATTCAGATGTTTGGTTGTTTGTTATATAAAAATCAATTCTCTTATTATATTATACGGATACCGTGCTGTTAGAAGGAGATTTTCTAATAGAGTAGTTGTAATATTTCAACATGGCGTAATAAAATCAGAGCGTAACTATAAACACTGCTTTCAGCTTTTTTATTGATGTTTCACCTCTTAATGAAAAGCATAAAAATTGTTTTACAGATTATTCCCCCTACGTAAACCAAAATCGACATCTGTTCACATTAAATCAATGAGCGATAAAAAAATATCAATTGGTTATAAAGCACTGTCCGATATATATATATATATATATATATATATAAAGAGAGAGAGACATACAGACAGAATAGATAGATAGATAGACGGGTGAAGGAATGAGGGGAGATATAGACCGATAGAGAAGTATTGTGATTGTTTCAAACTGATTTACTCTGGTTAATGATTTAAATTAATTAAGAAAAATAATGTTTTCGTATGATAACTTGAAATTTACAATCGTCGATTTCGTTTTTACTTTTTAAATGTTAATGTCAGAAACTATTGAAATTTTTTCACGTACTGAAGAGAAGTTTCAAAACTATATTTAAATGATTTTATTTAAAATACATAAAAATAATTTTATTTACTAAACGACTCAGAAAAGGTTTTATAAGCCCATATATTAAAATGTTTCAATCTTTTTTCGATTGCCAAATGTGCAAATATTCTAATTCCTACTAATTACTTGTATAAAATTACATGGTTATATTATATAACAATACATTATAAATATTTTTGGGCGAATTTGGATACCGCTAGAATTATGAATCTAATTAAATATATTCTAGCCAAACAAGGACTAACTATTATGGTTAAGGAAGACATTAATCTTTTAAATTATCCGGAAGATTAATGTGTTTTGGGAAGATACACTCTAATATTATGTACATAATTCCTACATTTTGCATTATTGTTGGTACATATCTAGTTGAATGTGTGATTATTTACTATTTGCATATAAATTTGTAGAGAATATTTAACTGTGCTGAATTGAGTCTAATATTAATGCCTTTGATTATTTAATGATTCAATAGTACATAAATTTGTAGAGAATATGTAACTGAATTTGAATTACACTTATTGTATGTATTAACGCTTAGGAAACTACGGATATGTCATTACTATGGGAGCATTGCAGATTGTATTGATTTTATATTTATGGTATTAATGTACTTTGTATTATTATTATTTGCATTTATTGATTATCATTTATATTTATTGAAGAGTACTTGTATTTATTTATTATTATTTATATTTATTTTGTTTATAAAATACAAATTTATAATGAATATTGAACAGTATTGGAAATTTATTTAGAACATGTATAAATATTTGTGAAACTATGGATATTTTATGAGTATGGATATATTGTAGATTATATTTACTTTATGTATATATATGGTATTAATGTGCTTTCTATTACTATTGAGTTATTTTTATTTATATTTATATTGATTAGTAAATACAAAATAATAATTGGTATAAATATTATCAATATATTACTTACTTTGCATTGACAGGACTTGTTATTAACTGATGGACGTATTCTAAATAAAGAATTCAGGAATAAGAAATGTGTCCATGTGTCTGCATTGGTTTACTGCAGATATCTTCTCGATAAATACGTGACTGTTGATATTTTTGTATATGTTTTCATCCCTGTACCTTTTGCGCGTAGGAGTTATTTTCGTAATATATTTGAGTATTGTGTATGTATGCGCACATGTAGTATTGGGTTGTTCGGAAAGTCATTTCGTATTTTTTTGGCAAAATGAAAAGAAATTTTCGTTTAATGAATAAATTATTTATTAAATTATAAAATTGCCATTCTGGTCTAATACCTTTTGCCATATTTTTGGTAGTAACATGATTACACGCTCATAAAAGTTTTGGTCTTTGCTGTAAAAAAAACTGATCGAGGTGGTTTTTGGCCTCCTCATTTGAAGGAAAAATTTTGCAAATCAGTTCTGGTACTGATGTACTGTTAACACATCTTCTCCACACATATTGGCTAATTTATTTCTGGCTTGAACAGCATTTTTACCTTTTATATAGCAAAAAAGAAAAAAAAATGACGAAAATGCTGTTTATTGCTCTCCATATTTAAAAGGGCACCATCCAAAAACTACTGCGAAGAATCAGCTGCACATTTTCACACTCAAGCCTTCCTATATCAGCTCTTAAAACATAAAATGATTTTGCGGTTTAAGTATGAAATTGGGTGCGAAAAATGCAATTAAATCCTTTGTCAGGAAAAAACGAAATTACTTTCCGAACGACCCAATAGTACAAAAAATAATTAAAAATACATTGCTTATTTTAGCTAACAACTTTACTATTATTATTTAGCAATTCCCATTATAAGAAAACTAAAAAAAAACTGTGGTAAAATTTCAAAAAAAAAAAGATAAAAATATTTTTTTAGAATTTTTTATTGTGTTTATCTCTAACGAGAGATTCGATTACTTTGAAATATATTAAAACATTAAAACACGACGAATTCAACTTCAAATTTCTATTTAACTCATTTTGTTTCACTACTTTTATTTTAAAAACTAAAATAGAGGAAAAGTATTTATACTAAATGGTCGAGAACACTATCAAGTGTCTTTGGCAATTGCTATATATTATGTTTCTCTAAAACAGTCAGACTCTCAATTTCAGAGTCTTGTCACATGTTATTAGCATTCACGGGTATTTTTCATTTGGGGCTACTTTCAATTATTCCATACAGTTTCCTATAGAAGAAATTCTAATTCGCAGTTTTTCGTCTTCAATTTTCGGAAAATATCACTTAAAGCAAATGCGTAAATGCTCTTCTGAGGTCCATTAATAGGCTATCTGCGACCCAAGGAAGTCACGAACCCTAAGCAGATGGTATCTGCTTCATTGAAATCTATATTAAACAAATACTTTTTTTTCCATTTGGATTGTTAAGCTTTTCAGGAATGAATGAAAAAAAAGATAAAAAGACATGTAATTAATATTTTTTTACCCAGGTATTACCTCTTTCTTTCTTACCAAATAAAGGGCATTAGTATTTATTATTTTTTTACAGAAGTATTACATTTTTTTATCGAAGTAAGGACTTTAGTATTTAATATTTTTTACAGAAGTATAACACCATTTTTATTGAAGTAAGGACATTAGTATTTAATATTTTATTTACCCATGCATTACCCATTTTTTACCGAAGTAAAAATATTAGTATTTAATGTTTTTATCCAAGTATTACTCCTTTTTTACCAAAGTAAAGACATTAGCATTAAATATTTTTACCCAAATATTGCACATTTTTTAACGAAGTGAAATCATTAGTATTTAATATTTTAAATAGCTTGAATTAACATCAGTTTAACTTGAATTAACTTTGTAGGAATAAGGGAGTTCTGAAATATGAAGATTTATCAAATTCTGAGACTGAAATGTTTGACTATTTCAATGTTTTCCCTTTGTATATTTCGAATATGAGAAAATAAAAACCGTTTATTATGTTCTTATTTAAAAAAGTTGTTTCCTACTTTAGTCGTTTTGTTTCGTTCATTCATTTTTCGAAATGAGCCCAGTCATTTATAAACATCCAGTATACATCCGATTTCTACTTTTTCTTATCTTTCCACAAACATTTATTTCATTGAAATAATCGCATTACAAAACCCAGCTCATCATTAAACAAAACTAGCGTCACATCGCACTTCATTCCCAATCCAATCAACGCATACTTCATCAAACTAAATTAACCTCAATACATTTTCGCACGCCCCACCCCATAAAAATCTACCCATTTTGATTCATTCACCCACCCCTCTCTCCAAGGGGCTGAAAGAGGGAGGAAGGGGGTTCGCCATCCTTCACTGCAACCAAATTCCCAATCGATGGAAGTGCGACCACTTTATCCACGCCTGAAGACCTGGACAACAGGCTCCGGCGAAATAAATAGAGGGTCCTACAATTTTAAGGGTTTTCATTCCTTTGGTCTTTAAGTATGCCACCCCCTTGGCCTTAATGAAGGAGGGAAGGAAGACATTCAATTCGTTTTGCTGTTTTAGAAGCAATTTGTTCCAGAGAGGGTGCCGGGAATCTGGTAAGGGGAGATCGTTCTGCTCCTTCGCTGGAGTTGGAACATGTGTCTGTCTGTCTGGTGGGGTTGGATTGGGCTTGGTTGATCTTCTGGATGAGTTGGAGGTTGTATTTTTCCCTGGTGGATTTGATTCGAAGGAAGGGTATGCTAATGAGAAGGGTAAAATTCGTCTTCGAAATGAAGGTTTGTTTTGGAATAAAAGGATCTTTTTACGTAGTTGTGGATTAGAAGCAAATCTAAACATAGAATTAATGTAATGAAACGAAAAAAATGATATTTTTATAGAATATATTCTTTAATCAGATGAAATTTCTGACACATGCTACTTAGCATAAAGAGTTATTAAAATTACAATATATGCAAGGATCAAGATACAAAAATTATTTACTAAGTCTTAATTAAATACATGATAGATATGGGTGGAAATATGCGATATGGATATAAAAGGAATATTGCTATATCTATGATAAAGTTTATATTGTATTTGTATTATTATTATTTTCTTCGAGTAAAGTATAAACTTTCGAGTAAATGTAAAGGATAATATAAGTCCTTTCATATTGGGTTCGTCATATTTTTACATAGTTTTAGAGATTATCTTGACAGCAAAGAAATATAAATACGAATATTGAACTTCTTCCTTTTCTTCAATAGAATCCAGAATTTGAAAATGATCATACAACAAATTTCGTTTATCTAATTTTGTGCATTTTTGCTTAATTACATTCACATGCATTAAAACAGAGAGATCGATAAACCATAAATCTTTTCAAAGACTGAAAAATTCCTCTGTCTTTTTTTCAGTTATAACTTTTTATGATTCTTCCCTTTATTGGGCAGACAGGAAAATAAGGTACATGGCAGACATTTGCTCCAAATAGTATATTTTTGTTTTAAGTCACCAAATATGACAACTTTATCAATCTCTAATCACTGTAAAAGCGAAAAATTCATACCTCAAAAGTGATGAATCGCCTTTTTCCTGCTCTAGAGTTTTGAGGCTTCAAAAACCTGAAACCAAAACAGCATCATGTTCTCACATGATAAAAATGCTCCACATAGTCATATAAATGAAAAACTTATTTCTTATGATTAGCTACATAAATTGTTAACTCATAAAGTTAAAACTATAACTATTCCGATTAGGATTCAAAAGATTAAAAATAAAATCGACCAAAAAATCAAAGACAAAATAAAATCGACCCGAATTCTGCAATTCGATTATCATGATATACAGAAGTAATTTAAAACACTAGTTTAAGAAAATAATCTTCCAAAATTAGAAGCATTAATTGTTAACTGAATTCAAGTCATGGAAGTCATTGAGCACAGCTGAACATTAACAGATCATTCACCAAACCCACAATGATCTAAAGCCATACCAACCAATTTATCCATTTGATCTAGAACATGTGTATTGAATGATAATGCTTGGTTCAGCTCCTGCCTAAATCAATGTCAGTGTTATATTAGCGAAACAATTTGCAACACTTTGGGCTGGCGTTCTGCATAGAGGATACATTCGAATTAACATTCTGACAGTCAAAACTTGAATTTACTATACATCTGTATTTAATATAAAATCTATCAAGTGTGAGCAATAATCCACAAACTCAAAATTACAATTTCTGAGAAGAAATGTGGCTTAAAAATATATCTCTTTCTGTTACAAATACACTTTTCTTAGAGAGAAAACCGAAGTTACGATGTTTTCCTCGCGACAAAAAATTGTAGTTAAATTAGATTGTAATTTCTCTTTTAGGGAAAAGAAAATACTTTTTTTCAAACTGTCGGAACTTAACTTTGTTATATATCATTACGCTGTATTAAATATAAAATCTATCAAATGTGAACAATATTTAGTGAAATTTCCACAAGCTAAGCGTTATAATTTCTGAGAAATATTTAAAAATTCCTCTCTTTCTTTTACAAATACACTTTCTGATTTAGGAAAAGGGAAACAATTTATTGAAAATAATTGCTGATCAAAGTTATATAATTCATTTGACATTTAATTAATTAATTAATTAATTTTTTTTTTGCTACAGAATATTTCCAAACTTGGAATCTTTAGGATTCCTTATTAATTGAATAGATAAACCTGGAAATATTTATTCAGAAGAAAAATTCAGCCTCGGCATCCTGGTTTAGGGGTAGCGCGTCTTTCCTATTATCTTAGTGTCAAGGGTTCGAGTCCTGACTCAGGCATTGTTGTTCTTGACCCTGTACTCTGTCTACGGGGTATGTAAATGAGCCCCCACCCCCTGGTAAAAAGGGACTGTGCAAGTGAGTGTGTGAATGTCATTTTCGTATGAGCTACAAATCAGACTTTTACCCTTGGGTGCTCAATTATATGTTTGCCCCCTAAAGCTACCACACCCCTTTTCAGCTGTAACGTAGACACGATATCATCATCAGAAATTAAAAGGTGACATATAGTACACAAAGTAAGAACTCTATTATAATATTTCTCGTTAGACATGGAAAACATAAAAATGACAAAATTATGACTATCGATAAGAAGTTAATGGAGTTTAGTTTAGTTTTGTTATATTAATGTCCCGTTTTGAAGCAACACTAGGGCTATTTTGAGACGGACCTCGTAATTTTGAACCAGAATCAGATGACGAGGACTACACCTGAACTGGCACCCAACCCCCCAACCCCCCTCCATACCAGAGGGAAGATGTTTGGCCTGTCGGATTTAACGTGCAAGAGATCCTTACACGTCGTTTTTTTGATGGTATCGAGTCTCGAACCTGAATATTGGTTTATAGAGTCGCTTATGTTAAGAAGATTCGAATATACAATAAATAACCAAGTCGGCATTCTGGTTAGGGGTATCGCGTCTTCCCGTCTGATCGTCTTGGATTCGAGTCCTGGGTCGGGCATGGTTGTTCTTCTATGAGATGTGTGAATGTGCCCTCATATATAAAGGGGTTGTGCAAGTGAATGAGTGATGCGTGAGTGGCAAAATCGTACTCTTGGCCCTAAATGGCGCTATTGAAAAATCACGAGACGCATCCTGTCGGCTGAAATCGACTGTCTTCTTTACAGTGGGCTGTCTGTTGGCCAGTGTCATAAAAAACAGCAACATAAATAGCCACATATGAAAGAATTAAAATAACATGGCTTTAATATTTATCACATTTTTTATACCTAGGATTCCTTTATTGAAAGTAAAATATCAAATTATACAAAAAAGAAAAGTTTAAAAAAGGCAATATTCCGGGAGAACTTCCTGCTTTCCAAAGGCATAATAATAAAGTGAAAAATGCAAATTTCTCTGCTAGAAATTCTGTATTGAAAACCGAAAACCCTTATCTTCAATAATTACTTACCAATGCTATAAAAGGATTTTGACTTTCAATATTTTATTTGAATATTTCGCTTGAGAAGTAAGTAACGTACACATAACGATGACTACAAGGGGGGAGGGGATACAAAATTGTGACTATAGCGTATATGTCAAGAAGCTCACCTTCATCAAGATGATTCATGTACAAAATCCACAGTCGCATATGTAAGGTATTTATTTAAAAAAAACAATGTTTTAATAGCTATAATAACTTTGATACTTAAAGAAGCTATATTGATGGAATCAAGAATAAAAATTATGCGAAAAAAATATTTTTATGGAGCCAATAATTTCGAACTACTTGGTTATCAAAAACAGTATGATGAGTTTAAAAACTAGAATCTTCTGATTTCTTTTGCTTTTTAGTTTTTAATTAACTAAGAAAGTGTCAAAAGTTCTTAAAGTAGGATAATTTAAAACACAGTATTTAAATTTTTTTTATATTTCCGAAATTCTTAATAATAAGTTAAATATCTACTTCTATATAATATTTACAATAGGGCGCCATTAGTAATTTCAAATTCTTTATACTTACACATATGGAATAACTACGATGGGCATTTTTCCGTTATAAGGGCGCAACAAAAAAAATCGCCAAAATAAAACCTTAAATAATTGTGAAAAATTGCTAAAAAATGCAAATTAAACGTTTCAATCAGTCAAATTCAAGTTATTCACTTAGAGACTTGGTTCGCGTTCTGTTCACATTGGCGACATTTATTTTGCCATTCGCTTCGCTAGGAGACTCGATTCGTGTTTGGCTCACATTGGCGACAGCTTGCACCCGTATACGGAAAAGTATTCTACGATGTAATAGAATATCTAATAAAATTTGGATTCTGGCAAACGGTTCATAGCTAAATTATCGGGTGAAATCATGGGCAGGATGACATTTAATTCATCAAATATTGGATTATCTTTATTCACTTATTCAATTCTACGAATACATTCTTGAACAGGCAACAAATAGGTATTCAGCTTTTGAAACTTAATCCCTTTCTCAAAATTCACTCCGCTGAGTTCAAAAACAGCTGAATTACCACGGATGTTATTAAAACGTCTTGTAAACACGGCATTCTTTGTTTCTGGTTTATTTCATAGCCAGATCATTTCTAGGAGCATTTCTAAAAATTTAAAATATTATTCGTTAAGTAAAGATCAGTTTAATAGATCAGAAAATATCATTTAGATTTGCATACATATTTCAGAACCATAAATAAATTTTGAATTAATATAAAATTGGACAATTATAATTAGGATATTAATACGAAAAAGAAGGATAATACTTGCACCACAGTTATTTTACTTTTTTCTAGCAAATATTGAGAACATATTTTTTTAACGATAGATTATTCATGTTGTAATGCTCATTTTTCCTGATATACAAATCTGTGCTCCTTCTAGTCACTATGTAGACAATTTAACGAGCCACACATATTTGCTGCATTCAATGCTAGAGACGGAAACCAAGAGCAAGTCATCACATATACTAATTTTACTTTCATAACTTTTTAAAGTAATCATATGTAATCAAGTTTTTCATCACTATTTAATGTAAAAATTCAGTAAACAGATTATTCTTTCCGTATATTGAAATTTCTTTAATTACAATGATGAATAATTGGTAAATAATTTTACATTTATCCGTTCATTGTAAATTTAAATGAAAAAGCATTACATATTTAAAAATGTATTTAAATATATTAGAGAAATTAATTTTCTCACAATGATTTAAATTAAATCAAAAAATTTAAATTCTTTATAAATTACTTAAAATATTGCATTTGCTTATCGTTCTTCAATAAGCTTGTGTTGTTGTTGTAGACTTTATGGGGAGCTTTACAAATTCACTGACAGTTATCTGTCAGTGATTTAAGCCAAGTGAGTGTCTCTATTTTCAGCAGCACCAACTAGGGACAAAAGTACGATTTAGTCACTTCATTCGCTTGCAAAACCCCTTTTTACAGGAGGAATATTCACACACCTCACAGATAGAACACAGAAGAAGAGCAGCCATGCCCGAATCGGGACTCGAACCAGATCATGAAGAAGACACCCCCCCCCCCATGCCAGGAAGTTGGTTGCAATTAATACAAAGCGTATATAAATACCCAAGATGTTTTACAATATCTATAAATATTTTTCACAATTATTCGTTTCTTTTATTTAAGGTATCCGACTACGTTCGAAGAATTATTATTTTTTTTTTTTGAAAAATTGGAAATTTAAAAAACTATTTTTGGTTTTTAGATGTATTGTCAATTATTAACACTATAAAGACAAAAATTGATTTGAAAATATAATATTTTTTGAGAAATAGGAAAATTTATTGTAAATTTTAGTGAAATTTAAGCAAAACGGTTGACACTTTGCACAAAGTTTTAATGCAGCAATTCTATTTTTCTTTGTGCACTAGTTATAGAATATAATGATGAAGGAAATGAGCCAAAATCTAAGGAAAAGTTCAAGATTCATAGAAGTTATGGGGAAAAATATTCGTATATGTGCATTTTTTTCTTCAATTAATTATTTAATTTTTCTAAAAAGGCCTATGAATGAAAAAGTAATTCACCAACAATAAAACTTTTGGTTCATTTCATTGTCTATATTATTAAAAACACACGCTGAAATTTTATGTAAATTCTTCTGTTTTTTAAGATATCGTGCTAACAGTGGAGAATTTTTATGAAAATTAAAATTTTGAGAAAATCGAAGCTAAAGACAGATTTTAATAATGAAATATATGATTTGTGTATAATTCCCCTGCCTTTTCCAACAAAAGATAAACTGTTTTGGATAGAGGAAAGTCGGAACTTCAAGAAATAATAATTTAAGAAAATTTGCCAATGTGGTCTATAATTAGTGTTTTTAACCTAGTCGGATGCCTTAAACTACATTAAAAGAACTCTAAATTTGATAAAATATTGTTACAAAAATCTTCCAGTTGGTATACAGTAAAAGATACTGAATAACAGTTAATAATTTTCATTCCACAAGAAAAACACGACTCAAAGAGAGCAAAACACTGTTGAAGCGTGCACGATAAGTTGCTATTCATTTAACTCTCTGATTCCTCATGTTGCAAAGGTAAGATAAATTCCCTAACTTTTCTCTCCCTGATAAACTGGAATAAAAGTCCCCTTCTTTGGAGTCCATATACAAAAGAAGCTATTCTTAATGGGTTTCTTTAAAAGGAACTCCTAACCTTTCGGAGAGGGACATTCAAACGCACAAAGCACATTTCTCGAATAATAAATCAGCAATAATTGATTGAATGTGGAATGGATACTTCTCTGCGGTTTTCGGGTGATCTTTGTACTTCATCTGTATGGACATTTTGAATGTCTGAATAATGAAAAAAATTGAAGATATAATAGAACAGGAATTCATAAACTGTGGGTTGCGATCCATTCGTCAGTTTTGAGTTGCGACTTCATTTTAAACCTGCCTCAGTTTTTAAAAATGCGATGTAATTTAAAGTATCCACCAATGTGCAAGATGATAATAAAACGCAATGCGCAAGCAAACGACTCATATCGGTTCAACAACCCCAGCCGAATCAACCTATGTTTCTATTATGAACCTCCAATTCAATTTGCTTACGTACTAATTTCAAAGCAGTTTCTTATCAAAAATATTTATCATACTGACTAATTAACTTTTCTTAATAAAAGCTCCTTTGAGTCCATAGAACCTCTTTAAGTGATAGCATATTTTTTTTTATCCCATTAAACAATGCACCGAACAGGAAGTGAGTAGCTACAGCACAAGAAGTGTTCAAATGAAAAGGTACGAAAGGACACTGTGGTTATAAATGAAGGTATTATTCAAAGTATACACCATAGGCAAGAGCACAACGATCCTATCGATTAACGAGCCGTAGGATTTCTTGTTCCCCGAGTTTCTGTGGTCGTGACGAGACCCAGTCATTCATGGTGTCCTTGAGTTTGCCATCCCAGGTCAGATACTTGTTGAATTCCTTGACCAAAGAAGAACCATTGACTCCGATATGTACTGTGAGGCATTCCGAAGACTACGTAGGTCCATCAAGAACAAAAAATCGAGGTTACTCATGGTGTGGATTTAATCCTTGATAATGCCATTCCACATGTCTCCAAGGACGCAAGTAGAAGCAGTTCAACCATCCACCCTACAGCCCGGACATGCCGCCCTTCGATTTTCATAGGTTTGGTGCCCTGGAAAACCATCTGAAAGGGAAGCTCTTCAACTCAGATAGGGAACTAAAGGACTGTGAACGACTGGGTCTCGTCACGAGTCCAGAAGAATTGTGGGAACAACGAATCTTTCAGCTCGTTAATCAATGGGATCCTTGTACTCAAGCCTATGACGTATACTTTGAATAAAGTCTTCTTTTATACCTACTGTGTCATTTCGTACTTTTTTATTTGAACATCCCTTATATAACCGATTTCTGAAAAATGCACTGCAGTGTTTCAAAGTTTGGAAATCTCTGTAAGAAAATCATTCCAATATCCTATTGATTTTGGATCCATAACCGTTACTTTCAATATTGGAGAAGCATAACATGTAAACTAACACTATAAACACTATTCCTGTCGAACAACGAAAGCTAATAATAAATAACCATATAGCAGTAGTATAGGAAAATCGCAGAAGAATATAAATCTTTATCCTTACTTGGTCTTTAAAGAGGGTAAATAGATTCACATATTTAATATCTAAACCTACAAAGAGTAGTTGTTAGATCTTCGTTGTTCTGTCACTAATTCTTGGGTGATCAAAAAAGTTATTTTTGTAAGTTTATCTTTTCGTTTCAAAAAAATCCCTATTTAAAAGTTTATTTTGAGATTTCATCTAGCCGCTTTTGAAAGTTAAAGAAAGCCTTTTAAAATTTCATTCTTACAGATTCTCTCTTTAGTTCTAATTTTAATGCTTGTAAGACATTTAATAACGCTTTGTGAGATATCGTACTAAATTGGTTGCTCGCATACTACTCGCATTTTTTTTTCTTAAATATTTTATGCGATTCTGTATGGAATATTTTATTTTGGTGTTATGACCAATGTTATATTCGAAATTTTTGCTCTGTAATATTTTGTGTGATATTGTATCGCATGAAATGTATAGATTGTTACGCTCGCAATTTTTGTTCCATTATATTTCATTCAGAATCGCTTTGTATGAAATATTTATCAATTGTAATATTATTTGTCCAAATATTTATCGATCTATAATATTTTATGAGCATTCTGTAATATTTTATTCAATATTAAATGAATGAATATTTATAATATTTCATATAAAGAGTTATCGCTTTGTATGAAATATTTATCGAT
>JAPMOQ010013773.1:124775-139370 GCA_026543055.1 Argiope trifasciata
GTTTTTTTTTTTTTTTTTTTTTTTTTTTTTTTTGCTCTCTTTTCCAATTTTTCCCACAATTGTGTTCTTCAAGGCTACTGAACTCTTCCACCATATCAAAATTCTTAAAATGAAGGAGGTGGGGAAGAAAGGGCAGGATGAGGGAAACAAGAAATATTCCAAGCAGTAATAGGAGTTGGTAGCCAAATGTCTGTCTCTTTTTTTTTTTTTTTTTTCTTTTCTAAAAATTTTGTTTTTATTTTCCATTCTTTTCCGAGGTTTTTACAAGCTATTCTTGGCAGCAGTAAATTCTCCAAATAAAGAGGGATAACCTATAAAATATATATTTGCTCGTTTCCACTGCGTAAGATGAAAAAAAAAAATTAGGGAAAAAGGGGGGGAATATTCCGCACATTCGCACATCATTGGTTACATAATAGTCGCACTAAGGTTCATAGACCTCTATTGCATGGCACACACTTGGTCGGATAAAAGGGGAATAACTGCCCCTGTAGCCTCTCTGAATAGATTTGCATCAATTATTTACCTAGCCCTTTTTATTTATTCTTTATACTTCAAAATACATATAGTTCAAACAAAAATGGAAGTTATAATAGATGAGTTACCTCCTAAGACATCAGATCCACCGCCTGGAGCAGATATCGATTTACTACCACTTAGAAGAACTAAATCATCTACCTCTATACCTTCAACATCAAAAATTATAAACGATACCCCAATCGGCGATAAGAACACACCAATAAAAGAACTTTGTAAGAGACTCCGAGATTTAATCAACAGCCGCCCATCAGATGGCATGAGATCTCATTTACCAGTTTCTATTAAAATGGAAGCTAACCAAATCTTAGACCTTCTGCAAGACAAAATTTTAATAGTCAATAAGAAGGGAAAAGGCCTTGAAGTAGCCATCCAGGCAACATCTTCCCAAACACATATAAAGGAAAAGGAGGAAAGTAAAGCTAAGGAAAAATTACCTCGATATAAGCAGTCATCGACAAATGCTGTAATGAAGCCCTCCTACGCAGAGGTGATTAACCTAAAAAATCAGAAAAAGAAACCAACAATGCTCCTCTATCCAACAGAAGAAAATGACAAAAATGTCGAATCAATTCTAAGAGAAGAACTGAAGGAGGAAGGGGCCAATTTCAAGATTAGGGCGGTCAGGAAACTACAAAATAAAGGGCTGGCTATCGTATGTGATAAGGAGCAGGAATTCAACGAACTGAAGAGGACAATCGAGTCTAATGATGTTCTTAAAAAGAATTTATCTTTAAGAATGCCAGGGAAAAGACTCCCAAGCCTAATCATTTACGACCTGCCCAATGACACTTCAAATAAAGATGTCCAAATGGCACTGAAATCCTACACAAATATGCAGGAAGACCTCCGACTCAGATTCAAAATGAAAGGTCGCAGGGAGGGAACAAGCCATTGGATTCTAGAAACTCCCGGTGAGGCTCTCCACAAGCTGAAACAACTAAAAAAGGTCCCTATAAGCTGGTCCATGTACCAGATTAAGGAATTCTTTCATATCAAGAGGTGCTCGACCTGTCAAGCCTATGGTCACACAGCCTTTTCAAAGGAGTGCAAATTCACTACGCCATTTTGTGGTTGCTGTGGCCATAGACACCACAGTAGAAGTTGCAGAAGTGAGGATTCCCACTGCATAAACTGTTCCGAAAGCAACAGACTCAGAGGTACTAATCTCAGCGTACGGCACAGAGCCATTGACAATCAATGCCCCTGCTACCAAAAAGAAGTAGCAGCTTATAAAAAATCAAGGGATTATTTTTAGTATGGACCTTAATTTTGAAATTTCTTCTCTTCCCTCTAACATAGCGCCATCAGTGACTCTCGATTTACTTAATTCGCATAAAAACCTCTTCTTTGATCAGAATCATTTTTGGCCGCTTCTTCAAAAAGTATCAAATTGTTTAACAATTATCCAGATTAATCTTGCCAAATCCAAAGTAGCTACAACCTCACTTGTACAAACAGCTCAAACAATCTCTCCTGACATCTTCCTTGTACAAGAACCGTATGTAAAAAATGGGAAAATAGAAGGTCTTCCTCGCCAGTGGAGAAGTTGGTTATCAGGAAATGGAAAGGCAGGCATTATCCTCTTACCTTCCTGCAGTTCTCCAATATTCCTTGCTTCTGACGAGAACACAGTTATAGTCAAAATTCCCAACAGAGATAATCCTTTAACTCTTATTTCGGCATATTCTTCTCCAGCTGCGAATATAGAAGAAACGATCAAAGAGCTTGAAGAAGCTCTCACAAAATTACAGAATGAAAACCTAATCATAGGTGCTGACATGAATGCTCACAGTATCCGATGGGGTTACCGTGCAAATAACAATAGAGGATACCAATTGGAAAAATTTTTAGCGGAAAAAAACCTCCATCTTCTAAACTCTCCAGACGCAGAACCCACTTTTCAACGCCATAATGCTGAAGGCTGGCCAGATCTAACTCTGGCTTCAAACTCTATCTTGGCTAACTTATGCAATTGGGAGGTAATGGAAGATGAATCGCTCAGTGATCATAAATTTATTAAAATTATCATCGATACAGAAATTTCTAAGCTTTCTTATCTTAGATTTAAAACAAAATTTGGGGGTCACAAGAAGTTCTGCAATCATTTCGGAAGAAAGCTTTTCAGATTAATGGAAATCATTCGGGAATCTTCAACAACTGATAGTCTGGACGCTGCTACAGAAAAACTTCAATTGGAAATACTTGACTCTTGTCTGCATTCATACAACATAAAGAAGATATCCACAGCACCCAATATTTCTTGGTGGAATCAAAATCTGGAAATAAAGAAAAAGGAACTAAATGCACTGAGGAGACGCGTGAAGAAGAGCGCAGGAGATATGAGAGAATATTACCAGAAAATTTATTCAAAGAAAAGAGCAATCTACAAAAAAGAAATACTTCAGGCAAAGAGAAGCGCTTGGAGAAAATTTTGCTCAAATGCAAGTTCCCCTTATGGAGCTCCTTATAATTCAACTAAGATTGCTCAACCACCCTCAGTAATTTTCAACTTATTGGAAAATCCACTTACAGGAAATGCTAAGGACTTTGCAAGTACAATCCTACAACAGCTTTATCCCGAGACGGTAGAAGAAGAAACAAATTTCCATTCAATACCTTGTGAGGTTGAAGAAGCCTTTACTAAAACAGAAATTGGAAATATTATCAAAAAACTTCCTAAAAACAAGGCCCCAGGCTACGATGGTATTGATTCTATAGTTATTGCAATCATCCACAGTAACTTTCCAGAATTATTAACATTGTACATGAACAAATGCCTTGAACTAAAAAAATTCCCTACTTCCTTTAAAACGGGATTAATTGTTCTCTTTCACAAAAAAGGAAAAGAAAAAAACCGATTGAAGTCCTATAGACCTATTTCCCTCCTTCCGACTTTGGGAAAACTATTAGAAAAATTATTACTTCAAAGAGTTAACTTTACTCTTAATTCTCAGCAAGTGTTACACCCTCACCAGTTCGGCTTCACAGCTGGGAAATCAATAAACCATGCTCTTCGAAAATTACTTGACGTCATCGAAGAAGCCAAGGAAAGAGAACATTACGTCATAGTTATCTCATTAGACATCAAAGGCGCTTTTGACAACTTAAAATATAACATTATAAGAAAAAGATTCAGTAAACTGCATACGAGAACTAATACATCAGAAACCTTAGTTGACATCCTTTCCAATCGCAAAGTGGCGATACAAACGAGTGACGGAGCAGCGGTATGGAAGCAAACACAAGGCTGCCCCCAAGGATCTTGTACATCTCCTCTGTTTTGGAACATAGTAGCAGATGAAATTTTAAAAACAACTTGGCCAAGAGAGATTCATTTACAAGCATATGCGGACGATTTCGCATTTGTCATCAGCGGGAGAACTCGGCGAGAACTGGAAATGTATGCAAACTTAGCACTCAAAACTTTTAAAATATGGACCGATAAAAATCGATTTGAAATTTCAATAGAAAAATCACAATATTTACTAATAGGGAAATTGTCTAGGGGACCAACTGTTCGTTGGAACAACCAGTCTATTAAACGAACATCATCTCTCAAATACTTGGGAGTAATATTAGATGAAAAGTTAAACTGGATTTCCCACATACAAGAACAAGGCTCTAAGGCCATAAGCCAGTATCAACAACTTTGCCGCATAGCAGGTCCCCACTGGGGACTACAACAAAGATTCAGAAGGACCCTATACCAAGCAGTCACAGAGAGGATGCTCCTACATGGTGTAAATGCTTGGTCCCTTTCATCTTCTCCTAGATTGGAAAGAAAATTAGCATCTATTCAAAGGATCTTCCTCCTATATATAACTGGATCATACCGCACAACCCCGACTGCAGCTTTACAGGTCATTACCGGCATTATGCCACTTCACCTGAAAGCTCAACAAGAAGCCCTCTTCATCAATATCACATCCTTAAAGAAAGAAATAGAATTTGAAGGTGAAACATATTACCCAAGAGAATTTGAAGAAAAAGTCAGGAATATTACCATCCACCCTTCTTTGTTTGAGATAGGGGCACAAATTTCAACAACAGAGCCCTTCGAAGAGGATAACAGGTTAACATTCTACTCAGATGGGTCCAAAACAGAGCTGGGAACAGGGTGTTCCTATTGCGCATTCGAAAATGGCAGAAAAGTTCTTGAATGGAAAGGAAAACTGGAGGAATTCCACACTGTGTTTCAAGCCGAATTGCTTGGACTGAAAAGGGCCATCATCCGAGCTAGTGAAGAAAACGAGACAATAAAAATCTGGACAGACAGTCTTTCAAGTTTGCTAGCAGTACAAGATCCCCATTCCCCTCATCAACTCGCCCGTGACATTCAGTTCCTTCTCCTCCAGAACTCAAACATCCTCTTAAGATGGATCAAAGCCCATGCCGGTTATCGGGGTAATGAAGAAGCTGATATTCTTGCAAAAGCAGCTATTATTGAAGGTGTTCCATTGGAAGTCCCAAAGCCCCGATGTCATCTTAAAAAGCAACTGCAGAAAATATTTATACGAAAATGGCAAAATCTTTGGGATAATGGAAACACGGGTCGTTCTGTTTTTAAAGTCATCAAAACAGTAAAATTGCAACCACTCTCCTGGACTCGTGAGGAAATCCTGTTTGTTACTGGACATGGACCTTTCCCGTCTTTTCTTCACCGCTTTCATCTATCAGCAAATGATTACTGCTCTTGTGGAGAAATCGGAGATCCCATTCACTATGCGACTTCTTGCCCTTTTACTCTTTCATGGCACCTCAGAAAACCCTCATCATCGCTAGAAAGTCTGTGGTACAAAAGAGTCCTTAGTAATTCATCATCCAAAAGTAGAATCATAAACATGATTAGATTCCTAATTGATCAGGGAGATCTGCTTCAATTAGAGTAACTCTACTATTTTCTTAGGACACCATTTTAATACAGCTCGTACTTTATCTATAACTTAATTTTCATCCCCCTCTCAATATTTTAACTCTTTTGTGCATTCATACTGTATATTACTATGCTCATTCATCCAGTTTCTTGAGCTCAAGAAGTTCAGTCTAGCATTTATCATCACTTGCTATGTTGTATTTTTATGTATTTAGTCATTTTTCTGTATCTTTCAAATTCATTGTAGTGTACTTTTTTTTTTTTGTTTTTTTTGTTTAATAAAGTCCACCTACATCTATACCAAACCGGAAAGGGGCCCCATGAGCTCTAGAAACGGAGGTGTGGTGTGGTGTTAAGTAAAAGACACTCAAGACGTTGGATAACTAACTAAAAACAATTTTATTCCACAAGAAAACACGATGCACTGAAAGCAAAACACTACTGAAGCATGCACAGTAAGCTATCATTCATTTAACCTTCTGATTCCTGCTTTTGCAAAGGTAAGATAAATTCCCTAACTTTTCTCTCCCTGATAAACCGGAACGAAAGTCCTCTTAATATATAAAAGTGGCTATTCTTAATCGGATGGGTTTCTTTAAAAGGAACTCCTAATCCTTCGGAGAGGAACATTCAAACGCACAAAACACATTTCTCGAATAATCAATCAGCAATAATTGACTGAATGTGGAATGGATATTTCTCTGCGGTTTTCGGGTGATCTTTATACTTCATATGTAAGGACATTTTTGGTGATTCAATAATGAAATAGTTGAATATATAGTACAGTTGCATATCGACACCTTTCAAAATACATCTGCATCAAATTTGATGATACTAGATACAATATACAGGTAAAAATTCTGCTTTATTTTTGTCAGATAACGAGAAGAACACTTAAGCTTCTACCCCTTCCCCTCTTCATATATACTCGTCAGGAAGATGTTCAGTTTAAAATCGAGCTTAACATATTCGGTGTGTAGCAGCATATTCTTGTATATAATTTGCAACTCTCCGGCCTTGAAACTGAAATTTTGTTATAGAGCCCTTTGATACTGTTAATAAACTGCAATTTGAAAAAATGAAAATTTTGGATGGAAAGATTTTAAGTCTTAAATATTTGAACATTGGAATCTTTTTGTTTTGTTTTGTTTTCGCATTTATTTTTACATTGCCCAATTTTTTTGAAAGTTGTAGTGATTGAATTGTTTAATAAAACTCATCACTAAGCACATAAGATTTTTTTTTAATTTTACAGCGCTATGTTGTTGATGACAATAATATCGATATTTCCGTATTTAAAAATATCTGTCATCATAAGAAGATTTAAATTATATTTTTATAGAATGTGGTTACACCGTAAGCAAATGCACATCAGAAAAAAAATCAACTACAAAATTTCGTAACGTACCATAAATGGTATGTTTTAAATAATATACTAAAAAATAGAAAATAGATGTTAATAAAAATGCATTTATAAGGAAATCGCATTTTTAAATGTCTGCAAAGAAAACAAATAATTATTTTAAAAATCTAAAAGCAAAATCAAAAGTCGTAAAATTATGAGCCGCTGAAAATAATACGCTAAAGAAACCAAGTCATAAAGAAAAATAAAGAAAAATCAAAATTTTCAAAGGGTCATTAAAAATTTATTAAATTATAAATATGAAGAAAAATTGTAATTAATTAAATATTTTTATTAGCTTCTCGCGCTTTTGTAAACATTATCTCCACCTCCAAATATCTTATCGAAACAAACTATTTTCTAATTTTAATAATCTATTAAAAACCTGTTAAATAGTATTTTAATTATTTTATAAATGAAACTATTTAATATACTTTAAAAATTCTAAATTTTAATAAAGGATATTTTATATTTATTTAATCTTACGATTTATATTTCAGTTACAATGATAAGATTTAAAATGTTAGATAACTATTTAAAAATAATCTTTCTGGGAAAATGAAAATTAAATTTTAGAGAAAACCAAAATCAGCCAAAATAGAAAACAATTTGAAGAAGACAAAAATCTTATCGAAATGTATAAAATTTATAGGACGTGATTTGAGCAAGTAACATAAAAAAAATTGATTCTGTTCTTACTTAGGCCAACAAAGAATTTTTTTTTATTTTATTTACTTTTTATTAAATAATTATCAAAAAATTATTGATTTCGCATACTTTACGAGGTAATATGCAAGGGTGTTAGTGAAAATACTAAACTCCTTACATGTTACCATGTTGAGATCCTTGCATGTTACCTTGCATGCCTATTAATTTAAATTTTCCTCACAAACTGCTAAAACTCTATTTAAAGTATTAAAAAATTAAATTTAATTAAGGAATTAATGTTTATAAAACTGTATTAATATTAAGTGCCATTCACAACAAGTTTTTCAAAAAAGTATTTGAACTTGAGTGGATGAGTAAAAAGTATTTTATTAAAGACTGAAAATTGAAACAAATTATATAAATAAATATTTATAGGAAGAGTGTGAACTAATTGTAGGATCTGAAAAATTAGTTCATAATAACAGGGAACGATTTTTTCTAGGATCGCTTATTAGAAAATAATTTTTCGAGAAATCGTTTTCTTTGTAATTGTTTACATAACTAGTATTCTAGTTTATTTTTTTAAATTAAAATAAACCCATGTCAAAATTTATTTACTTATCTCAGAGTAAATATGCAGACTATTCTATTTTTCTAAAATAAAAATTATAAAAGCTTGCTTAAGTTTCAACGAAATATTTTGCTCTCTAAATAAACAAAACCTTCATGTTTAATTATAAGAAATCAATTTCAATATTTTGACGTTAAAGAACTCACTAACATTTTCACAAAGCTAGTCATTTTCAGGATTTAGAATTCTGTTTCATATATGATTAAGTTAAAAACCATAATTAACAATCTTCGGTGCATAATAAAAAAAATCCTCCAGATAATAACGGTATTTGATATTTCATTTTAAGGAATTTAAGAAAATTCTTCAGAAAAGAAAAGAAGTGAAACCAGTTTTAATGAGATATTTTTGTTCGATAAATCTAATATAAATATAAGCTGTGTAATTAAATGACCTAAATGCTCCCGTATCAACACGCGCGATCGATAATTTTAAATGGCGTTCCAAAGCGATTAAACGCTTCACAGAAAAGAAGAGATTATAATTAAATCACATCTGTGAGATGTTTAAAAAAAGGATAAGACAAATTAGGAGGGAGAATATTTTTATTTTTAATCATTACATAAAAAAAATTGACTGGTTGATATCTGGAATATTTAATCAGTTTTGAACATTAGTCATGCAATTTACTTTCATTTTAAAATTTGATTTTGGGTGGGTGTTGAAAATTATGATCGAACTATCCATGTTTTATCGTTTGTTAACCTTTTCACGTCTTTGTTTGTTTTGGCGTTGTTTCATGTTTGTTAGAAACAAAGTTTTCATTCAATTTAACAAATATATTTGAGATTTTAAATATGAAATTTTATGCAGTTGACTGTTTTTAATGATAAAATAAAATTTTATTCTTTTCTCAAATTAATTTGCATCCTTAAGTTATGCATTATATTTCTGACATTTACTTACTTTTGAACGACATTACAAGTTTTAATATCTTTATAAATTAAGAATTAAATTGTTATTAGTTAAGAGTGTTGCCATTCAGTTAGAAATTGAAAAAAAAATAATTTAAACATAATTTAATACATTTCATATTTAACTATGATAAATAAAATTAAAAAGAATTGAAACACGATTTTGTAAGCTCAAATGATTATGTGTATGCATTTGTATGTATGTTGTCACACAATAGGTCAGGCTGTTTGCCTTAAAACTATAAAATTTGGCACCTACATATACCTACGAGTATGTAAATTTGTACTTCACAATAATTTTTAAAATTTTTACCTGGAAATTTAACGAGCTAAAAATTAATCAAAATTCTTCCCCCATACCTTCTGAAAATATAGTAGCACAAAAAGGATTTTTTGTACTGTAATATTTTCAGTGCTATTTCTGTGCTATAATTTTTTCCATCATTTTAATTAAAATTTTCTTTAAACTTAAGAAGTTTTTAATATATATACATTTAAAACTTATTTTACAATATATTTAATTGTTGAAGTTAAATTCAAATCTTTTCCATTGCTACCATTAACATTTCATCCTGGATGTCTGTTTATCTAGATTGCTACTGTTATAATGAATATAACTTACTGCACATTTATCCAGTCTAATGTTATTTGATAATTCATTGTTTTTTTATTATTACTTCGAAGCGCTCAAAATGAAACGTACCAATTTTGACTTTGAAAGTTCTTGGAGCTAATTCCATTGCAAATTTGATAAAGATTATATTTCAAAGCATTCGTAAAAGATTCAGACTCAAATTTCCTTTTTTTAAAAAAAATAATTGCTGGCTCTAAAAACTAGTAAATAAACCAAAGAATGTCATGGAGAAAAATTATTTTAAAGTTCGAAATTATCAATACTTTGATATAAAATCTATCGAATTTGGTTTTAACTTTTACAAAATATTTATTAACTTATTCTACATTTTTTTAAATTAAAAAATCGTAAAAACTTTTTGGAATAAAATATTATATTTGTCTAATGAATAGGTAAAGAAAAACCAAAGAACGAGAAATATTTCCCACGTATTAATCATAACAACTTAAAAAATAAATACATTTCTCAAAGTTGATTAAATGCATATTTATTCTCAAAAAGTTTCAACATATATAAAATTGGAAACTTGTTTTATTTCCAATAATTTAATACCTTAAGTATGCCAAAATTTATAACCAAACAAAACTAAATAAAATTTTCATTCCTAATGTTATGTTGACAACGCCAAACGACTTACTTCTTTTCAGTTTAACTATGCATTTTGCGGAAAGTAGAAAAACTAATAACTCGTATTTTTATCTGGCAATGTTCCAGCAAATGATCTGAAAAAAAAAGTCTGGAAATATTGTTTACTCTCTGTTCTGAAAATTTTTCAATAACTTAATAAAAAAAAATACAAACTCAGCTCTAAATTCTTCAAAACATTTAAAAACATTCGCTTTATAGTATAAACCAATTAAAAAACAATTTTTCTATTTTTTAATGAATTCTTAGAGAATCATGTCGCCTGTAAATGTCATCAGTTAAATGGTTTCGAATTTTTCACTCTTAGACTTAAATATCATCTGCCTGCTGGTAGATGAAATTACAGATTACCTAAAATTTAATTTGAATCTTTAGTAGCTCAAGCCTTTATACTTCCCCAGCAAATGATAACAGTATTCATTATTGGAAATTTCAATATACATGCTATATTAAAACGCTTATTTCCATTATGCTATAGACATCTCCTGTACTTTTCCTGAATAGGAACGCATAATGTCGCCAATATGAGCCAAACGCGAGTCAAAACGCCAAGGGAAGCGAATGGTAAAGCAAATGACCCCAATGTGAACAAAACGAGAACAAAGTCGCCAAGTGAATAACATGTTGATGAATTTAAACGTTAAATTTGACTTAATTTTGCACTTTTTGGTGCCTTTTTGACGATTTTTTCGTTACGCCCGTATAACGGAAAAGTTCCCCAAACCTTTGTTTGTTTATTTTACCTAAAGTTTCAATTTTAGTTTCTCAAGGATAGTGATTTAAATTCAAAATTCTTGTTCAATCGGAACACGTCCGTAAAAAATATGATGACAGTCAGAAGAATCCTTCTACATTGTGGTTTGGAATTTAGAATATATATCATGATTTATGTAACATATCAGAAGATTTTACAATAAAATTCTCTCTGATTCCATTAAGAAGATCAACGTCAAAATAAAATATCAAGCTAAAAAAATATTATAAAATATTTTAAATTATTAAATATTGAATATATTACTATTATATTATTAAATATTAAATATATTATTATTGTATTATTAAATATTAAATATATTATTATTATATTATTAAATATATATTATATTATAATTAAATATCAAAACGCTCGAATTTTTTTTAAATTCATTTTCTGTTTTTTTATGTTAATGATTATCTATAATTGCCACAGTATGTTTAAAAAATTTAATTGAAAGTATGCTTTCAATAGAAACTTGCTTAATAAGGAAAAATATGTCGAATATCTATAGCTTGATTATTTTGAATCCAGTGAAAAAATTGCATGAAATATTAATAGCAATATTTTTGGTATTCACGGTATTAAAATATTGTTTAAAATATATTTAATTTTTTAAGTTATTTAAATCTGTACCACATAATTTTAAAATAATTAAATTGGCGATTTCTCATAAGCAATACTTTTAACTTTAAAACTGCCTAAAAATTATTTTTCTTCTTTTTTCATATTTCCGGAAACGCCAAAATCAAAATGTTTTCTATAAAGAATTTTTAAAAAGCATTTTGTGACTAAGTAATTGATCAAATAAATAAACAAAATGCCAGATAGCTCTAAAAATTTTGTATTTTAGCTAAGAGCAGCAGTTTCAAGTTGTTAATACGAACACAAAAACTGAGTTACAATTGAATATGGATTACACAAAACAGTAATACGCTCATACAAGCTGTGAGAAACAAAACATGCTATAACGTTGACGACAGGAAGTTGACTGCGAATTCCGCTAGAGGGCATGCCTGTTTGTTGCTGTTTTAAGAGTCTCCTTTTAACCTTCCAAAGCATGAATGAGCAATATGAGTTATACACATACATACACATTCGTTTTTATTATTGATGATGTTGCTTTCACATTACAGCGGAAATGGGACATGCATTTAACTCAACACTACAAACTCAACAACATTTTAAATGACCATCCATACTTCCCACGCATGCATTTAAATCGACACACGCAACAAGAACACAACATTTTCCATGACCGTCCATACTTCCAACGCATGCATTTAACTGGACACTACAAACACACATTTTCCATCACCATCCATACTTCCCACGCATGCATTTAAATCGACACACACAGCATTTTCCATGACCAAAAAACAAAGTCATGGATGCATTATTATTATAAGGACATCATTTAACAGTTCTATAATGGAGAGAATTTACTTTTAAAAAAATACATTTTAATACTTCTAAATTTAACTAATTTACCAAATCTCTTTCCCTGTAACGTTTTTCTTTATTTATATAAATTTTTTTATATAAATAAAGAATTTTATGGCAGAGTAACATTTCTCAAGTTCCTAAGAAATGCAGCGAGAGCACTGGAGAAAGTGATAAAAATACCCAGAACTTCCTACTTAGTATGAAGAATGGCAAAAAAGGCACAGTTGTATTAGGTAGTTATTTCTGAAGTCTTACGAAGCAAATCCATGTAGATTTTTCTGCTATAAAATAAGCTAGTTTTGAACGTTGTAGTAAATTGTCCGATGCTAGATGTTTGAGGGTTGTAGGATTTCTATGCTGAATGTTTTTCCAGTTTTTATCAAAGGGAAGCACAACTGCGGACTAATACACTCGGAAAATCTTTTTTAAATCCAAATTTCGGATTATTACATTGTCATTTTGAAAAACAAATGATTCCATACTTAGTCACTATCGTGAACGATCGTTACATTTACAACATCTACATAAACAACAACGTTTGTTACATGAACAACAACAAGATTTCTTCACAGTGATGCCAATCTATTGCAAATGGGACATGTAGGTGCAAATACAGAATAAACGGCATTTTATTAGACCTGTTGCAGATGTATTGGCTTAGGGGTAGCGCGGGCGCCTTGGTTCGGGCATGATTGTTCTTAGCTTGTGTTTTCTCTGTGAGAAGTATGAATGTGTGCTTGGAATGAGATTTCATCTTCATTTGAACTAGAAGTCAGACTTCTGTCTTTGGGTTTTCAGGAGTCTTTACTCTCAGAAGCTACTGCTTACCCTTTCCGTGGAAACACGGACTCCACATCATCATCGTTAGACGTGCTATTAACACATGGCCACTTTTACCAATGCGTGGGGCTGACTTAAAATGATCTTGCCAGCGTTTTGTACATACTCGGATTACCTACAAGTATCTACTTTTATGAGAAAGGGCAACTATGTGTTTCTCATGCCACACTGTATGGGTAGTTTGTCATAATTTGATTGAATACTCTGCTTTTAACTCCCATTGCAACCATTTTATTCATCCATCAAATGCGACTCTCCCAGAGTTGCTAAAAAAATCCCCATCCAAACATTTTTATGTCTTTAAATTGCTACCCACCCTTTACCATATATTTATGTTAAACGATTTCCATTTGGATTATTATTTTTTAAAAAAGACGCCACGTTTTGTCTTTATCTATTTTACTTACGATTGTACTTAGACATATTTAATTTTATACGAAATTTCAAAGATCAATGATTATGAACCTTTTGTCCTGAGGAAGGAGTAGTATTGCCAAGAATGTTCCTTATGCCAAAAACCCGAATCAACTAAGCAACATACATCAACAGCAAGTTAGATCACATTGATAAGATGACGGTGTCTTGACATAGGCGTACTGCTTCTTCCCAGTGATCTGGGCGTTTTGGGCTCGAGTCGAGATTCGGGTATGGCTGTCTTACCTCCGTTCTATCTGTGAGCTGAGTGAATGTGCCCTCATGTAAAAAGGGGTTGTGCAAGAGAATGGGTGATGCGTGAGTGACAAAGGCGTATTCTTGGTCCTAGTTGGCGCTACTGAAACAAGAGACTCTCCCTATCGGCTTAAATCGCTGTCTTCGTAACAGCGGGCTTGTCCAATAGCAAATGCCTTAATAAACAACAATATAGATAAGATAATTGTAATAAAAACTTTATATTACATTTATGCAACCTAATTAAATTATATAACATTTCTAAAATCCAAGCATAAACAATTCACCAAAAGAGTGATACATTTTCATTTCAGATCAAATCATATTAGCAATAGAATCACAAACGCCGTATTAAAATTTTGCTCCATGGACAGGAAGATATCATAAACATGTATCAGATTTTAATAAACATATACAGAGACTCGAATAAATATATATGACATGTCTTAATTATCCACTGGTGAATATCCTCCCTGGTTTCTATAGGGTCGAATTTACATTTCAAATATTAAATGGAACCCTGAGACAAGTTGAAATCATAGCTGCAAATTCCGGCTGGGATTTCTAGACGAAGTATTGATTAGTAAGGGAGTTGACTT
>JAPMOQ010013786.1:0-12444 GCA_026543055.1 Argiope trifasciata
TCCTTTCCAGGTTTTGGTACAGGAATTATTATAGCAAATTTCCATTTATCAGGAAACACATGCTCCCTCCAAATTCTGTTATATAGGAACAGAAGATTTTGGAGGGATCCATCAGGTAAATGTTGCAGCATTGAATAAGTGATTTCGTCCGGTCCAGGTGCTGTCTGTTTCGTGACAGATAATGCTTTGCGCAATTCCAAGATAGTAAAATCAGCATTATACGAGAGATGCCTTTTCGTTTTAAAGTGTAATTTGATGCTTTCTTGGTATTTTTTGTGCGTAAGAAAAGGTTCCTTGTAATTACTCGATGAGCACACAGAGGCAAAAGCCTCTGCAAGAGCATCATCCACCTCCTGTAAACTGGAAATGTCTTTCCCATTCTTTTTAAGACAAGAAATGGAATGATCAGTATATATACCGCACACTTTTTGAATACTGGTCCACATATATTTGGAAGTCACAGAAGAATTTATACCTGATATGAATTTGATCCAATAAGTCCTTTGACTTCGCCGCTTAACTCGTCTTGCTATAGATTTGGCTTTTTGAAAAAGAATAAAATGAGTTGTTGCAGGACGCCACCTAAAAACATTCCAGGCCTTTTTAAGATCTTTTTGTGCTTTTGTACAATCTGGGTTCCACCATGGGTTTTTATATTTGATTTTTCCTGACCCCGATTTTGGGATAGAAGCATCTGCAGCTTTTATAATAGTATTAGTCATAGAATTTACAACGTCATTTAAGTCCCCATTCTCTACTATTTTCCGTGTTATCAGAGCCCTTGAAGTAAAGTCTATCCAGTCAGCTTTTTGAAAAACGTATCGTGGTAGACGTGAAGGATTTACATCATTTCCAATTAATTTATCTAAAAATATGGGAAAATGGTCGCAATCAAGCAACTCAGTTCCTACTCTAAAATTCAAGTACGGAGCTAAAGAAGGTGAAACTATAGCTAGATTTAGCGAATGAAAGGTTTTGCTCCTGTGATGAAAATGTCTCTTCTCCATTATTGAGCAGGCACAATGAACGGTTATTAATAAACTCTTCAATCAGCCGCCCCCGAGGATTAACATCTTCGCTTCCCCAGAGAGGGTTATGACCATTCAGATCACCAATTATGATGAAAGGAGATTGTAATTCATCCACTAAGGCATTTAGATCTCTTAATTCAACCGGAGTACTGGGTGGCAAGTAAAGACAACATATTGTCGTCAAAGAAGGGTTCAAGACTCGAACAGCCACAGCTTGCAAATTTGTATGTAACGGAATGACAGACGAGGGTGCATTATGGGATACAAGGAAGGCAACACCTCCTGTAGCTCGATCAGATTCATTATCCCTTCGTATAAGGCTATAATGTCTTATTTTCATAGAGTCGGAAGGTTTCAAATAAGTTTCCTGCAGAGCTATACAAATCGGATGGGGTTCATTAATTAAGTCTTTAATCTGAATTGTCTTAGTACGGAAACCACAGCAGTTCCAGGACACAAATTTGGCCATCAAGATTGGGTTTTGTCTGGAGGTTTTTTCTTTTTCTCCCCAACTGACTGACTTTTAGAATTTGACGGATCTAGCTCCATATCGGAGAATTCAGAAGACGATGTATGAGTTTTTAAGAAATCTTTTACTACAAGGTGCATTAGTGCTTTCTTTTTCGTTCTTTGCTTTACATGTACTTGAATTGGTTTATGAGAAGATGAAGTGGACATTTTTGCTTTACTACTACGATGGCGTTTGGTGGTTTTATCTATGGCAGGGCAATTGGATGACAGGGAAGAAACAGTGGAGGCCCCTGGTGATTTTGTCATTTGTTTTAAAACTGGACTATTCGGTGGTAACTGAGTAATGCGGGAGTCTGTTTGGGCACTACTACATATTAGTGTTGCTTTAATTGCACCAGAGTACGCTACACCAACTTTTGGAATGCTGTCATTGATTAATTTTCTCGCTTCTGCGAAGGATACGTTCTTTCGTATTTTCGTGGATATTACCTCCTTCTCAAGAGTCCATTTAGGGCAAGACTTTGAGAAAGCAGTATGAAGCCTAGAGCAATTGACACATTTCATGGTATCTGAACTACAGTTATTTACGTCATGCCCAGGTTCAGCACATTTCGCACACATGGTGGTTTTACTACGACATGCTTGTTGTGAATGTCCGTACCTTTGACATTTAAAACACCTGAGAGGGTTAGGTATGTAAGGCCGGACTCTACAAATTTGGTATCCCGCTTTGATGGATTTAGGTAGGACTGGTGTTTGGAAAGTTAAGACGATGCGCTTCGTTGGTATAAGCTGACCGTCACTTTGGATGTTAATACGACGTGCGGCGCATACTTTCTGATCGGAAAATTCTGTCACGAGATCTTCATCAGACAAGTCGGTGAGATCTGGCTCAGAGATGTGAAAAATTTAAAGTTTTATGCAAAGATGTTTAAATCGGAAAATCTCCCAATTTGGTAAGTTTGCTAATAAAAACAGCTTGTTTTTCTGAAGTCCGCAACAAAAGGTCGCCAGAGCGTAATTTTTGTTTTGTTTTGTACTTAACCAATTGTCGATTGTATTAATTTGTTTACAAGGAAAGGAGAAACTCTATGAAATGTGTTTTGAGAGCTAATAATCATGAAACGAGAATTGGATGATGTTACAGTGACGTGAGAAAAAAACCCATATGACATTAAGAGTGATTCGGGTCCGGCGGCATCGCCCACCACGGAGCCCAACAAGGAATGGTAGTTGCCGGTTCTGGAAATGCTCCAACCTCGGTACTTGCCGCAATTCTGACCAGAACCTATACGCTGGCAGACACCCCCGGGGACAGTGACCACCCTTAACGCCAAGCCCAAGGAGTGACCCCTTCGCTTGATCCCCTTAAGTATACCAGACATGTGACTAGAATACCAATTGATTGATTCATCAGGGACCTAAATGCACCACCCGTCTAAAGGGTCGCAGCGCACGGCCAACACGTTGGGTTTTTAGCTGTCCATGAGAAGCAAGAAGCAAACAGAGCGGCCACAGCTTCTGATGGAGAACTCCCTCGCTTGCCGTCGAGGGCTAGAAAAATAAAGTAAACAGCAGAAGGCGTAGAGGAGAATAAATTGAAAGGGAGTATAGATCCCTGGGTACCTCGGGATTGGGACACCCGTACTCACCTCAAGTGGGTGAGCCCCTGAGGGGTAACTTGGCATGAAATCTACAGATGATCAGCATAAAGACTGGTGTGTACAGATGAAAAATTCAAAAAATTGACTAAGCTGAACGATAAAAAGAGTGAAACTGAGGGCATTTTCTTGTGGAACTCCTTCAGCTTCAGCAAAATGAATTCAATAAAAGTTCCCTACACGAACACGAAATGTTTGAAAAGAGTAAAAGTTCTTAAAAGCATAAGCGAATTAACCCTAAAACCAAAGTTAAAAAATGTTGAAAGTATAGCAAAGCATCAAGAACGTTTATAAGCATTTCCTACACCAAAAAAAAATGGTTAGTTCAAAACAAGATCGATCCTCTTAGCAAATGCGTTGAGGATCCAATAAAACGAGTTTGGTAAAGGACCTCTACGCAAACCAATCTTCCATGTGCAGATTATCCTTGTTTCTCCAATTCGTATGTGAGGCGCGCAATGACCATTCAATTAAAAGTTTTGCAAAGAGGACTCGAGCAATTTTTCAGCAGTTCAAAGATTGAAAGATTCCTATCCAGGCTTTCAGATAGAATTCACAATAGAACCTCGCCATTCTGGAGGGTACTTCTGCTCGTTACAGATTTTGTTAAAAAACAGCAGCAGGTTGAAAAGGGAAGTGATATCCAAATCTGATGGAATGCATCTGATTTCCAATATTTAAAGCAGAAAATGATGCTTCACTGTAAATCCTGTTAGTTGCCTTTGCCTTCCTCCACAAGGTCCTACTAGAAATACAGGTTGTTATAGAAGAAACAAATAATATCCATGAATTCCTCTGACTGATGGAGAATATGACGAGTTAGCGTTTTTTCTCTTTTGAAAGCAACAAGATTTTCTGCTGTCTGGTATCTTCTGAATTTATTCAAATTATTTATATTGGTGTTTGTGGTGTCACAATAAGATTCGTTCGAACACGATCTTCGAAATTTTTGTAAACGTTGAGATGATTTTGGTATGGTGCTACTGGTGGTTTTTATTATGGTATTGACGACATGTTGTACTGCTTCGAAGATGCCCGATGCATTCATTGTACCTTGAGTGATATCTGCCATTTGCAAAAAAGTTTTTCAGTTCTCCCCGCTGATTAAGAAACATGGGAGACAAATAGTCGCATCACCACTGCCAGCATGGAAGACAATAATAGGAAAATGATCTCTATATACAAATCGTTTATAACAGAAAAGATTAGCAAAGGTGGAAATGCAGGTGAATATATGGCTAAGTCAAGGCTGTGGAAAATACTTGAGTGTTCGTGTAAGTACATCCTTTCATTATTGAGCAGACAATGGCAGTTATTAGACAAACTGCTGAATCTATCTCTCTCAAGAATTTGTAGTATCTGAACCTCCAAAGTACTAAAGTTGTCCAGATATTGCTGACAGATGACATAACGTGGTGATAAGAAAATAGGGCAGACTGTGACTAACTTCCATACATGAATTTGTACAGTCACAGCCTATAGAAAAGTTTGGTAAATGAATGGTGAGCTCGGAAGTTGAATCTACAGACATCTCCGGAACAATGAGGTCCTGTGTCTGCATTCTTTCGAACGCATTTGTAAACATGTAATTTTATGGGAATGTTTGGTGTCAAGAAAGTATCTTGAACACTTTAGAAGACGTGATGGAATTTATCAAAAATTGTCTTGATATCATTTAATTTGGACTGAATAGCGCAACGAATCCAAGAAAGGAAGGTACCAAATCAAAAGTTATTGTTGATGGAAAAGAATTAAGGACACTGCTTGGAGGGTAGGAGGCCTCCCATATTATTTTAAATTCCTCCTCAGATGGATGAAGTGAGACGAATTCAGAACTCTCGAGTGCTCCAGGAAAAATAGATGCAAGGTCCTTGTAGATGATATCCTGATTTGTGAGTCCAAATTGTACATATGTATGCAATGTGGATTTTTAAAATATAATATTTAAATCTTTTGGAAATAGGACAAGTTTTGAAAGCTTCTGATTTAGTTGATTTAGATTCGTTTTTTTGCGTTTTATTATTACTAGGTTTGGGAGTGCTGGTAGAGTTTTTTGTTTCACAATCTGAAATTTTGTGGATGGGTTTTGTACAGTTAGTGTATGCTCAATTTTCCCAAAATGATTTCGGTAAAACTGCCGAGTAGCTTATTCAGGGTTTAGAAATTTGGGCTAAATCCTTTCTCTGGCCTCAGGACAGGATATGTTTTCTTTTACTTTATTTGCTATTATCCGTTTTCTATTTGCCATTGTTCACAACTTCGGGTGAATGGTGCATGTTTGCTCCACAACTTGCACTCTTCTTTTGTGCACAGCATGGCTGGCGATTATATCCCTTTTCTTCACTGCGGCGGCAAGAGTGGGATTCATGGCAATTGATTTTTGAGGACAGAAGAGTTGGAAACATCTTAAACGTTTCGGAGTACAATGTTTAATAGGTAACTTAATGTAACAAGCATATAAATGTATATTAATGTATTTAAGCTATGGAAAGTAAGGATATAATGTTTGGTGAGAAATATTTACTCATTCTGCTGAATTGAAATCTGCTGTACATTGATCACTCCATAAAGTTGTAATATTTTTGATATTTCTTCATGGATTACATTTTACGATACCCAGCAAGTTATAAAGCATTTCGAGTAGTTTAAAGACTGGAGGACTGACATTAATAGGTATATTAGCCAAATATTTCAATTTAATTATTTGTTAGGCTAGAATTTAGAATTTACGTCAACACGTAAGTCATCCGAAAGTTTTTTACGATGTTAAGATTGATGTAACGTCACCTATTGTTGTACTAAAAAACTCTTTTGTACGGGGAAAGGAGATACAGAATTAGAACTTTCATTTAATTCGGAAACACGATTAATCACAAAGAAAGAATTGTTAGACCAAGGATTTGGATCAAAATCTTGGACTGTGTGATGCCAACTGAAGGGATATCGGTTTTTCCATCTGTATGATATGGTAAGAAGATTCAGACCTGGCATTTCCAACCACCAAAGAGCTCAGTAAGGAAAGGCAGCCGCCGATTCTGGCTATTCCCAGCCTCGGTGCGTATCTTAGTCCTGGCCGGAACCTATAAGTTCAGAGTTATTCTCTGGGATTACTACCTCCCTTGATGCCAAGTCCAAGAAGTAACATCTTTGTTTGATCTCTAGAGGATTAGCCACTCAGGCACTAGTCGTTATATACACCGAAAATCACAGCCCACCACCCGTCTTACTGGTTACCACGTAAGGCCAACATGTGGGGTTTTTATAGCTGTCGATAAGTAGCAAACAAGATGGGAACAGCTTCTCATGGAGAGCTCCCTCACTTGCCTTCGACGGTCTAGCAGACAGTAGAAGGCGTAGTGAAGAGTAAGCATGTAGAGGGGCAAGATCCTTGAGTACCTGGGGTCAGGAAACCATTGAGTCCCTGATGGGAAGCACACTTTTGATTCTAACTTCAGGGAGTGATTCTAGAAATATATTTTCAGTGCCAAAGCTTGTGAGAAAAATTAAATCGCATTAAAATATTAAAGATTTTGTTCTGATGATACTGTCACAAATAACAGAACTTCTAATGGATTGATTTCATTGTTCAAAAACAATTCAAATCCCCGAGGCGAGCAGCAATTTCCTTACTTCGTTTAAAATATTTGATGCAAATAATTATGACTGTAATTCGAATAAATATAAATTAGATACTTAAGTCTTTACTAATTCTTGCTTGTAGAAAAGGAGATGTCTTCTTAGATTGTGGGAGTGAATCGCAACTGATTCAGATGGTGAACAATAGGA
This sequence comes from Argiope trifasciata, assembly GCA_026543055.1. Lineage (NCBI taxonomy): Eukaryota > Metazoa > Arthropoda > Arachnida > Araneae > Araneidae > Argiope > Argiope trifasciata. Next base: position 6,950 of record JAPMOQ010013786.1, read on the forward strand.
TAAAAAGGGGATAAGCTAAACGTAGTTATGATCTACTCGCATCGAATTTTACACTGAATGAGAACTTTTGCTGTCGCTCGAATATGGGTTATAAGGCACCTCTTAGAATCGCTGTGGTTTACCTCCATAGTCCAACTGTTGGACCTAGTTTTAGTCGAACGATAGGAAAGTGTTTTAAAAAATGATAGAGATTTTCCAATTGTTGCTTTTTTATTGTACTAAATATTTTTCCAGATGCTCATTTCAAAGAGTTGAGCAGACTCTGGGTAATGAATTCCAAGCTTTACTAGAAGATTAATGTCTTTAAGAGAGAAACATAAATCTTGGAAACATCTTCAACAAAATCGTACTTCTGTGCTCCCCTTGCTACGCCAAAGATGTAAAGTTACCAATAAAGATGGTGACAAAATAAAATATTCTGCAAAAATGGTTATCACTTTCTGAAATGAAATTATGACCTCGATTGATAAATAATATTTTATCCGGGAAGAGATTTTAACTGTTAAGCTCATTATCGCCGCTTATCTTTAAGCTTTGATTTAAAGAACTTTTGCAAACTCGTCACCCCGGTCAATAGTGCAGACAAAACGCTTAGAGCATGCGAGGCCTTCGTCATCCAAAAAAGGCTCAGGAAGCATTTTTTAACTTAAAAAATATTCTTCGTTAGCAGAGAGAACTGGTACCTAGAAGCTTGATTAGCATGTCTGGTTAGACACTCGATGCCTTCGGAATCTCATAAAGGCACCATGCAGAATATGTTTCTTTAAACAACACCTTATGGTTTAGCTAGAAGCTGAAGTCGGAACCCAGTAACTCAGCTTGCTAATTAAACTTAAGGATTTTGCAAATATCAAAAGCAGAACAATAATAATAGCTTCGCTACAAGACACTGGTGCTTTTCATAAGAAGAAATTTAAAGGAATAAATACATTTGCTTGGTTTAACTAATTCTTCATTTGGAAGGGAAGCAATTTACATAAAAAAAACAGAACTTTTCAATGACGCAAATGTTCTGCCGACACCATACTTAGAATTTCAGACATCAGATCCAAATATATATAATATCCCTCAAAATATTCTCAATCATATTTCTGTTTTCAGACATCGGATTATTGAATTCTCAGAATCTAATCAAATATTTACAGGAAATCCACGAAAAGAACAATAAATCACAAAGAATTCCATTAGAATGGTAAGATAATATTAATATAATAAAAGTGTGAAATAAAGACAATTTAGAAAGCTGGAACATATACTTTTAGTTTTAATCCTGTTCGTAAACAGTCCATTTTAATTAGTGTACAAGAATTGCAAAAGGATAATTTTTTTCTGTTCAAAATTCACATTAAAAATAATTCTGAATGTCTTATTAGCAGTAATAAAACATGTTATCAAGGGCAAACTGAATTTTACGCTTATGCACTGTATCATTTAATCGAACCCTGCAGTTATAAAGAGCCGAATTTCCTATGAAATTTTATACCTCTTGAAGTTTACCAGAAAATGGTAAACGGCAATTATTTAAGTGCCACAAAACATTTGGTACTTACGTATTATCGCAACCAGTTTGGCGCGATTTGTAAGTTTGAGTAATAATGTATGAATAGAAAGAAAATGTACATTTATTAATTGCAGATAATTTTTAATGCAGTTTTTTATATTATTTTGTTTTAAAATATAAAATAGCAATTAAACCCTTCTGGTTTTGAATTTGAATAAGTTGCAGAATTATTTTTTCGGCAGAAATCTTTTGGCTATTGCTTTTAGCACTGCTTGAAAACCGTCTTCACCATTAACAGCTTGAGCTTGGCGCCATATGAATTCGATAAGGTATGAGTCAAGATGATGATCCCAAATACCCATAGTTAAAGTATTTCACGGCATTCAATCTAACCAGTAAGCAAAATAATTTCTTTACGAAAAACCACGTATAACACGTAGGGTTGCCGTAACTAGGGTCTCCAAATTTGGCGATTTATGCGAATTTGGCCTGGTTACGTTAATACGTAAGGACCAAACATTTTAAAGATAAATTTAATATTTTTTGCTTCAAATTTTTAAAAGATGCAGGTTCGATAAGCAATAGCTTTTAAAACTCTCGACAAATTTAAGAAAAAAGCTGCTTCTTGAAACGACTTAGAATTGGGTATAGAATTGCATAGGTGATTATGATCGTCATTCGGTTGAAGTGTAGCACGGTGTGCCCCCGAGTTTCTCGCCAATATGGCAACCCAACGGAACTTTCTTACAGTAAACCTCATTTTTTTTGTTTACTACTTTTTACAATAGTTCATTTGCTCATGAACTACAACTGTTTTATAATAAATGTAATATTTAAAATATCAATTTCATATGATTTAAACTTAGTTTATTGTTTTAATTAAAAAATTTTTTAAAAGGAAGTTTAGAATAAAATTAATATTAATTAAAAAACATTTACTTCATTTTTAGTGTTAATATTTACAAAAAAAATTCGTTTTCCCATTTTTAATTATCACTATGCGAATTCGCAAATCGTCTGCGTTTTCGTATTAATTGAAGTCTGCCATGGAATTATTCGCAGTTCTCGTAATTCTTTTGGTGCTCAAACGTTTGGTTCCCTCGAAATATAATTATGTCTGCAATCGTTCAGGAGTGGGTGTCCGGTAGTTGGTATGGTAGGCACTACTACGAACCCTCTCAACTGATGAAGGTTGAGTGGAATATTTATTTTTATGAGACTTGGAAAGAACGCTTTAAGTGTTATGAAGTGTTGAGTATTTATGAAAAAATTAAATAAAACAAGTACATTAAATATTAAAAATTCTGTATAATATTCGTTCCTATAACATCTTTTATTCTTACTCGTAATATTATGCACTATTCCTTAATCAATACCGTCCATCTGTTCAATTTGCTAGCAAAGTTACTGCATTCCCACTCCGTAGGAATGCGAAGCCCTAGGATGTTTTTTTAAAGTTAAAACATACTGCCCGGTGCCTTCTACAGATGCCGAAGGCACCGGGCAGTATTAAACAAGTAATCATAATTAATTACACATTCTAAATAAAAAGGCGGGAAATGGCAACCGTAACTGTTGGGTGGAACAGTTTAATTTTGTCCGCCATCTTTGTTGGCAACTTGGCATCCTTGGCGCAGCAAGGTTCACACTATTCTACACTTTTACCCGTCATTCTACAGCAGAAGCAAAATGTCTTAACTTTATAAAATAGGAGAACTAGAGCTCATGGTTGAAATCGGGACTAACGATTTAAAAGCTAAAGTTTCCCTCGAACATAGAAGCAGCAGGAAAAATTGTAAAATAGATGTTAATGAAATAGAAACTTTCAGGCATATTCGAAATTTCAAATTTTTATATGAGCAAAACAGATTATGTTTTCGAATATTTACAGAATATTGTGAAAACGATCAAATATTATGAAATTTCATTTACTTTTACTGCACAACATAGCATTTCCATAAAGTAAAAAAATAAGAAGTCTCATTAACAAATTTAAATTTTAAAATAGTTTTTACTAGAATGATTATAAGATTTTGTGAGCAAAGAAAGTTGGATTACAAACAAGAAATAAAAAAAAATTCAGCATTATGCATTTCTGAGGGACTTGCATACTTTCAGCTTGGAAAACTTCTTTTAATAAATATGAAATAACAGAGAGAATTAATTGAAATCGAAAAGAAACCAATAAATATCGATCTATATCTACTTGGAAATTATACGTTGTAAAAGTAGACATGGATATATTCTCATTCAATACAAGACCAAAGACAAATATTTATATTGAAATAAAAACTGGCGAACTTTCTATGAATGATTTCCCCTGTCCCTCTCTGCCCTGCCTACTTCGGTTATGGAAGTCAACACTATGTACTCTTAAATATTTTTGAATTCCAAAATAAGAACCATGTTACTTAGTGCTAACAGATAACTGTTTTTGGATTCATCTTTTATGACCGATGACACCCGAATTTTGTCACAGAATTGCAAATGTCATTTGTCATTGTCGTTTCGTCGCGTGTTAAGACTTTGACATACATGTGAATGTCAAACTAACAAACAACCGACCTTATGTCGGATATTATTCAAACTACTAACATTGATTCTCTTTTTCGAAGCTAAAATTCATTATCAAATTTTATCAAACTAGTTCTTCGCGTTTTGTAACTATCACATCCGTTTTTTTTTTTTTTCAAAAAGACAAACTTCCAGTGACAGAAGTTTCTGCAGAATTTAATAAGCAGATATTCAAAATAAATATCAAATTTAATTAGTCTGCAAAGAATTTTTGAATTGTGAGAAAAAGCATATTTTGAAAAATAATCTTCGAATCCAGATCTTTGAAACGTCGAGATTTGGCAAAAATCTTGTTCGAATTTTATTGAGGGTTACAAGAACTTTTGATGAAGGGTTATTTTCAGAAACATACAATATCATTCATAAACCTCGTGTGCATACTTCATCCAAAAAAAAAAAAAACAAGAAGGTTTTGGTGAAAAAAATTTTGAATGCCAATATTTTTATTTTGATGTCTTTTAAGATGTTTATTATTTCGTTTAAAGCTACTTAGATCAAATATTTGAAAAACATTACTTTACATTGCAATGTAATTTTTATACCCTTGGAGTAGAATGTTTAATTTTACCATTAGAAACAGTATCACTGTCATTACGAATTTTTTTTAAAAAATAATTAACTTGAATTAAAATTGGTAAAAGTGTAGAATAGTGTGCCCCTTGGTGCGCCAAGGATGCCAAGTCGCCAACAAAGATGGCGGACAAAATAAACTTCCGCGGAACAGTTACGGTTGCCATTTCCCGGCTTTTTATTTAGAATGTTTAACTAATTATAATTGTTTAATACTGCCCGGTGACTTCGGCATCTGTAGAAGGCAACGGGCAGTATATTTTAACTTTGAAAAAACATTCTAGGGCTTCGCTTTCCCACGGAGCGGGAATGCAGTAGCTTCGCTAGCAAATTGAACAGATGGACGGTGTGGATTAAGGAATAGTGCATAATAATATTACAAGCAAGAATACATGATGTTATAGGAACGAATATTATACAGAGTTTTTAATATTTAATGTACTTACTTGCTTTATTTAATCTTTTCATAAACACTTAAATCTTCATAACACTCAAAGCATTCTTTCCAAGCCTCATCAACTCATAAAAAAATATTCCAATCACCCTTCATCCATTCAGAGGTTCGAAATAGTGCCTACCATCCCAACTACCAAACATCCACTCCTGTACGATTGCAGACATAATAATATTTCGAGGGAACCAAACGTTGGAGCCTCAAAAGAATTACGAGAATGGCGAATAATTCCATGGCAGACTTCTTTTAATACGAAAGCGCAGACGATTTGCGAATTCGCATAGTGATAATTAAAAATGTGAAAACGAAAGAAAATTGTAAACATTATCACTAAAAATGAAATAAATGTTATTTTAATTAATATTAATTTCATTCTAAACTTTCTTTGTATAATAA
>JAPMOQ010013788.1:2976-44217 GCA_026543055.1 Argiope trifasciata
AGTTATCAAATGTAATCTCGAAAAGTCAGCTGCTCTATAGTCTCATAGGAATATTTTTACTCTTTTTATCATTAAAAAAAACAAAAAAAATTCAACTCGCACGAAACAATTAGCGTTTAAAGACTTGAAAAATAAAAGGTAGAATAACTTTTTGTTCCCTTTAATTTAATTAGGTAAGATTACTTGCAAATATTTATAAGGAATTTATCTATGAAAATTACCAAATATTATCCTAAAGCTCATATTTATTCAAGAAAGTGAATTTTATTGTATAATGGTAATTGCTAATATGATGTGATGCACTTATTTTTTTATAATACAATAACTTTCCTGAAGAATGCATTATATAATATCAATTTCTTATTTGGCGAAATTTTTACCATGAATATTTATTTAGCAGTATACTATTACTTAAATTCCATTATAATATTGTGATATTTGAGTATTTGATCACACTGAAATATAAAAGATTTTTATAATGATCCATTCAAATTTTTTCATGGTATCACTGTAACACTAGGGAATCTTATGTTAACATTATGATCTATGAAATATTCATAATTTTTCCTTTCATCAAAGGATTTTCAGCTAAGAAAAATTTTGAAGAGGTTCAAATTTACCTCTTGTCAATTATTGATTTTAATTTTTCAAATAATTGTTGAATTGTCCATTATATATATATTTTTATAAATATTCTTATTTTAAAAATAAATATTATTATGAAATATGTTTCATAGAAATGTTATTTCTTGTCACACGCAATTTGAGAAGATAAATTTCTGTTCATATTGTTTTGTTTTTGTAATTGTAATATATTTGGAAATTTTCATGAAACATATTAATATAATGAGAAGAATACATGTAGAATATATTGACTAATTTTTATATTAATCCTTTCATTAGAGAGTTTTATTCGAGAGTAAAGAAAATCGAGTGTAAAGATCTCGTAAACCACCCCACCCCAATTAAAGGGTTAAAACATATCCTAATTGTTATTTTCTGATTACAATGGATTCTTTTTATTTTCCACATATTTATTTTTCGAAAGTCAAACCAATTACGCTTTCGAACTATAAAACTTAACTTACCGGTTCCAATTCAATTTATTAGGTGAATCGTATAATCTTAACGAACTTATACTTCACTAAATGCACCTTTAATCAATTAAAAGGCTGTTGCGAACAAAATAATTACTTCCCGTCTGAATGAATTAATTGTTGCTGTCCGCTGACTGCAAAACTGGTTTTTCGTTTCAAGCGTTAAGAATTAAAACACGGAAATTTGATCTTTTCTGTAATCCCAAAGGAATTTTTCTGCTACATTCTTTCGAATCATAAATTGAGAACATCTAACTTACGCCAAGCAATTAACGTGGATTATTTTTTATCTTTCTTAATCGAAAGAAAAAGTTGAGTAAGCATTTATAGAATGCTTTTATTAATTATTTTTTCTGCATAAAATTACTTATAGGTCATTTTTAATTGTTTTACCTTTCTCAAGAGGTATCTATGTTCTCCAATTGACTTAATTCATTGTTATTATGGTTTGTATAGGCCATGCTCTATGTTTCCATTCTAAGCAATTTATGAGTCTTCAGGGACAATTTTGAGCAATGCGAATAAAACTAACTCAAAGCTTTGATAAAATGGACGATAAATAGAAACAGGATATGTTCGGAATCTTATAGCATGTTATGTACTGAATGAAAAATTAAAAAATTTTGCCTTATTACGCATTAAAATATGCAACTTCGATTTATCATGGGGGAAAAAAACATTGTACCAAAAAATGCCGGTAGTTGAAATTCTGGCATTACATAATGTGAGAAAAAAAAACATAATTGGCACTTGAAAAAATAAATAACACACATCAAATATCAATGAAAACATATATTACAACAACTTAAAAAACTGATAAAGATGACCACCACCCTGATCTTCCAGTAATTAATTGCATGCGGTACAGATGATTTTCGACGGTGGCCAGCAGCACAGACTGTCGCATTTATTCTTCTGACATGCAACGTTATTTGTTTTTTAAAGTAGAAATGTCAGGAGCATGTCTTTGATACACAACGGCTTTTAAGCTTTCCAGTAACCCAGCAACCAGAAATAGTCCTCGGTCTGGTTGGACACTAAAGATTCTTGTTTTTTCAAATCTTTCTACCGTTCTTTGTAAGTTAGTTATGGTCATCGGTCCATTGAGTAACTTTTTTAACCATCGGTACTCAAGAAGAGCGGCGCTGGCATTTTCATCCCAGTGACAAAACAGCTTGATTAATAAGGCAAGCCCACGTAGTGAAGATGCGATCTAAGAGCGATTTTTTGCATAATGGTTTAAATTCCAGGAGCTCTTCATTATCATCGATATCATGTCACAAAATACCCGTACATGCAAATTACATAATGAAGTTTTCTGTAGCAGTTTCGGGATATTCCCTAATGGCGTTTATTGTTACTAATATTTTTTCTTGATAAATTGAAACTGCATACCTTAATGTGTATGGTAACCGAATTTTGCTATATTTCGACAAGTGCTAAGCACGCTACAGGGCTCCGAATACTTCCTTTTATTTTTTGATCACCCTGTATTATAAAGACTCGGGCGTGCCTGTGAATCTATGAGTCAGTTGATTAATTATTCCTTTTATAAGTGCACCCATTCTGGACTAGTTTTCACTGCTAATAAAATTTTCTCACTTTACATAATCCTCTAAACAGTGAAAGACATCCGATGTTTGTTTGTTTAATTAAAAGAACTGGAAGACTGAGAATTTTGGTAATGATTTCATTATGCATTTTAGAGTATGACACAATTTAAAGGTTTGCTGCTTTAATGGATTCCCTATTTACTTCCCTTCATCGATTTCACTTATTAGCTTCTCCTGTATAGACACCATGGTTAGGAATTCAACAAATGAAAATTGAGAGTCTCAGTTTTCATACCATTTCAAGACAAACTGAGTTAAGAAACTAAAACCTTTCACTATATAAGCTGTGTTCAAATGAAAAATTTCGAAACAGCACTATGGGTAATGTAAAAAAGCACTATAAATGAAGACCTTATTCAAATGATATACCATGGGCCTGGGCATAACAATCCCATTGATTCCTTGGACCAAATTGGATTGATTGGACCAAAGGATTCCTTGTTACCAGAATCTCATTGACGTGACGAGATTTTTTTTTCACAGCGTGTTTGAGCTCGTCCGAGTTGGAGCGCTTTGCGTTCAGATGTATTTTCAGGGAACCAAACACATGAAAATCTCAGATAGACATATCCAGGCTGTAAGGCAGATGGTGAGCTGGGTCCACTTGAACGTGGCCAATTCCATGTGTGTGATCCCGGAAGTTGTGGACTCGTGTTATGATGGGGTAGAACCACACTCTCCGTGAGTAACCCCGCCTTTTTTTCCCTGATGAACATACGTAATCTTCGGAGTGTCTCACAGTACACATTGGAGTTAAAGTTCCTTCCGTAATCGAGGAATTCAACATCATTATTCAAACGGGTAGCGCTCTTTATACAAGCCTCTGCTCTCTCTGCTCATGCAGCCACACTTCCATGCTCCAATCGCATCCCTAGTTGTATCATGTTCTATAGTAGCGCAGGCAAGTATGTTAACTATTATGTTTTTACGAAGTTTCGTTCCTTTTCCATTTTAACACCCTTATCAATTGAAAAGATGCTAGTGCATTTTTTATCATATCGTGTCTTTCAGTGAGTGGATTCTCTGTTCTGTAATCTCAAAGTCTCTGATAATTATATATCTATTTCTTCTCCAAATTCAAGACATATCTTCTGCTTTCTTACTCCATTCTGTGAATAGACTCTTTTTTCTATAATCTCAGATACGAATCTTTCTACTTCTTCTACTAATTTAGAAGGGATTTTCTACTTTTCAACTTCGTTGAGTGAGCAGACTCTATATAATGTTAACACAAAGGCCCTGATACGAATCTTTCTACTTCTACTAATTCAAGACGAATCTTCTACTTTTCAACTTGAACTTTTGGGCTTTTCTTGCAATTATAAAAAAAACATGTAAAAAAATAATTTTCTTTTCTATAATAGGAGGTGTGAGCATTTGCGAGATTTCAAAATAGATATTAATATATTTGATATACAGGTTTCAAAACATGTCTGTATATATTTCTTCAATGATTCGGTTTATTTACGTTAACTGTGTAGAACTTTATTAGGTTACAGTTTTTAAGACTCGGCGTGGAAAATATTTAGAGCGAATTGCGAGTGTGAAACTCAGGTAGATAACAATTTTATGTTAGATCGTTTTCACTCAACCATGGCAATGCATTTAAGCATCATTTGCATATGAATGGTCACTATAACTCGACACTGGCTACAACAAATTCTTATTCTCATTGAAATAATTCTTAAAAAACATTTTTATGAAAATAAATAAAATTAAAGAATTCATTATGTCGAAAAGCTCAATTTTTAAGTGCCAGTAAGATTTGCCGTAAGTGGAAATGTGAAAAAAAGTTTTAATGATCAACAACAGATAATCCCTTTTTTAGTGAACATATTTAGAACAACATTTGGAATTGTATTTTTTTAAAAATATTTAACGCATTTTATTTCTTCTAAATAATGTCTAATCCATCAGTAGAGCAGATATAAATTCCTGAGTCATAAACTGAAATTTTAATTTCCTTTCGAAACTCAATTTATTCCTTCAGCCGACTTATAAGTTACAGAATTTGATAAAGCAATTAGATGGCATTATGATATTTTATATTATGTTGCCAAATATATCTAATTAAAAAACTACTTAATATTTACATTATCGCTTCAATACTAATTCACGAAACAAAACGCCGGTGCCCTGATTTAAGGGTAGCGTCATTTGGGAGTTCCAGAAATCGAATCCTGGTTCGGGAATAGTTGTTCTATTGGTGTATATTCCCTGTATTCAATTGGAGATTTTTGTGACAGCGCCCCTGTAAAAAGAAGTTGTGCAAGAGAATGTGTGTGTGTGTCATCTTTCTGTGAATGAGAGAATGAAACACAATGATTTCCATTTAATAAAAGAGTTTTGATGCATGAATAGCTACGATGTACTTTTGGCCTTAGATGGCGCTCCTAAAAACAAGAGACACTCTCTCAGCACAAAATTGCTCACTTCGTCTGCGGATTTTTATATGATAAGTGCTATAAAATACAAAATTGGCGTATCAAAATGTAACGCAGAAAAATTCGAGAAATGAAGCTGTATTGAATTAGATACTGATGTAGAATTCCTATCCCATTTCAGAATATAGAAGGTCAGAAACATTTTAATATCATGAAGTTCAAATCTAAATAGAATTTACTTACATAACCATGACTTTAATTAAATTTTTAAAAAATGACTTCCGGCTACAAAAAAAATCGATTTCCTGAAACTTAAATCAATTTTCATCCAAAATAAATTTCCTCCGATGTCAGTATCTTAAATCAAATTGAAACACTTAACGTCTGAGACAGCAAAAAATTTCAGCTGGCTTTAAACGAACGAAAAAGAATGTTAAAATGAAAAATGTATTAAAATACATACTTGTTAAAATGAATAACTTATTCCTCCGCTGCGTCTATGTCGTGAATTTTAAATTAATTCCAAGACTGCTATTAATTTTCGATAATTGCATCTTTAGTTATTAAAGTTTTAATGTACTGCTTGGGTTTCGCTTTTTAACTTAATTTAAATGATTTGTTTGAAACATGTAAGTTTTCGTTTGATTGATTACAGAAGAATATATAAGGGTTTCTAATATACCCTTGCAATAATTTTTTTCTGTGATTGTTTAGATGGTCTTAGAGTAAAAACAGATTGCTGTTTGATAATGCGAATCATTTGTTTCAAGATAATTATCATTCAGTTATTGGATAATTTATTGTATCCGCCATAGTTGGAAGACATCGGTTAATGTGATTAATAGATTGGGGTTAAAAATTTTGTCATTTTAATTAAGAAAAGATCAGAATATATTTTTGGGGGGAGGGGGAATCTATATTTGGATTTTTTGTTGTTGTTGTTTTTAAAAGCATCGGATTGTTTTTCTCGATGTTTTATTTAGAAAAAAATTATTTCGTGTTTGGTTTGTTGTTGTTGTTGTTGGATATTACATGTATTTTATTTCGTTAAGATATATTTTAAAAAATAGAATAATATATATTCTGTTGCTTTAGAGTTTCAACATTAATTTCTATTAAAATATTTTTCAAAAGTTATTCCTAATTCGTGATGAAACGAACTGATTTTGTTTTTTGAATTTTTGTTGTATTTAGTCCTATATAATATATAAATATATTTTTATTTCATTATACTCTAGTCTTGTTAAATACAAATTTCAAACACTTTTTGCGAGTTATGTCTCTGTAAATTATCTGATATAACTTTATCTATTAAAAAAATATATTAGAAATCATTCATATGAACTCACTGATATTGAAACTACATAGAATAGCAAAATAAATATTCCTAAACTCTCAGAAATGAAATTAAAAAAAAAAGTATCTTTCAATGCCCGAAGCATTTCTAGATTAATTTATGTAATAAAAAAGCTCCTATTTCTACCACATATTGATATTTTAGCAAATTCAAATGTGAGAATTTGCAAATATTTTCATTTTACATCAGTTTAAGGAGGAAAACATCAGGTCTTCGTTTACTACTCTAAAGCGTTTAGACACTCTTAAAAATAATAGTTTTTTGAGAAATACGAAGAATGTTTCACACCTTTAGTAGGTCGTATAATTGACTTTCCTTCCCCCCCGAAGGCACATGGCAATAAATAATGAATGGCCGGACCACCCCTCCAGTTACACTGGCGGGAACTGTGGGGCCAACTCCGGCCCCGGTACAATCCTCTCCATAGGAAGCTTGGCTCCTCCCCCCATCGATGGGAGGAAACAAATAACCCAACTTTATTGTACCCATCGGGTTGGTGAAATCCAACGGGAAGCATCTTATCCCCAATTATGAGATGTCATCCAGGGAGTTTCGAATCTTTAGTAAAAGAGTTAAAACTATTAAAAGCGAGTAATGTCTTGATCTCTATAGATCAAAGAATAAGACTTTTTAGTCACTTCTTTATTTTACAACCCTATATATATACAAAGAACGTCTCGTTATCTTGATTAAATAGTTGTTATTTACACCATGAACTAAAAAATCGTAATTCCACAAAAGTCTAAGTTGAAGGTTTTTACTTGGAGATCAGTTCTCCATCAAATCGTAAACACCACACAACTGGGAATTCACGGGTTGGTCAGTCAGCGATCATTTCAGTTGGCACTGCAAATCTTCCGGACTCGTGGGCGTACTCCAACAATCTCTCAGAAACTCTTTTTTTTCGTCCCCAAACACCCTGCGTATTTTATCTCAGTGGCAGTCACCGCCTCCTCTTGCTCAGTGACTACTGGTCCTCTCTTCCTGCCAATCATGGCCTTTTCAGTCACTCCAGTCCGTTGTGGAAAGGTAATTAAGATCAGGAACAAAATCTGGAAAAATCTGGAACATGAGGTCCGCTTACAATAGGGAAATTTGACATCCAGATGTTTATTTGTTTCATTGCCTTGTGGACGAGAAATTTCCACGTGTGTTCTTTCAGCTATAGACGTCTCAGGTCCCGAAAGGAGACCATCTGCAACATCTGGTTATCTCAAGGTGTCTAGTAAACACTGCAACATTGCTGGCGGAAATATTTTATCACTAATGGGTACGGGAAATGTTACAGTATCATTATTTTTTCTGTAAATGATATTTTGAAACACTAAAATCACAATCCATTAACAAAACTTTGCAAGTCATCTAATATTAATAATCTGCTTTAAAGGCAAAATGTCCCCTTTATGAAAACGTCATTGTCTCTATTTGTTTTAAAATTAAACTGAATTTTAACTTCAATCTGACTCTTGGTATATATAATCTGTGCAAATTCAAATGATTGGATATGTTTATTGAATCAATTGTTCACTTTCTCACTTTTAGTATCATAATTATTCAAGAAATTAAACCTTTATATATATATATATATATATATATATATATATATATAAATTAATAATATTATTAATGTAATATTCATTGGTCATTGGTCTACTTTTTTAGTATTTCATACAAACTACAATTTCCTGCATCTCAAATGGGTTGTCAAATTTATAACAATTCATTCTAGCGTTTTGAACGGACTTTAGTTTAATGTAGGATTTCATAATTTTTTTTTAATTTCATTTAATTGTAAATTTTGGAATTTAGTTATAATGTTAAATAAGTGTATATAAGCTTTCACAAATACTAGAAAATTATATGCTCCTAAATGTCAAGAAACTATCTTCATGCTGCTGTTGTTGTGCGACCTATTTTATGCCAAGTTTTTGAACAGTAGCTTACTATAGTAAAGATCCCTTAACCGCCGAGGGCAAGAATCTGACTTCTTGTTCATATGAAGATAGGACACACACATTCGCTTGCACAACAATTTTTACATGTGGGGAGGGGGCTCTTTCATACATCTCACAAATAGAACACAGGGCAGATAACAACCATGCCTGAACAAGGACTCACGTCTAGATCACGGGGAGGACGCGCTAACCCTAGTCCAAGACGATGGCAACACTCCTGCTATCCAATTAGATTTTAAAAAATACAACTAGATTTTATTATTTGCATATTTACTTCATGTATATTAATATGACAAAAGAACATTGTTTGCATAAGGAAGTACTATAATCGATTAAAACTATTATTACCGATTATATTAATAATTATTTACCGCTTCTTTACTAAGATGCTAAATTTTGGTGGAATACTTTTTACAATATTTTTAATAAATCTTATAAAAGTCTACATTAATCCGTAGCATATTCAACAAACAAAAATAATTCGAGTTTTAATATATTTATCATCAATAAAGTGTAAAAAGGTGATGTGAAATGATATAATTTTGACATCTCATCCAGTATGCAAAAAATCATTAATTTATAAATAAATTGATAAATTTTAATAAATAATGATTAATAATTTTTAAATGTTATAAATTAATTAAAGGTTATATAAATTTACTATTTAATGTATTGATTCTTATAGCACTTTCATAATCCTCCCTAAAAGAATTAACAAACGATGCGAGCTTAAAATGAATGTTATGAATTATAAAGTTAAAATAAATTTTAAAGCATAAATGACATTTTCTTTGTGTTTGAAATCCTAGAAATGCATTAAAAGCTTTAAAACTCAATAAATAATTTTTATTTCGCTTTTTTTTAATAAAACAGTGCATATATATATAAGAAATGAGAAGATTTTAATGTATATAACATATAGAAAAGCCATATTATTTAGCAATTCATTGCATTACTCTTCTTTAGCATAATAAATCACCTAACATTTTATTCCGATTTCTTAAATTCTTCAATATTTAAGGATTAATGTAACTTAATTCAGTATTTGAAAATATTATGATAATATACTCGGCTTAACCAAATATAATTCCAAAGGAAAATTTCTTTCATTGAGTTCATTGCAAAAAAATATTTATGTAAGAATTGAATTGAATATTCATAATAAATTTCGGAAATTGAAATAATATTTTGACATGGAAAGATATGCATCTCTTTTACATTTGATCAAAGGATCTCACCATATAATCTATTTGTTATTCATATAGGTAATAGTCAACATTTTTATTCTACTGTTTATAAATCCTTGAGAGCCAATAAGGTCTTTGTTGAAATGCAAATTTCTTTTTACGCCGACACTGCATGTTTTTTGTACTTCTTTGTGTTTATAATGTTTAATGGAATAAAAATGTCGATGTTGCCATGTTAATAAAAAGTTTTTTTGGGATTATATATTGAAGTAGATGATTGAATTATGGATATGATATGGAAATATGTACTTATTATAAATTCAATTTATCCGTATTTTGCAATCGATTATTTTTTAGCAAATAAAATTTCGACATAAATATTACATTGACTTTCGGGTTATGTGGAATTCAAGTTTTCCTATTTCTTCTAAGGGACTGAGTTCTATAATTTTAACAATCCAGCTATGAGTTCAGTTGGTACGTCAAAAAGAGGTAGTTAAAACAATGTCTGGTCTCTATTTTTTGGCGAAAATTAGTTTTTAAATGTAGAAATTTTATAAAGCATTCCTGTGTTATATATATATATATATATATATATATTTATTTTATCCCCTGTCAGGCTTATCTTCCGATTTCTGGACATGATTAAAGTGCAATATTTATAAGAAAATGAAAGTGAAAAGCCACGTTTGCTTAATAAAGTGAAAGGAAAAAAAAGTTTTAAATGCATTCATTTCTCGCTTATTTGCCCAAAAATGAATCTTCTTTTGTACGTCACCTTAACTTTAGAATGCTTGGAACTTTTATCTTTACACAATGACTTTTTGACTTATACCGAAACTAAACACTATATCAGCATGTTCTTTTCTGAAACTGTACAAGTTCAAAATACAAGGGGTGATCCAAAAAAAGTTTGCAAAGTGAATAAAAAATACTTTATTAACAACAGACAAGGGGCACAAACGGTAATTTAGAGACATAGGTGGCGGCCATTTCACTAAATAATCACCAAATCTGTTAAGGAATTTATCACATCGCTGAAGCAATTTGTTTAACCTGTCTTGGTAATAATCAGGTCCTGGCTATAGTGCCAGTTCTCGGTTCCTTTTTGGCCGTCACCGAACCTTATTTTTGATGTGTTTCTTCAATACCCGGAAAAGGAAATAGTCAGTAGGAGCCAAATAGGGGACTGTATTAGGCGTAGCTCCAGACCTCCATCTAAACGTTTCCATAATGCAATTTCCCACTTGCTCTCTACACGCTTCAAAAGGACACCGTTTCGTCACCTGTTGACTACATATTGCTTTAATCTCCTCCTTAAGCCGAGGTTACACAACCGGCCGCCTCACAAATTTGGTCATAAATCAGACCTACGACCCACTGGGTACCACCCTCCCCCATACCCACAAGGAGGCGTTTCCGCTTCGACCACTCTTGCATTTTTCTGGACTCTTTGATGCCTGGGCAGTTTATCGACAAATTGTCGGTAAAGTCGACGAGCATCAAAGAAGACCAGAAAACCGCAAGAGGGGTCAAAGGGTATGTGGCTCATTTGTAGACGTGTGCAGGCCGTGTAACCTCGGCTTTACACTTCAACGATATGTCTGTATATCCGATGGGTACACATTCTTGGCCCACATAAATCGTATCACGGTTAGCATCTCTGCACGAGACCATTACTATTGCTGTTTCAGGTCTCAGTAGTAACACTATCTGCCCTAACGATTGGTCTAAGGTCACTAGCGCTATAGTTCTCCATTCTGGGTAGCAATACTCCCATCTACAAATTCTCCTTTCTAAATACTGCTGTATTTAAACTTTTTTTTTTGGGGGGGGGGGGGCATTATCTATCGCTGACTCTGGCAATTAATTTCCCCTTCTTTCTATCTTCTTCTTTTAACTGCCTTTCCTGCTTGGTCATGGCTCTTACAAAAAAATCGTCATACGTAATAAAAAGAGGATCATTTTCTAGATACATGAAGAATAAAATTGTTGTTAGCTAACTCCATGAATTCTACTTTCATATAAAAAGGAAATATCATCTTCAAGCTGAAAGAAAAAAGTAGGTTCATTATACATTAAATTATTATTATTATTTTCAAATTCCTTTTTATTTTTATTATAAAAAGATAAAATATTAAGGTATCCGATTACGTTAAAAACGCTGGTTATCGACCAAATGGGGACTTTAACAAAAAATACCGTTTTTTTTTTTTTTTTTTTTTTTTTTTTTTGCAGTTCAAACCTTTCTCTTTCTAAAGCAGTTTATACTTTCTAGGAAAAGAAGGTCTCATTTATCATCCAGGGGAATTTTAAACGTATCATATTTTTCAGATAAAATGTACCTTCAATTTTCACAAAACTTTTTTTAATAAAAATTCTCCATCGTTAACATGATATATTAAAAACTAATCGAGGTATTTACAGGAAAATTTCAGGGTGGGTTTTGAATAATATGGGCAAGGAAATCAGCCAAAACTCTTATTGTTGGTGAAATACTTTTTCATTTATAGATTTTTTGGAAATTCGAAGTTTAGAATTTATAGAAAAAATACATTTATGCTTACACTTTTAAACATAACTTATTTACATTTGAAATTTTTTCTTAGACTTGGGTACATATCATTCATCATTATATTCTATAACTTGTGTAGAAAGAAAAATAAGATTATTGCATAATAGTTTTACGTAGAGTATTAACCGTTTTGGTTAAATTTCATCAAAATTTACTCCAAATTTTCATATCTCTCGAAATATATTATATTTTCAAATACTTTTTAGGATTTATAGTGTTTATAATTGACAATACATCTAAAAACCATAAAGAATTTTTTAAACATCCAATTAAAAAAAACACATCTTCGAACGTGGTCCTTAAATTTTCAAACAATCATAGATGATAATTTTGTTGCAAAGAAATAATTCAGCATGTATTGAAAAATACTATTAAATCAATACGCTAGAGAAATTGTAAACGGATATAACCTTTTTAAAACAGTTATATTATTAAACGGTTTTGAAATATTTAAGGTTAAAGTAAGCAAAGTTGAAGAGTTTTGAAACATTTGGCAATAATATATTTATTTCATTTTTTTAAAAAAAATATTTGAAGAATTTAAGTATCGGTTGAAATTATTCTTCTTTCAATAAGACCCAGAAAATGCCATTTAATGATTAAAAAGTATGATTTTTTTGTCCTTTTTTAATTTTATTGAAGGGAAAAATCGTTTAATTTCCTTAACTATTGCAATAAGTGCCTGTATCATTGCATAGGGTACTGCGTATTCCCCGCTATCTGGGCGACCCAGGTTTGAGTCCCATTTCGGGCATGGTTCTTCTTCTGTGAAATGTGTGAATGTGTCCCCTTTTATACAGGGGTTGTGCAAGTGAATGTGATGAGCAAAGTAAATATGTCGTACTCCCGTCCCTAGTTGGCGCTACTGAAAAAACAAGAGGGGCTCACTCGACTTAAATTGCTGACAGATCATTGGGCTTGTAAAATACTACAACTCAAAAACATTTCAATAGGTAGTCTTTTTATCAGAAATATTCTTAAAAATAGTAAATATATATTTATTATCCAGTATTCCACCAAAACATTCAAATTCGCCATTCGTACATTACTTCATTCTTTTCTTTTATTTCGTTACTTACGGTTCTAAAAAAATTAGAATATAGTTTTTTTCATCCATTACAATAGAATGTAGGATAAAATTTCGCAACCATAGAGCATTGACTACAAAATACTATCTTCACAAACACGAAAAAACTCGATTTAAGAAAAATGTCATAAAATCGATAGAAAGAAAAGAATAGCATACTAGAGCAAATCCTATCGATCAAAGCGAAACTATCAAAGCCATCTGGCTCTGAGTAAAGTTACCATATCCAAATCTCTTTCAGTAAAGCAGTTTCTTTAGAAAACATCCAAGTCTTTAACATAACTTATGGACTGTTGTCATTGTTTCATACTGTATTTGAAAGTTCCGCTAAAAGTAGATATTTATCTTTCTTGTTTTGTTTTTTTTCTTTTATAGTCAGATCGTACACTGTTCTAAGATCCGGCGAGCTCTTGATCCATGAGATTCAGGAAAAAGATTCTAGTTGGAGTTATCACTGTCAAACAAGAGATAAGTTAACAGGAGAAACGATTTTAAGTGGCAACACTGGAAAAATCATCATCACAGGTAAGGACTTGTTTGATTGATTGTGGTGTAAAATTGTACTTCTATTCAATCGTTTAAAAGTTAATTATCAGAAAAAGAATTTTTCATTTTGAAATTATTATATGATAAAGTGGTTGAGTTACTTCGGGGTTTTCAAAACCCCAAAATGCCTAGGCAGAAAACACAGGGTATGAGTCTTAATAATCATCGATCAAAGCACAAAAGGTAAAACGAGAATCAACGCAAAACAAAAAAGGGAGTAATCAAAATATATTATTGTTTCAAACCAGTAATTTTGCTTTCTCGCGCATACGGTGATATCATAAGAAAGAATTATTGATAGTAATCAGTATTGAAGAGTGTCCGGATGTCACATTAGAGATCCCAGAGTTTGGAGACAAACCTGGTGATCATTTGGCAATTTGGCTGCAAATTTGGCGAAAAGCTACGAAACTACGAAAAGCTTATTATATTGATGTATACCGAAATCCCCAAATGCTTTATGAAGAAGTTTTACAATTAACTGAGGGTATGCGGTCTGTGAGACCACTAGCGATGGACTTCCAAGCAACCCTATTCTATTTTAAGCTCAGTTAAATGGATTGAAAAGGACTCAGTTAAATGGAGATCTTCAATGTATATGCACTTTTTCAGCCGGTTTCATTTAAAAAAATTCAGTTATTTCTTTTAGCGTCATCACTCAGATCACTTCTCCCCCTTAGTGTCATAGTATTTTTTCACTACAAGACGTAGCAGATGGCTCTAAGACTTGGTCCTCGAAATATCATTCAGTTTTCTGATCATATTATGAAACAATGCTTCAGACACTTTTAAATGAAGCAGAAAGGGATTTTAATTATAAGGATACTTGCACAGTAAGGTTTTTCGATAAAAGATCACATTCGATTCTGATATTATGTTCATACATAATTAATTTTTTAGTGATATTAATTGTTTTAGTATTTTGAAAAAAAAAATATTAAATATAATAATATACCGAGATATATGTTAATATACAGAATTTATAGCCCGGTTTTTATACCATATCTTCACCTGTATGTTTAAAAACCCTAAAAAGCCGAGCTGTGAAAGTCATACAAGCTGATAAAAAAAAAGGCCAATTTAACCATTTCCATTTTTTTAATTGTTGAACTTTATTTTATATTGTTTCTATATACCTTTATATACTTAAAAATAAATATGATTTAAAAGTATAAAGTAATATGATTTTACAAGAATATTATGTATTGTAACATGTAATTTGGGAAGAAACTCATTTTGGGAAGAAACACTCCAACTCATTTACTTTTTTCAATGACAATACATTTGGAAAAATTTCTAAAACATATTTATATACCAAGAAAAATATCTGTAAAATATATTGACAATTTTTTTTACTAATACATTCATCAGAAAATTTGAGTGTAAATAATAATCAGCCTCGTTGACCACAGCTCCTCCATTAAGTTCTAAAATTTCCCCTTCCCAGTCAAGGTTCAATGTTTCTTTCGATAATTATGCTCATACTGAATGGTAGAATAGCGCGGTACTTTCATAGTCTCTAATCACAAATAAGTAATACCCAGAGTATTAAGAAGAATAAGAGACCGAGAAAAAGACTTCGTGTATCGTTTCTTTCTAAGGCGAGGTAATTAGAGAGGTATTATTTCCACTAAAGTAAGAAGAAAGAAATCTTCAAGTAGGCTAGAAAGAGAGTGGAGTATTTATTTTCGCTGGTTCTTGAGACAAGAGTCACTAAAAGATTCGGAGGTCGCAGTCTTTTAGTGGAAGGAGGTTCTTTCTTCCCATCCCTTTATGTTGGGGAAGAAGAGAAAGAATAATTCTTTGCTGGAATAACATTTCTGTCTGTGGTTAGAATCGTAAAGATAACTAGAGGATAGGGAAAAGGAAATATTTTTGTAGTGTAAAAGAAAAGCGGAAATTTCTTCAGATATCAGGGGGCTTTATTTTTCTGGGGGATTATTAATTTACTGGCATAGTCAAATAGGTACAGAAATTAAATAATGAGCGAATTACTTAAACAATATATGCATTGTTGAAACCTGATCTTTTAAAATATAGTGAATGCTTATTGTCTTCAGTTACCTAATTAATCTCTAAGGTTTCTGAAATATATCCACTTTTTACGAGACCATCATTAAAAAAATTAAAATCTTCCCACAAATAATTTCGTTTATGTACATTTATTTTAATTCTAACATATATAAAAAGTTGTTCTATTCTCTACTAAATACAACTAAGCTTTTATTCCATTATATTATAACTAATCTATGTATTTAAACTGACAACCAAGACACTCTCTCTAAGTATTGGTTTAGTTTGCCAGTTTTGATTTTTATTTGAATTGAAGGTCATCTCCTCTAGATACATCATTAATGGTCCAGTACTACTAATGTATATTCGACGATACCACTTTCTATCGAAATATCAAATGCATTATTTATATGGAAGTTATATGCAGGAGACGACAAACTTGATATATTCCCCCAGTAATATTTAAAACACTGGCAGCGTTGTCTTTTACACAAGATTATTCAATATTTAACAATATTGCAAAGATTGCTCTACATCATACAATATTTTTTCAATATTTACGTGCTACTAAGAGATAAAGGCTTTGCCGATTTTTATTTTCAATAAAATCTCATAATTTCTAATTACTTCATCAATAATGACATCTTCCATACCACTTTTCTTTATTTGAGATATTGTATAGTAAAATTTTTATGCATCCTTGGACCACGAAGACTGAAGGGGGTTAAGATAGCATGGATGGTAGGACTTTGGAGGTTATGAGTTTGAACCCCGCCGACTGAAGAATCACCACTTGTGATTCCGGGTGAGGAAATCTGTCGTGGTCGCAACGTCTTCCATGTTGAGATTAATACCATTGGTTGAGAGATGATCATTCTCTGATCAAGGTCTAAATTACGATCTGTGGATAAGTAAAGAAAATATATGAATGAAGTAAATGGGTAAAAAGGGTTGTAATAATCGAATAGAAAACTCGTACTCATGACCCTAGATGGCTGACAATTCGGATTAAATCGCAATGATTCTTTAGTCAGTGGGTTTGACAATGACAAGGGCCCTTAGAAACAACAGCTGCAACAAAGATTACAAGGATTTCACTTATTTACCAATTAATTTCTTCACTTCATAACGTATCATATTTATTACAGTCATATTAATAATATAGTTCGTTATTACTATTATTATTACGGTATAACGTATAGTAACTATTTATTGAACAAATATAATATTAAATAATAGTGTCTTTGGTTGTGATAAGATTAAAACATTTAAGTAGATTGATGTGATTTTATTAATAAATTAAGATAATATTAAGAAAAGGAATTCGATGAATAATTGTTTACTTAATACAGCCACATGTTTTTGGTTCTTAAAAATAAACGCATATAATTGTTTTAAGTTGAATTCTCCCGTTTCATTAATTTCATCTTCTTACTATCCTGAATGTATTATTATCAATCATAATTGAATAAATAAAACGTCAGAATGATGCATCATCTTGAATGGTGCGTGAAAGTCACCATCAGAGTGCAAAGCGTTAATATGGTCTGCAAACAAATTACTGATAAATATGGCTCTTCTTATATAGTAAATATATGGAACATAATAACTGTTTCTTGACAACAATGATGCATTGAGAAGCACGTTTTAAACAAAAAAAAAGTTAATGTGTCCAAAAAATATTATTTTTTAATTTTTTGTCAATTAAACTATTTAATTATTCAGAATACAATATTGAGCAGTTTATTTAACAGTAAAGTTTTATTGTAGTTGATTCAACCTTTTAGCATGACCAATTGGGTCAGATTATCTTTATGATGTGCATATTAGTGACTTTCAGTATGAGACGTTTTCATACTATTTCGGGACATTAGTTAAATCGAATAGGAGTATGCAATACGATAAATCTTTAAAATAATAGAAACAAATAAGATGCATATCTGTTGAAACACTGTTTAGGAACTTCTGTGACCCCAATAGCTTTATTCAGATTCACCCATGACTTCATTCAGGAAGTTATACGCACTACTATGAAAAACTGTTGAAAATTTGTTGATAAAAATTTTTCCTGCAATTTTCTGAATTCATAACAGAATTATAAATTTATAACTGAATTTATAAAGATCACAACTACTAGAATTCTTCTATAAAGTTTGGGATTGATTGTTATTTAGAATAAACTGGTAGGTTCGTTATATATTCATGAAAAGAAATAGTTGAATCATATATATATATATAATACAAATCATATTCGTATCCATAACTTGATCGCAGTTACAATCAAAGATTCTGGAACACATTTATAGTTTTTATCATATTTCCCGTATCCATATATATATGGATTTTTCATGATGATATGTACTCAATGTACTTCAAAACTTAAGTTTAAAAAAAATTATATAAAATATTTAATTGCTTTTCGGGGCCTTTTCACCTAATTATTCCATCCATTTTTGAAAATTTTAGAAAAAAGTAAAAATATTTTCTTAATTAGCAATTTTTATTTTAATGATTTTTTTTCTGATTTTTATACTTTTAATAGAATCTAGTTTTTCATAAATTTTTAATTAAAAATTAATATTAATGTTCAATCAAAATTCTGATTCCTGGAATTCTCGATTTAAAGGAATTGAGAATACTAACAAGGCGATCAAATGCTCAAAGATGTTTTGAACGACGTTTGTTCTATTATAAGATACTTTAGAATTTTTTTTATCTCAGAGTCAAATATTGTAATCAATACTGATAAATTATTCTCATAAATTCTAAATTCCACCGTCTGATAATTCGATTTTTAAATTCACATTCAATAACAAAATGCATATATATATTTTGTGCAGCGGCAAAATTTTATACGAAACAGCTGTATTTGACAGGAGAATATATTTTAAATCCTGACTTTGCACTCGCTTGCAATAAGACGGGCGCATTTTGAATATTCAGCATTTTCTGTGTAAACACATGAATTTTAAAGTTCATCTATTGACCCAGTTTGGTTGAGTTACAGTCTATTTGCACGATATTTTAGTAACTAGATTCAAGTAAATGTATTCGCACTTTTAGAATATATTAATGAAAGATGTTACTTTTTTAATATCAATTTTAAACTCATTTATTGATGACGCTTGAATTCTGGCAGAAATGATTACCTGACGCAGAATGACTATGCACAATCTTTGTGCCATAAAATTCCACAAATATACAATAATCTAATTTTGTTAAAAAAATTTTAAATCAGATAATAACTCGAATATTTCTCCGTCATTCAAATTATGTCTAGAAATGTCTTCATTATTCCCTTTTATTTTAAGTTTATTGCGTTTCAAAAAACAATTATGAAAATTTGTCTTCTAAGGAAGGGAAAATTTTGATATTATGCCTAAATTAAGAGCTAAAAGAAATAAAGTACATAAATTCCTAAAAATTACTTTTAAAAGAAGTTAAGATGCTAATATCATCCAATATAGACATAAATATAATAACTTTCCAAACACTTTATTTCTTTTTTCCAACAGGTCCTTATTTTTATTTAATTGTTTCGCGTTCCCTCATTTGTAGGTTTATACTCGATGACACTGTTATTAAAAAATCTGCAGAACAAGCATTATTATTAAACGTAAATATCCGGCGTCATTGAGAGAATTCGAATTAGATCGATTATGTATAATGACATTTTATTCCAGCAAAATATAAATACTCAGTCGAAACTTACACAAAGATAACACATACATAAAATAATAACAAATAAGAAAACAGTTAACCTTGAATGATAGCACTTATAGGGTAGCTAGGAAGCTCTCACCTTAGGAGATATACTAAAGGAAAAAAAGAAAATTATCATTTGTGTGAATGCCTCTGTTTATATAGTCTCTTGATAACTTTTGCTAGAAATATATATAAATATATACTTCTAATAGATATATCGATATAAAGTTCCATTAACAATACATGCAAATTTAGCTCTCTATGATTAGTCTAATTGCTCAATGAAACAATATTATAGATTTGTAATACAATTTTTTTACTGAATTTTTGGATTTTACATTTAATCATTACTTTACGGACTGCATCGTGTGGATACATCTTCTCAATAATATATATTAGAGTACTCTTTTCTCTTCATTTGTTTTTGAAGTTGTGAACAGTTGATTTTATTTGTGTTTACGAAATTGAAACTCAACATGCTTGTAGCGAAAAGTAATAACCATTGAAAAACTTGCATCATATTTTGATTATAAGCTTTCATTTTTATATTCAGATGCTAAAGATAAGATATAAGGGATAATACTATTTTGGATTATCGAATTAAAAATATTAATAACATTATTAGATATAAAGAAAATGTCATTCGTAATTATTTAGTTCGAGGTGGTATTATTGATGCAATACTATGTACAAAACATTGACTCGTGCAAAGCGATATGTAAAGTACTTTTAAGACAGTAAAATTTACGTAATCTTGAATAGCATAATAAGAATCCTGTAGCTATTGTAAAATGATTGTTTAATTTCTTAGGAAGGGTTACAGGATTCCTGGCAAAGGAATACAGAAATTATAAAAATAATATAAAAACGAAGAATTCCTCCAAAAGTCCAATTAAAAAATGTATACTGTTACATAATAAAAGAACAAGGAAGGTTTCTTGGAATAATCTGTAAAATTGCTGTAATTTTTTTAATGTCATCTAAGATGACATGAAAAAGATTTGGTTATAAAAGATTCCCCCATTATCTTCAGATTCTCAACTTATTAAATCTTGGATTGCACTGAATATTACATTTATCAATTTTAGTACGAACCTATTTGAAGTAAAACAAAATACATATTTTAATTGAAATGTATCTTTAAATATACAGATTTAAAGATATATTTTGTCGAAAACTTGACGAAATTCATTCATGTATTTTTTATGATGGTAATACGTACATATTTCTATTTATACTTTTTGACTTTTGTGTTAATTTTATTACATTCTTATTTAATTTAAAGTAATATTTTTGAAAAAAAATCTGTAGAGTCATTTTATCATGTCTACACATTACTTTATTAGAAATAGCAGATACTGTTTTGAACTGAAATCGATTAAAATGAATTTACCGATTACTCATAATATTTTATGATTATAGATGAAATTCATATTTCATTGGATAAATAAATAAGTGATTTCAAGAAATATCAGATTTCAAACTTTATTGTGCTCTTATGTTCCTCAAGAATGATTACCAACTCTTTTTTTTGGCTGATTTGAATGTTATTAATCATGATAATCTCCCCTAACTAACTGATGTAATTCCACTGTTGAATGAGTCAAAAATGTATATCTACTTAATCAAAACAGCTTGTGACTAACTAGAACTGTTTATTCTAATTTCACTGCCATTTTGTATACCACAAATATTTAACAAAATTCCTATCGGCATTACTACTTAAAAAAAAAAAAAAAAAACTGGAGGTGAATAAAAAAGCTTTAAAATGTCAGATGTTTTGTGTATTAGGGTTATGTTCAGCTTATACATTATATCACTGACAAACGTATTCACATTTTAGCCACGATATAATACAATATATTTGGCAATTAATTGCTGATTTTATTAAATATAAAAAAAGTTTGGCAAATTTTAAATCGAACCGATAACTCAGTAGTATTCGTTTAATATACAAGTGTGATAATTATACTTATTATAATCTAGATAATTTAACTAAAATCACACTTCTGGGAAAGGAAACCAACCTATTAATTTAAACAAAATGCCAGATGTCTTCTATATTATTATGTTCCGGTTATACATAATGTCATTGGCGAATGTAACACCATATTAGTAAGAGCCAGCATGATATATTTGGGGATTAATTACTGATTTCACTAAATGTGAAAAGTTTGACGAGTTTTAAAGCAATAACTCTATGGTATTCGATTAATATATATATTTCTGATATGTGTAACTGACAGTTTCCCCATCAGATGAATTTTCCATAATAATCTAATCATAATCACACTTTCAGGAAAGGACATTAACCAATCAATCTAAAAAAAATATCAGATGTTTTCTGTGATATGATTGTGTTCAGATTATACATAATGTCACTGGCAATTGAAGTCATATTTTAATACGAATTAACTTGACGTATTTGGCGTTTAATTGCTGATTTTACTAAATGTAAAAAAGTTTGACGAGATTCTCTGTAGGTATGTGATTAATATGCAATACTATTACAGCACGCCAGATACATTTCCCATAATAATCTAACCGTAAGCACACTTTTGGGAAAAGAAATTATAACATTAATCTGAACTATTCCTGGATTAAAACTCCTCTGAAATATGACATATTCGTACCCAGAAATTGTAATGTCTTTCTGGCAATGGTCCCGGATGTTTTGAAAGCCTCATTTCCAAATGGCGACAAGAAATACTGGGCAATTTCGTGATCTAGTTCCTTAATTCGATTCAAGACAGATTCCGATGTAGGCATAAGAGTAGAAACTCTAATTTATTTCGTAGGCGAGTAACCCTCTTGGAAACAAATGCATTGCCACGTAATGCTTTCTTGGCTTGTGAAATGTGATCTTCGCCATTTGGATTAGCGGGGTGTCCTTGATTTATTTCGAAGCTGCAGCAGAATGCTGTAAACGGTTTTAAGAGAATTCTGCCAACCGTTAGTACTTCCTTTTTGTGATTAATATTTAACTTCCTACTTTTATAAATTTTAACCATCAAGAAAATCCATAATACATATATAATGAGATTAAATATCGGCAAGAAGATAATCATAAATTAAGAGGAAGTATAGTTGGTTGTCAGTATATTCTTTAAGCTAGGATGTATCCTTCATAGTTGAAAGGCTTAATATGTTTCTTTAGTCAAATGATTATTAAAGGATTAAATTCTTTGATAATTTAAATGATTTGGTACTGGTATTTCGGCATCCCAATTAATAATAGGTTCTATTAAGAATTGGCAGGAAGAAATGAAGGTACAATATGGTGCCTTGAATGATATATTCAAGGATCTACTTATAAATAATTGTAGAATTTATTTAATAGAACTGCAGAATTTCACATCAAAACATTCTATTTTAAGTTTAGTAATTTATGTAGGGTATGATCTATGCCCCTCATAAGGGAATCCTGAATTTGACAATGTTAATTACTATAATATAGTACCCTTTTATCTTGATCAGGTGAAAGGTGATCGTGGTGTCTTAGTGATTAGGGCTTGGCACATAACCCGGGGAGCTCCTAGGTCAATGCCTAATTTTACTAAAGATCCATCACGTATGTGTGTTTTGATTAAGTTAAATCCAATACTCATTATGGAAGGTATGTCAGATTATGCATCATTCTTGTTATCTGACCTCCATTCATAGTTATAAGGAACACAGCCAAATAGCTTTAATATTGTTTCAAAATTTGGTATTTCTTTCTTAAATCAAAGTAGACCTAATCCATACAAAAAAGTTATTCTGCATTAGAAAAGGATCACGATAGTTATAAAGTACAGATTTATTTTTTCTAATTTCTAATGTCTACAGCACAAGCATAATTAAAATAAACTTTAATACCATTAAAATCAAGAAATTCGCAATTTGATCAAAGCAATAGACAGTTGGAATTAGTATATCCAAGACACATTTTTGTCATGTTCTCGAAGAAAGGAGTTATTCGATTTTTTCTAGACAAAAATGTCGTGCTAAGATGAAATAGTTAAAACATTGCATGACATGGGAAAAATGGTTATTAATTATAGGCATTTGATTGAATCTAGTAATTTTTTTATAGAATCCATTGTTATAATATATAAAGATGTCTTTTTACCGAATAACATCGAAATTTGAGATATAGAACTACAGTTGAGAACTTTATTAATGTAATTTATCTCATTTATATATGTGAGGAATGTGTATCGATTGGCGATCAACCGCTGGGCAAATTTAGTTCAAAATTTGCTATCCGTGTTTTAGATGTTAAGCCTCTGTATCAAATTTTATCAATTTTTTTTTCTTTGCATTCTGTAGTTATCGAGTTTAAGTTAATCGATAACATACAATTACTCAATATAATATGTTCAAAATTTGGTAGGAATCGGCAAAGTTATTCATAAAGCCATATACCAAATTTCAATCTCCTCGCCTGAAGCTTTTTTTATTGCATATGGTATCATGTTCACAGAAAATCAGAATAAGGTAAAAATTACGTTTTTCTGATTCAGAGATTAGACAATATCTCAAGTTTAGTCTTCTATTTCATTTGACTGTAATTACACTCAAATACAAGGGCGTGTAGCATTTTAAATCATGGGTAAGCATTCTACCTTTATAGAAAATTAAAAACCTCAACCAGATTACCTTTTTCTTGTAAAATAGAGGTTAAAAATACAATAACATTTGTACAATAATTTTACAATAATTTGTACTGTAATTTTAACAAAATAATTTTTGTTTGTTTATTAAATTAGTTGCAATTTCAGATTTTTTAACAATTATGCGCCTTTGGGCAGCGGATTGTTCAGGAATAAATATTTAGTTAAATGCCAATTCAATCGTTTGCACATAAAGTGCTGTGAACAATTTCTTTAGTAAAAGAATTCTACTCATCAAACTAAGAGAGACGTTATGTTTGTATAGCTTTATTAGCTTTACACGGGCTCTTCTTATCATGTACACGTACTTGCTGAAAGAAGTATCTAAGGGAATATACCTGGATCTTACAATATCATACTTCTATTAAAAATCTAATTTATCTGCAGATGCATTGCAAAATAATTTCATTTCTTGATTCATTTTATAAACTAAGCAGATTATTAAAAAAATCCTTCTAACAACTTAATTGAATTAACTTTTAAGGCATAGTAACATTCAAATAAGTTTAAAAAATATATTTAATAAGTTATATAAGGAAATCAATTCAATTATTACTTAGGTCAACTAAGATTTTTTTTTTATTTTAGTTACTTTTTCATTAAATAATTATAAAAAAAGTATCAAGTAGTAAAAAATTATTGCCTTCTTCAAGAATTCAATTCGTATTATTCACCTTCACTTGAAAAATACCGAAATCCTTGAATTTTACTGATTTAGCTATAACCTGTTGAATTCAAACTTCATTAAAAACTGCTAAATCTCTATTTAAAAATTGATGGCATTTAATTCATGAATTAATATTTGAAAATACTATGTTAACATCAAGTGTCATAACAAAAAAGTTTTTAAAAACGTATTTGAACCTAAGAAGATAAATATTTTTTTAAAAAAATTATAGGTTGGAAATTTGAACAAGGTATATAAATAAATGCATATGAGTGTAAACTTATAGCAGGAATTGAAAAAAAAAATAATGAAAGAAAAGCACACTAAAATTTGATTAAAAAATGAAAGATTTTCGTTTCATTGGAGCTTTGAAATCTACATTCTTAAAAATTAATATCAAAATAATTTTAATTGGCGAAATGCAGAAAAACAATTTCTCCGATTTCTACACTGATATAGTGTAGAAAAAAAAAATCGTTAAAAATATATCTTTGTAATTTTTTAAAATGGTTTAATTAAATTTTGCAAAATATTCTCAATCGTTGTGGAAAATCTTCTTTTGTTACAAAGACTCCCTTAAGTTAAAGTTTTTAAAAATTGAAATTAAAAGTAAAAAAAAAAAAATCGGAAAAATTCATCATTACTTTCCAAGGAATAGAATAACTAATTTATAGTTTAAGGTTAAAAGATTTGTCCTGTTCAGGGTTTTTGTAGAATCAGAAATATTCATTATGAAGAACATTGCTGAATGCATTACATTTTTTAGCGAGCGTATTGCGTAAGTATTCCAGATTTTAGTATTAAAATTTTTCGCGCGATTCTTTTTTTCCCATTTACAATGTTTTGATTTGATGCGTGTTTTGGAAGCAAGCAATCTCTGTATTATAAACTAATTTAACTAAGAAACTAATTAAGCTTTACATTTCTAGTATTGTAAGCCGAAATGTTAGTTAGACTAATTGCAGATTTGTATATTAAATGTAACAGTCAATCATATCTTTGCGTCAAAATTTTAAGAGAAATAAATACATGTAACTTAATATAGAATACAGATTGTGGAAACTGTATGAAAATCATGTAACTTTTATTCAATTATTTAGCTATCAAAATGTTTCAATTGCTATGACAATAAGGCGGTTTTCGAAAAGCGCAAAAGATATAATATTCGGCTTTCGAAGCTGACAGAGATTATTTTCTTATAAGCGAGCCGCTAAATTAATTTTATAAGTTATTCTTATTATTTTATAAATTATTTTATAAATTATTTTATAATTATTTAATTATTTATTATAAACTCTTATTATTTTATAAAAATATATAAGAGTTCTTTATATATTTTTATCTTTTAAATTATGTTGAATAATATTGTAAATAATTAGTGCATTTTTAATTAATAAAAATAAAAGCAAAAGAGATTGACGCCATTGCTTTCTTATTTGGTTATTTTTTAACATATATACGTTTAAATAATTCAAAATTTTCCGAAATAAAGGAACATAGCTAAGGAGTTTTAAGAAAAATGAAGGTTAAAGTTTGTTATCAAGATTTTTATAAATGGTTGAACTGCTTTTCTAAGATATATGCTGTCATTTTGTTACTAAAGTATAAAAAATACAAAAATTCTTCCCTAAATATTCCCAATTTCGGAATATTTATTGATATATTTATTAAAATTTATTTTTGTAAAACTATATTACTATCCTTCTTAACTAAGAACTATTTTACATCATAAAATATATGATATATTAATCACATTTTATATTATACTACATTTTGGTAGCATTGATTTTTATCATAAAATATGAGAATATATTAATTCATAAATATGCCTTTTTTCTAATGCCGGCATTTAAGAAAAAGTGAAGTGTTATTCTTTTAACTATTTTAATATTCTAAAAACCAACAAAAACATCGAATATGTGACTAGAAATCTAGATTATGAATTTTAGATTAACTTTCTAAACACTTTTAGAGATATTTTTAATTTTCCGAGTAACATCAATCTCAAATAGAAGATGCATGATTAGTTTCGGTTTCATTTTGAAACAAATTTATAGTCCTAAAGATAATAAAATAAAAATATTCTTGAATAAATCCCTTCCTTAAATGAAATATTAATCTTCTTCTACTAGCTAAATGATTGCTTTTTATGATATGTTCTTTTTCCTGAGTTTTTATTGCTGTAGCGTCCGTTAATTTTTTAACATCAATATTACTTTTTATACAATGCTTCTTTTAAATTTTTCTTTTACTTAGAAGAATAGGAATTTAATTTTTTTTTCATTCAATGAGAAAATACTATAAAAATTAACTAATTACTATGAAACATATTTTGAAAAGACATCATATTGGTGAAAAAATGATTCTAAAATTTAGCTCTCTATTGACAATTAGAGTAATGTTTTATAATAAGAGTACTATTGAATACTTCTATTGCTGATAAAATTGAAGATATCTTTATCGCAATAAAATTATATATTACTGAATATCTAGAAATTAAAATCGACGTTGTATAAAGTAGGGCAACAAAAGTTAAGCTAATTGTGTCAAATGAAATCTGCTTAGAATTTATGAAGTTTTATGCATAAATATGGTTGTTTTTAATTTTAATTTCTATTATTTTTACTAGTACTGATCTATAAAAGTGAATTAAGTTCAAAACTTTTCTGGAATTTGATCAAATCGATTAATCTTTTATTATTCTTCACCAGTGCTATATTGTGCTAATAAATAGTAATTTGATCAAGAAAAAAATATGTTCAGTCATATAGTGTTTCCAGTGTATTTAATTTCTTGTCTAAGTTTAACAATTTTTTTTCTCTTAAAACCGTATTAAAAATAGAAATATTCAGACATTATGTTTTATTTTTCATTTATAAATTTCATTTTTTTCTCGGACTTCTATTTTTTACTGATGGTTTTGTTTTGAGGTTTGACTGAACTTTTTATCATGCTCAATATAGAACTTTTCAGAATTTATCAAATAAATGAATTGTAAGAATTATCGTGATTTTAGATCTGAGAATCCTAGTTATTTAAAAATGTCAAAAATTATATTTTAAGAATTTTCCTTTTTTTTAGTTGAAAGAATAATTAAAAAAAATATTTATTATGCGAGTTAATAAAGATAAATTTAAATATTTAAAATATATAAAAATTAAATATCATAAAATATTAAAATCAAACTTTGTATTTTAGTTTTTATAAATATTTCTTAAAAATTTAAATTCATTTATTTATTTGGGGAAAAGAAATTTTCCCCCAAATATTGAAAGAATGCTGTTTCTAAACTGGTTATTTTTTGTCATTATCAGGGTGGTTATTTTTAACTGGTTATCAGACTAATCGGTTATAAATTACTATTATTATTACTATTTGCAATTTTTAAAAAATATTGTTATGTTCTTCCCATTGTAGATGATTTCGAATTAATAACAAATAAAAAATTAATATTTCGTAAGAGGTAAAAATTTGACATTTTAAATTGTTTTTTAAACAATTGATTACTTATAAGCCCGTTTCAATGTAATTATTCAGACTATTGTTCGTCTTAAGAATAGGGTACAATGTCTAATTATAAATTAGTTATTATATATCAGTCATTTAACCATAACAAATTATAAATGATTTATAATACTTGTTCAATTTAATACGTATCAAGAATTGGTATGTATAAGTATGTTTAGATTTAATTTTAATTAGTTTTACTATTATTAATATTATTACAGAAAATATTTATTTTCAAGACATTTTATTAAACTTTTCAGTTTTAACCGCATAATTTGCTAGTTGTCACTAGCCAATGTTATTGATATTATGAAAAACATATTAATTTGATTAAAAAAATATGTGATCAATCATATTTATTTTGAAGAGTATTTTTGGGCCATCTCTAATTTTAACGTCTTTTTTTCTCAAAAAAGTATTAACCTTCCAGCTAACGTACGTATGTGAGAGATACACTAGAGATGAATTTCGCTTTATAACTTAAGATCTGGTGGCACTGGGAACGCCTGTCCTTGGCTATTTGTGCCCCTCCATTTGACCTACTTTCAGTAGAGCCCGCTGGAAGGTTAAAAAATATATGCATTATTATTTATTATATTCCTTTACAAATTCCAATGCATTATTTTCTCTCTCTTTTTTTATACTTGTGTTTTCTGTGGCCCTAAGTTTTTATTATTTTCTGAATACAGCCTTCAAAGATGTCGCAGAAGTTTATATAAAAATGCACGATAAGAATTGTTGCGGATTTAGATCTAAGAGATCTAGTATTTTTAATAAATTATAATATTTTTTTTTGAATTTTCATTTTTTTCCGTATTTAGCGGGAAGAATAATCATCGATATTCCATTTTACTCTGTACTAATTTTCCTTAACAAAAAATAAATTTAAAACTGAAAATATATTGAACAAGTAAATATATATATATATAATATTGGAATAATGATATAAATTGCTTACAACTGTTTACATTTTATTTTTGAAAATTGGTGTTGCTTTGTTTTTATCGTAAATAATTTGAAATTAACAACATTTGCAAAATTTATGCAAAATTTCTGCCTTACACTGGATTTCTCCACAGTGCTTAATGACCGATTAATTAATTTCAAACCTATTTTAATGCAATTATTTTATCTGTTGATTGTCAGAATGATTGGGAACAACGTTATGAAACCATCAATAATAAATAAGTTATTATAGATTATTCATGTTAACAACATTTGCGTTTTCTTTCAACATGTGATAAGCATTGAGTAAAATATTACAAACCAGTTGTATTAAATAAAGCTTATTCTTAAGTATATTTACTCCTCTTTTCATACACCTGCACTTAATGAAATATTACCTAATTATTCTATTAATTTTCGAAGCATTTTGAATTATCAACATTTGTACAATTAATATGTTCTATCACCTGGAAACCATCCGGGTTCTGCTCAAAGATTATTCATTTCCCTTAATGCTTGATCAATTACACCCAGAACTCATTCTTTATGTAATTACCCAGTTCCTACCCATCAGAACAACAGCAACTCCATCCAAATCGTCGGTTGGTAATGAGCTTCAATTGGTCAGACATTTTGTTTCAACAATACATTACGAGTTTATTTTCAGCACTACCGAACACGGGAGATAATTCAACAAAGATCTCTTTTGAAGGATTCTCCCTTCCAACTTTTACAACTTGGCGGATACGGATAGCAATTACCAACATCAATTGCATGGTTAGGCCTGGATTCGCTGCCTCTAAACAGCATTTGCGGAACTATTCGGGGAAGATCATCCCTCTTGAACTTTGCGAGGAAATTACTGTTAAATGCACAGCTTACTGTTGCGAAAATCTCCATTGTCCAGTCAACTATTGTTCAAGTTCCGAATAACTTTGGTCACTGCTCAGTAATTGCTACCAAAATGAAATTTTGACCTCGGTATGGTGGGCATTCAAGCGTGGAATGGAATGGAATTTGTAAATGGTCAGTTGCAGAACTTTCTGGCATAATTTAGATAGCTTAAATGCACTTTTAGTAGCTTGTAGCTTGTGATTGAAAGTATTATAAAATTGACTTATGGATACAAGGTAATTACTTTAACAGAGTTTTGTATCAGTACACATATCCTCGTTTAATGTAACTAGAATTAATTGTGGGATTCCCATTTATTTGAATGTTGTCGATGATACAGAGCAATGCTTACATTTCTCATATTAACATTATGCAAAATTAAGTTTGTTTACATTTTTTTACCGAACATACAATCAAAATATATTCCATTTTTTTATTTGCAATCTCGATACTCATTAAAAATATAAAAACACAACTAAAATAAAATCCATACTTTTTAATGACTAACTCACAGCGTTAAATATCTGCATAAACTTACTTCTACTACATGTCTTGAAGTTTACATTAGTCTGATGTACTTCAAATTTGAGGCTGTACGTAATGTACCGTTGGTGGTGTAAGAAAGTATAGAAGAGGGGACAAATCAAGTTTTCAACGTCTCATCAGACTGAGAGCTAAAGCTACAGCCCTTGTGTTTCTGGACGGTTTGTTAATATAACAAGTGCTCTATTTATTACATTTATTTTTATCTTTTCTTGATTCTAGTGTTAAATTTTAATTCATGTTGTAAAAAAATTTAATAGCGCACTTTATGTTAAAAACTGCACCAGGTGGGAAAATAAACTGAATCTTTTTTATTTCTTAAACAGTAACATCAGGAGGAATATTAGTATTAGCAATTAATGGTTGAAAGAATAATGCTTAAATTTCGCATATTAACACTATGCGAAATTAAAATTAAAGTTGCTCATAATTTTTCGCCGAACATGCAACAAAAATGGAGCTCATTTTTCTTTATTTGCAATCCCGATGCTCATTAAAATATAAAAATAAACCAAAATATAATTATTATTTTTTTACAAACCCAAAGCATTAAACATACGGTTAATTTCAGTAAAGATCTGAACGTACATACCGGTTTGACAAATGTAAAATTTAAAGTGCGCGTAAAATGCCTCTCGATAGTACCGTAAGAAATTATAGAGATTAAGGCACCAATTAATATATCATCCTTACTCCGAACTGGGGGCTAAAAGTTACAAACCTCGTGTTTCTAAGCGGATGGTTAATATAACTATAACAAATAAAATTGCTCTTAATAAAAACTATTCTTGATTCGAATGTTAAACTTTGATTTAAAATTTCAACTAAATCGATTGCAGACTTTTTGCTAAAAACTGCTTTAGGTGGAGAAACTGTTACTATTTGGCGATAGGTAGGATCGAACCTGGGACCTTACAGATGGTAGCCAGATGACATGACCACAAAACTAAAAGTGATCACTCCGTCTTGAGTATGTTATCTGGCTTATAAAGCTTCTACTACAATACTCCCCCTTCAGTGAAAGGTCAGACGAACGATATTTTTGTTTCTGTTTAG
Organism: Argiope trifasciata; assembly: GCA_026543055.1. Taxonomy (NCBI): domain Eukaryota; kingdom Metazoa; phylum Arthropoda; class Arachnida; order Araneae; family Araneidae; genus Argiope; species Argiope trifasciata. The sequence goes on from JAPMOQ010013788.1 coordinate 34,763, forward strand.
TAGTGATCTTATTGGCTGTTGAATTTTTAATGCATTTACCCATTTTTCTTTTTGGCTGATTATTTATCAGCTTTATTTCTACTCTTTATTGGCTGATTATTTATCGCCATTTTTTATTTTTTTTATTTTGCTGATTATTTATCAGTCTTTTTTTACTTCCTGATTATTTATTAGGTTTTTTTTATTATTATTTATCAGCTAGATTGATTTATTTTTTTGCTGATTATTTATCACTTTTTTTATTTGCTGATTATTTTATCAGTCTTTTTTTTATTTGCTGATTATTTATCAGCTTGATTCATTTTTATTTGGCTGATTATTTATCGCCTTTTTTTTTAATCGGCTGATTATTTATCGCCGTTTTATTTTTAATTTCTCGGGTAGAGGGCGCTAAAACAGCTGAACGAAGGTTGCGTTTTTTTTGTTTATTTTCATCGTCCTGGATTCACCAATGTTACTATTTGGCGATAGGTAGGATTGAACCTGGGACCTTACAGATGGTAGCCAGATGACATGACCACAAGACTAAAAGTGATCATTCCGTCTTGAGTATGTTATCTGGCTTATAAAGCATCCACTACAAAACCAACTAAATATTTATACCTGTATCTGATTATGTTCGAAGAAAAAAAATTTCGAAAATAGGAATTTTTCAAAAGTTATTTATGGTTTTTAGATGTATTTTCAATTCTAAACACTATAAAAACAAAAAATATATATGAAAATTAATATATTTTGATTAAATAGGAAAATTTGTAGTAATTTTTAATGAAATTTAACCAAAACAGTCAATGCTCTACACAAAATTGTAAGCAGTAATCCTACTTTTCCTTTTACACAAGTTATAGAATTTAATGATGAATGAAATGTATCAAACTCTAAGAAAAAGAAGTTGTGTTAAAATACACGTAAATATAGGCATTTTGTCAATAAAATATTAGCTTAATTTTTTTTTTAAACCTATGAATGAAAAAAAAAGTATTTCACCAACAATAAAACTTTTGATTGATATTTCACCGCCCATATTATTTAAGACGCACGCTGAAATTTTTATGTAAATACCTCAATTTTTTTTTGAAGTACTCATGTTAACGGTGGAGAATTTTTATGAAAATTAAAGTTTTGAGCAAATGGAAGACAAATTTTAGCTGTAAAATATGTTTTGTTTTAAATTCCCCTGCACAATAGATCATGCCTTCCTTTTCCTATGAAATCTAAATTGCTTCAGAAAGAGGAAAGTCTCAACTACAAGAAATAATAATTAGCCAGTGTTGTCGATAACCAGTGTGGTTAGCGTAGTCGGATACCTTAGATAAACAACAATGTTGGAGGAAATTACTAACCTAAAATATTAGAAGTAACAATGAAACCGTTATGAATTTCACCTAAAAATAACTATATTTTGGTAAAATACTCTTAATTTTTTTAATTAAAAATATAGATTAAGTAATAGGAAAATACAACATTATCATTACAAATATTTTTAAGTAATTTTTTTGTCGTGTCCATGAAAGTCAAAACTAAATATGTCCATGAATTTTGAAAATTTCTTCTGTGACCTGCTTGATGTTGTCTCCATACGGATCTATCATGGTTGGCAGTACACCGATCTTTCTCAGGCTGGCGCTCATAGCCGGACACTCGTAGATGTGAGTAGGCGTAAGCTGTGTATCAGGACAATGATCAAAGCTTCTATAGATCTTCATGCCCTCTCCATCGATCTTCATACCCCTGTGGTGTCCATTTCTCAGCCTAGTTATGGTTTTAATAGTAGATGTGTTCGCAGTTATTTCAGAGAGAAGATGTTTGGACTGAATGGATTTTTCTCTAAGTCTATATCTAGCCACTGCATTCGCATTTTGAAGAGAAACATCAGAGCAGCCAGAGTTGAGGTCTCTGCCCTCCTTGGCCAATCTATTCGCAGTTTCATTTTCTTCTATATCAACGTGTGCTGGAATCCACTGGAGGTCACATGTCTTGTTAATAATCTGAAGATCTTGAAGACAAGACAATTAATTTTTTATGCTTTTAATTTCAGAAATTTGTTTCTTAATTCACATCCACTAGTTTCAAATTTTAAAAATGTACCAAATTTTGTGTCTCTGTCTTAAGCGATTGAAAGCCAATATACACAATTTTATAATTAATTGAGAACGACAGATAAAATTTACATTTGTTAATCTGCGAATAATCGCTTGGTGACTTAAATCATTTTGGGCTCCCATTGGCGACATCTTAAGCCAATATAATGGAAAAGTACTTATAGATATTTTTCGTTATGATATTCTTGATATATATTATATCTGGAGGAGTTAAATTAAATATTAAAACGCACACCATTGAAATTAATTGCAAGATTAAGTCTAATACACAATATTAAATTACTACAAATTTCTAAAAATTTAATATGTAACCTTTGATCTTGGAAAGATGTGCTTAATTAATAAGAAATGTTTAATATTGTTATTACGACTCCGACTAAATTTATTCTTAGATAAAATCTTTAATGGAATTATTCATTTAGCTTTCGGAAAATGGAAGAATTCTCAGGCGCTTTCTTTGAATATTTAAAAGCACTGAAGAAAGTAACATACAATTAAAGGAAATTCACAAGATTACCCGCATTTAAAATGCGTAAACCGGAGAATAAAAAAGTTAACTTTAATGCAGCTTTCGAAAGTTCGGAAAAAAATCAAGTTTCTTCTGCAAAACTTTTTAACCAGAGTTACGGAAAAAAGCGTCAAAAGAAGTAAAAAAATGCAGAGTTTTATTTATTTATTCATTTTTGTATGCATTTACTTTATTTCTGTATTTTGTTTTATCCAGTGCAACATTCTTCTAAAATTAAGCTTATTCACTGAAAAAAATAAAAAAAAACTATTCAAAACTTATATGCAAAAAAAACAATACAAATAAAAATATCTGCAAAAATTTTCATTTGCTCATTCAAATAAAAATAATCTTAATTTTCGCAAAAAGCATAAACTAAGAGAACGAAGAAAAGTTCCAAGAAATGGTAGTGAAAATTCTTAGACATTTTGAATATCAAGTTTCAATTTTGAAAGTAAAAAAATGTTTCTAAAAATTTTCTTAAATCTTTTATATAGGAATAAATTTATTAATTTTATTAAAGAAGTATTTGAAAGGCTCAAGTTAGGGCAGACATTAAACCTATGTTACTTTAATAAACTATGTTTTTTTAACTGTGTACCGGGATATACATTCTGAAGTTGTTTCAAATAGCATCATGGCTATTAAAAATCCCAGCGGCTGGTCAAACTCTTCAAAATACTGCTAAGATTTAATTATCTGTTTATTTATATCTTATTGTTTGCCAGCGGATTCCAAACTCTTTGTAGTTATACCCTTGTTTTAGGATGGGTTTAATTCTTCAAAATAGAGGTGAGAGGAAGCAATTGACCACAACAAATCCTGTCGATACTGCTACGTTCAGTGGTGGCGGGGTGGTCGGCTGTATACAAAAAGAAGAAGATATGACAGAAAAAGAAGAAAGGAGATGTTTATATTTAAAAATAAAATAAATTTCAGAAATGACGCACAAACTTCCGTGTGTCCCCCCTTAATGAGATAGAATCGTAGAAACGTGGTCATCTCAAAATAATGACACGAACAATACTGTATTACCATTTTCTTATTCCTATTAAAATTCCAATCTATGTTATGCAAAGTCTTCCACGAGAAGCAGTATTGTGAGCGTGACTAATCTTTTAATATGTTATGACTTTAATTTTACTCAACAATAGAATCTATTGTTGAAAGACGTTTCGAAATATGCTTAACAGAAAATCAAATGTCATGACAATAACTTATGTGGTATAGTAATTCTCTTAGGGACCTGGGTAGCCTGGTTAGTCGGAAGTTGGATTCACATCTGCGAGTTCGCACCCGGATAAGTCTATCCTGATTAAAAAATACCCCCCCCCCCTGCCCTGACGAAAGCAATACCATTGGAGGTTCTTATTCAGAGGTGTGTTCTCTGATTGTTCTCTGATCCAGGTCTAAATTTCGATCTGTGGATGATTGAATGAAGCACCCCGTAAAAAGAGTTATGTTGTGTGAGTAGTTAATTCGTACTCGCGCTATTGAAAGAGCAAGAGGTGCAAAAATTGAATTAAATCGCTTTGGCTCGTTAGTCGATGGGCTTGTCAACGGCAAGTTCCATCAGAAACAATAACATTAATTCTCAGAATTATGTTAACACCAGTGTCAAAGTCTTATTAAATTTATAATTGCTTGAAGTTTTCATAAAATTCCTCTAATGTGCACATTTCTATCCTCATTACATATTAGTAATGTCCTTATGCCTTTTTCCGCCTTCCAAGAGGTGGCACTGCGATTTCTCGTTGGTTCGGAGTCATATTTAAATGATTAGAGATATAGCGCATATTTAAATGCCCGAGAAGCATTTGAGACAAAAATTGACATCACTTGAGTGTCGAAATCTGATGGGATGATTGCTATATTTTAACTCGGTGAAGAAAATGCCGCCTTGCAACTTTGGTGACATCTTTAAATTTGTGTGATTCATTTCGATCTTAGGGCACTCAGGCTGGAACATTTAATACTTTCAATGACAACTATCTACATTATATCTGTGAAACAGACGTGTATTGTGAATAACGGCGCACTCACTAGAAATATATATTTCACGAGCACAAGGCCATGAATAATATAATACAATACCAAATTGGTACTTCTAGATGAAACTGTTATAAGCATATTCATCTTTATTAGTAATAGTGATATGCCTGATATTTTAATACGCCTTGCTTATACTTACACATACAGATTGCTAGTACCTGAAAATTAATAAGCTTCGCTCATTTTTTTTCAAAACCATGTTTTTTCGGAGAAAATATTTAGATACAAATCATTCGTTGATTACCTATGAATACTTTTAGATCTTAATTCCATATGAACGGGCCGTTTTTATAAAAAGAATCATAACACCACTTAATTTAACAAGTCATTCGGAATAATCTGTTGTATTATAATATTTAATTTATATTTTATCTATCATTACTTATATTTTTGAACTTGCGCAGTTTTTACCTCGGTTAAAGCTCGGTTTTTAACGCAATGCACGTATCACACAAATTTATCAGATGGCGCTGTATGACATTCTCAGCATAAGAGGAGATATAAAAAAGTTCTAATAGTTAGTTATAAAAAAACAGTTTCCTTTTGTGAATATTGTGAAATCGAGTTTTTTCAGGAAGGACACCTATAAAGACAGACATCCTATATAATTATAAAATTTGATTCAAATAATTTGATCCATTTCCAGACACAAGGAATAACTTATATGAGAATTTCTCGTTTAGAGTTACACTGATGGAAAAGAAAATCCCAACACCAAGAAAAAAGTATTGTACAGTAATGAAATTTTAGGAATACATTTGTCTAGGTAACATATTTAATTGATTAAAGTTTCAAGATCACAGGTAGAGCCATTTCAAATGTGAAATTGGCTTTAGTCATGAAAAGCGTTACTAAATTTGAAGAGCCATTTCAAATTTAATAACGCTTGGCGTGACTTAAAATTGTTCTCCGCTCGCCAAATAAACATGGGTACGGCGTACTAGACACAACAGCTACACACAGCGACCTCTCACTCAACAAACCAATTCATCACCACTCAACAACAACGTATATCTTTCTGCTAACTCCCTGGTGGGTGAGTCTGTGGTGATACTTTAATAAGACAGATAACATCAACGGGACATGAGCATGTTTTTGTCCAGTGGTACGTTACTGGCTTTCAAACCCAAAAGGTCCCAGGTTCTATTCTGAGCTAACATCACCTTCTACAGTATGTACACATTCCAACAAGGACGGAATATCTTTGCTGACTGACCTTGGTGCGTATCAGATCAAGAATCCCCTAATCATATTCTTAATTTTTTTTTAATTTCAATATTTTTGAGATTTTAAGGGGTCCGTTATTGTTTTTGGCTTTTTTAGAGATTTTTCATTTCTTGGAGATGGTATAGCTGCACTGTACTACCTGGGATTAGAAACAATAGCAGCAAAATTTTGTAAGTTTTATTAATATATTTCCAATAAGCTATTAATTTTCATAAATAGTTTTTTAAAAATGAATTTAAATTTACATTTACTAAAACATTCCTTAAACTCTTTGTCATCCGTCACGCGTCTAGTACTTTAAAATGAAATTTCTTCAGGGAAGTGGTAAAGCGTTTCAAGCGTTCTTCTACATTTTAAAACTTTCTAACTCTTTACAAATGTTTACTTGTGTTTGATTTTATTTTGTTTGTTCTAATATGGCGAAAAACAGAAATTTTCGAGTACAGAAGAAGACAGCAAAAGGGTAAACAAAAAATATCTAATTATTCAACAAATTTTGAATGCTACAGATTATCTTATTGATTATTATCACATTTCTCTTTAGGTGATATTGGTTATTTTATATTAACATTAAAGTTTAAAAAAGAAGCACCATTATAGATACCGTTAACGAATAATTTAAATAAGAAAAAGTTTAAAAAATAAGTATTAAAAAAACAATTTTCTTATTCAGAAGAATCTTTAAACTTCTGAATTTTTATTAATATTTTCAAACTCAAAATAAATTCATTAGATTAGGCATCACACATTTAAGTGCTGCAAAACTTAACTCACCCACTTTTGCATAGAGAATATACAAAGTTGCTGAAATTCCTTTCAAACGGAATAGTTCCAAGTGAATTCTTCCTACCCATAATCCTTTAACCTTTTCCTTACAGTCGAATAAAAAGAATTCCATCTGAATTTCTTTCTTTCAAATAAAACAAATCCATCTATCTTAAAATGGAAGCACATGTAACAAGCTTTGGTAGTAGTAGGTAATGTTTCTGCCATAAATGTATAAATAAAGTATACAGAAATAGAACGAAATGCATAAAAAATGGCAGAAATCTGGTAAGGAAATGAAAGAAAACACCGCCCTCTTTTAAAGAAAAACGTTTTAGATCTGAGTGGAGACTTATTTCTTATTCTCGATAAAACACTCCTTGATCAAGCGTTGCATGAATTGATATTCATGAATTGAAGTAAACCTGGTTTAGGCGCATCCGGAAAAAGAATGTGAAGTTTTAGAAATAAAGGTTAAGTGAGTTGAAATATAAAATGTTTTTATCTTATGCGCAAAGCAATGGCGTTTTTCCAATGACTCCCTGATCAAGCTTTTTTTTTCTTCACTTTACAATAATCGGAGATTTGCTAGGTACAGCATTTTTACTTGATAACCTATATGCTGGAAACACTACCTTCACCAAACAGTCATTGGGACATATTGATTCGCAATAGTGTCCAAGAGCAATGTAGCTTTACGATTCATCCAAATTTAAATCATCACTTCATTTGAAGAAGCTTAGACAAAATAAGAAGTTACTTTTCAATGTAAATTTATTCTATTAATTAACCAATACAACGTGGACTGATTGCTCACTCTCTCTTAGATCAGCATGGTTGATGATCATAGCTATTATTTGGTGTCAATTGTCATCATATTGTGTTCTTTTGCCACTTACCAATTAATTTGAATAAAATTTACTTTAATTAAATTAAAATAAGTAGCATAATATAAACTGAAACTTTTCTAAGTCCCAACCTAATTGCTCCTCTCACGGCAGCATACTCACGCAATCTATGCCCTCTGACACAATAGGACTGACAGACAATACTCATTTTCATCCTAAATGTCCAAGACCACAGAACGAAGGAAAATGCTATACCAGCAACATCACTACAAGCAATATGCCCCTTCCGAGACTAGGTACCCAGTTAACTCACTTCACTCCCACCACTAGCTGCAAACCGAAGATTTATTTAAATTTTATTGCTTCTGTGCGAAATTGCTTCTACAATGACAAGCACAAATTCTTCACTTTTTTATCTTTTTTATTGATTTCAGCGATAGAAACTAGAAATGAAAACTTGATTTTTCATGTTTTATTTTTTTGTGATTATATATAACTTTTTGATAAATTTTCTGTTGCACAGCGGCATCTGTCTGTGTTTCTGTAACTAATAGTTTTTGGCACGACCCATCTTCTCATGTCTTGAATAGTATGCTCACAATTTTGGAATCTTTACACTGACTAGTTCTCTGTATAGGGTTATTTTAGTAGGGGTGTTTAAATTTTTATGACCTTGTAAATAAATGTCATTATTGCTATGCATACATATATGTTGCAGGCATACATATATGTTGCTTTCTAAAGCACAAGGCAGCTTTCAACTAAAATTGTATGTTAGTTGAAAGCGGATAAGAAAATACAAAAGAAAGAATACCATCAACTTTTCTTCATGAAAAATTTAATTAAGCTTTCAATTAATTATAAATTTGAAATTTTGCCGATTTTTTGCAGTAACTTTGTAAAACGTTAATTCAAAAAATTAATATCGTCTTAAAGGTCAGAATGTTACCTTTCAGCTGCACTAAATTCCTGTCTTTATATTATTCTAATATTTTTTTCTTTATTATAATGAATGCTTTTCTAATATTATACATGAAAATATTAAAACTACAACTACGGTAATTGTAAGTGCAAGAGCAGACAATCAAGTAATGTAACCTAATAAAAATATTATGTATACGCGAGTTTCAAATGCATTAAAAATAAATAAGATTATCACTATTTTTTTAAATTTATATCTAACATATTGGTTCATTTCTATAATTATAGTTTAACTCCTGTCGGAAATGAGGAAAAGATTAGGTATCTCAATTATTCTAAAGAAATGATAAGACACCAAAGCTGAAGGGCATTCAATCAGATAGTGTTATCTGATATATATATTACTATAATATATAAAAATGTAAGCTTTTCAATATTATACATGAAAATCTTTAAATGTTGTTAATAACAACTACGTTAATTGAAGTTAAAGGGCAGACAGTAAGTTGATGCATCCTAATAAAATATGTGTATTACTAAAATACATAAAAATGATAGCTTTTGCACTATTATACATGTTAATATTCAAATGCTGTGGATAACGACTACGGTAAATGGGAGCACAGGTGCAGCCAATCAAGTAGTGTTAGCTAATAAATTAATATTACTGTGATATGCAAAAGTACTAGCTTTTAAAATATTACATATGAAAATATTAAAATGTTGTGCATAACAACATTAATAAAGGAAATTCAAAGGCAGATAATCGGGTGGTGTAGCCTTATAAAAATATTTTATATATTATTATAATATGTAAAAACGCTAGCTTTTGCAATATTATGTAAATTATTCACAATATGTGCATAACAACTACTCTAAATGAAGTTCAAGGACGAATAGTCAGGTGATGTAATATAATAAAAATGTTATACATTCTACTATAATATGTAAAATTGTTAGTTTTTACAATATTCTACATAACAACTTTTAATTTATGTGAGGTAACAACTACGATAAATGAAGTAAAAGAGC
>JAPMOQ010013788.1:48315-75656 GCA_026543055.1 Argiope trifasciata
AATATTGTATAATATTTCAAATGTTGTTTAATGTCATACAATATTGTACAGTTTTACGAATATAGTTTAATATCTTACTATATCGTACAGTTTTACGAATATAGTTTAATATCATAAAATATAGTACAGTTTTACGATTATAATTTAATATCATATAATATTTATTATACAATACATGTGTGCTATTAGAGAACCGTGTAAACAGAACAATACAATGAATCAGAGAGAGTATTATCTGTAAAACTTCCACACATATTAAAGCAGCATGAAGCAAGTGTGCGAAGTCCGGTGATAGGCGTAGAGCGAAGCTTTATCCCTTCCAATGAACATGTCCGATTTTCGATCATCGGTCTGAGTAAGGTCGACTCAGCCTTTCATCCCATCAGTGGGTCGATAATTTGAGGATTATGTATACTTAGGAACTAAACACTGGGTTGGTTGGTTGTTGGGTGTTTTGGCACAAGAGCCATTATTGGCCATACTGCTCCAAGCATATGTTTTTATATCTGGCAAGATTAAAAGGAATCAGCAACAAAAGTTTAAAAAAAAGTTGAAATAATTAAACACCTAGTATATCTATGAAGTAACGAGGATGAAAAATTTTAAAAATTAGGATATGGGCAATGGTTTAACAAAACTTAGATGTTGCAATTTTTTTAAAAAATAGACCAGGAACAATTAAAAAGTTTAAATGTATGTATAAAAACCAATTGCCTTTTGAAAAGTTAAAGATATTTGAGAGGCATTTCTCACCCACTATGTCCTACAAGCTTAGAGAAGGTGAATTAAAAAAAATACTGACGTTGTGAATAAAAAATTGGACATTAAATCAACACGTTTCACACTAAAATAAATATTGCATGCAGCACAGACAGGTGCTCTCTCACCGAAAAGGAGATGCGTGATGATGATATGTGAATCGAATATGCCCTATACGTAGGCGAGTCAACTTTATGAGAGGTTGATGTCAAGGATATGGGCAATTATATTCGACCCCTCGTATAGGGATTATAGGCTAAAAATTATTAGTAGGTTTGATGAAATGTAGCTTGTTATTGATCTGAATGTCCCATGCCTTCTGACAAGTTAAGTAAAAATAATTAAACACTGTGATATCTGCGTTTAGGCTGACCGTCTAACGAGGATATATGCCTTACAACGTAGGGCCCTTGGTCATGAAATCAGGTTTGGGCACTGTAGGCCTTGACTCACAAGGGCGGTCGTGAAATTGGGTTTAGTTTAGTATGGAGCAAGTTTACACGGTGCAATCATAGCAAAGAAAACTGAAAACGTATTTTCATTCTCTACATTCTATCCACATTGATTGAACTCAAATTTTAAGGTGTAAACACTAAATATAGAAGCCTATTATTCTAATGCATTACATTTTAACTTTCAAGTACAGGCAGTGTAGAAAAAGTTTTGTAATCGTCACAAATTCCGAACTCCGGATTTTGACGAATCTAAACGTTTTAGCACTTCCCAAGTTCGAAAAACATATGTTTGGAATGTATGTTTTTCGGTTTGTGAAAAAGATAACACTTTGAACTAGACCGATGAAGGTAGGCATATTCTTTTTACAATAAATATCAAGGATACACTTTTATCAAAGAAGCAAAATAGATAATCCAGATTTATCATCGATAATGTAGGCATTTATGAAATTTTGAGCCGAGCCCAGCAGATTTGACAGTCTCCTTGTCTATACTTTCAAAAACCTGTGAAGATGATGATGTGTTAACACGGAAAGATTATATAATACCTTCTGACGGTAAAAACCTCTGAGCACCCGAAAACAGAAGTCTTATTTCTAGCTCAAATGAAGATGACACACACACGCCTTCGCTTACACAACAACTTTTACATTCATACTTCTCACAGATAGATATAAGAGAAGAACAACCCTGCACGAACCAGGACTGGAACCCGGGACACCCAGATCATGGGGAAAAAGTGCTATCCCTAAACCTGTTACAACGGCTCCGGTAACATGTAAATGTGGTAATTGTAAAGGAAATAACATTGGTATATTGAAATTCGGTATATTATTTTGCTACTACAAGAGTAGCTTTGTTATCAAGTGTTTATTTCATTGTATATTGTCATTTATTTCGGTTGGGAAACAAGTGTATAAAAACAAATTCGACTTTTAAAAATATTAACATGCCAGAGGTTGCCAGAAACTGATCACACCAAGGATTACAGGATACATTCAGTAAAAATGATAAATTCCCACCCCCACCTCCGCAAAACATTCGTATTATTTAAAGAATGTATGACAACGGCAATTGAGACATCCTCTGAGTAGACATTTAGTAGAGAGTATGGGAGAAAGTTCTGGAGAGATCATTTTTGGCATCTTTGGAGAGATAATTCTCGGTTTAGCTCATGGCATTTATTTATACGCATATATATGCTTCACTACACCACCAACTTATAGGATAATCAGGATTAAAATTCAATACGCATCAGTACTTTTTTCATTTCCCTTTTTTTTCAATATTTTTTTTTCGGGTTTAAGGTTTGGCAGCCTGAATTCTCATTCACTATACATGTCCACATTGTTGCAAAAATCAATCATTTTGATGCCAACAGAAAATTAGAAGTTGCATCGGGCAAATCAATTGTGTTTTGAATGTGAAAGATAAACATAATTTCAAAAGGGTTTCTTTTTTCAAGATATGGAAGTTCAAAATGAAAAAAAAAAAAAAAAAAAAAAAAAAACTTATCAAAATTTGAGATTTAACATTTATAAATTCCACTGTTTGCATATTTCATGCACAAAAAGTAAAAGTCGAAGTTTGCAACAAAATATCTCACCAACATATTTCAAAGGAATTCCGCCCGTCCGATTGCCCGAAATAAGTTAATACGACTGTTAAAAAAATGGAGAGAGATAAAATTTTATATACTGATTGAATATGGGAAGCGTTAAAACCAAATTTGTTAAGTGGTTGATTTTTTTTGTTAGAATGTATTTTCACAAGCATGAAAACGCGATAACTCAAAAGTACTATGACTACTTAATGTGGAAATTAGTATATATTTTTGAAACTGCAATTATTGTTCAGTGTCAAATTCTTTTTAATAAATTAATCAACCGCTTACCTTTCACATTTTTTTTTGAAAAAAAATTGCAAAAAAAACATACCGTTTTTAAAATGATATTATTAAACACAAGGAAATGACGCAAAACAAAATATATAGGTTGCAAGTTGAATTTTTAATTAATGTTTATGGGCATAAAGTCATTTAGTTTTGATGTGAGTTTACTATCCAGAGTTATCTCGGGTGAATGAAAAAAAAAAGTTAAATGTTGGTCTTTGCATGATGGCTTTTGAAGCAAGGGACAACACAAAGTCATACTTGCCATTCCGTACACTAGTATATGGTCTCTTTTCTTACTGGTTTACCTCTGGAATATCTTTTACTGGAGCGCAGAGTACACAATCTCACTGGATTTATTTTTCTTCAGTAGCAAGAACCACTATCTTCATAATCACTATTTTAAAAAAATCACGATTTTCATTTCTGCTCATCGCCACTTTTTAAACTTTTTCTAAATGCAACTGTCCTTTTTTATGAATTACTAATGCACAAACATACGTATACAATATGGAAAACACATGATCAGTACCACAAAGAGAACCTCAAAACCAACAAAACTTGGCCAACTGCCAATCAAAGATGAATATTTACTCAAGACTGAGTAAAACCGTGATAAAACAAATCGTACTGACAATTTCTGCTTCTACCGAATAATAATTAACTGCAATATATACAAACCTGAGATAACTCGGGATTGTCGGGTAAGCGTTTCAACTGATACTACGAAATATTTTAAAAAAAAATGACTAATAAGTCCATGAAACTGTGTTAAAAATGTTGACTTTTTTCAGCAATATGTATTTGACCCTTTCGGCATAAAATGTATTTGTTTTCACCCTTAAAATAAACTTAGCAGGTGAAAGCATATTCCTTATTTCCTAGTTTTATTCATTACCAATCGGATCGCGATTAGACTGAACAGAGAAAAAAGACAGTTACATGATATATGAAATTATCTATTTAACATCATGCACTATAAAAATATTATTGCATTAAGGCCTTATCACATGGTGAAATTTCGTCAGCACTTTTCCTTTTATACCCTCAAAAACCGGTCAAGCAAGTTTCATAATCGACAACTTTTCCTAACCAGCTAGAAAATGCCTTCGGAAATATTGTCCACAAACGAAATACAACCAATCATGTGAAACTTTGAAGTGATGTCACACAGGTGACATCACTTTCGTTGTTGTTTGCTGACGGAAAGTGCCAACGATATTTTGTCGTGTGATAAGGCCTTTAATTTAGTTTCCTATTAGGTGGACAGAAGAAATTTCAAAGAAAATTATCATTAACCGCATTTATGATTTAACTAGCAGTACCCACATGGCATTGTGTCCGTATTGAATCATACAAGATGTAAAATTAGCTTTACTCGTATCTCCAGCCTCCAGAATATGACATAGTCATGTTATTTAACATCAAACAAACAAAAAATATATTTAGAAATCATCAAAAATAGCTACAAAACAATTTTTTATAGAACGAAGCTTTTTGGCATTTAATTTTTCTTTGTCAAGTTTGGATTTCCTTCCTTTGGGCATAAGGAGATTTGAAACACTGTTTAAAATCTGACGTAAAAAAGAAACGTATCACTTATGCATACCACAGCTCTTGTTATTCGCATATGCGCAGTGTGAGGTTTTCACGCGAAATAGTTAAAATTGCAATTGTAAAACTCATTTTTTTATTTTAACATGACCTTGATGCACTAAAACCTTCCCCAATAAATGTGATACAAAATAGTATAAATATTTCCAATATCCATTAACTATTTCTCGAGTTTTTGTTTTTCAGATAAACAAACGCTTTCAAGAGATTTCATTTTATACCAGGATTTAGGAAAATAACTATTATATTTAATTATATGACAATATATTTCATGCATATGTGTAACAAGCAATTTTTAACGGAATCTAACATCATTTCCTTCCATATTTCAAAATTATATTTGTTATTTTACCATCGTAGTTGGTTAAATATGAATATTACTAAAGATGAAATTTATGCTCAAAGCTATTTAAATAAGATTAGAAAACGAAAATAATAAAGAAGAAATTCTAAATGTAATTTTTGCATATTTGGGATTAAATTGAATATGTAAAATTGAATTTCATTTGTTCATATTTTATCTGCCGTACCATTCATTCGATTTTGATAACACTTTAACAACTTGAGTTGCACTTGTTCAATGGTGTTATGTAAATGATGCATATAGGCATGTAATTAAGGCATCTAATATATTAATATAGGCATGCAATATATATATATATTGCTTACCAGTAGTGATATGCTAATATAGGCATGCAATTAAGATATATAATATATTACATTTTAATTATTTGTTGGTATTTCCGATATTACCAAACTTTGCATTGGACGTAGAAAATCCACGTTTTTCACATAGGCAATTGCATATTCACGAGTTGGACAACCAAGAAATTTATTTTCTTTTGCTTAAGACGAGAAAAAACAATATATATCCTAAAATGTACTTGGATAATAATGTCAAAAAACAAACAAACTAGAAGGAATATTATTATACGTTTCTTTTATATAGCATTCAATTACAATGAATGTATTAACTGTTGACTAGAAAATAAGTATGTTTCTTTCAATCATTCCTAATTCAATTAGATGGCTTTTTGAAATTTCAGATGGCATTACCAAAATTATATCTTTTGCGGCAACAATGTGCCAAGTAAAAGTAGTTAATTAAAGAAATTCAATTCACAAATTAATTTAAAGCTATTGCATAGATTGTATTGCAATTATTTTATTTTAACTGCTTTTTTTAATTACACTGGTTAGTTATTTGAATCAAACAATATGCATATTTACTGACATCTTAAACCAGAAATTACTTTAGTTACATCCACAAAAGATTCAAATATTTTTGAGAACACATTGTTGAATTCTAAAGTAAATTTAATTTTATAAAATAATAAACTATGTTTAATAATAATATGATTTAACGCAATATGTTGGTCAATTATTAAATTTCCATTTCATATAAATATCTTAAAAGAGAAACGATTCTTATTTATTTTATAAAATCTGTAGAATATATATGCATCATTATCATGTATCTAGCATTATTTTGGAGTAACTCTTATCTTTAGTACTTTCAGTTGCGAACCAAAATAATGCTGAAGTCAACCTTGTAAGTCCCGATTAAATCTAATCAAATGCTTTTAACGTAAAAAGTAAGAAATAAAAATAATCGTTTTTTCCTTCTTCCCTTAGTTTTCGAAGTAAACCGATGGTACACTTTAACAGGAATGTGGAAAAGCTTAGCAAAAGAATACTAAACTTCCACATGTTCTTTAGTTTTCTTTTGCTGTAACAAATTAGTCGCTCTAAGACCACGGTGCTCTTTTTCTTGTTTATTGCATCGTTAATTGCATGCAGTAGTTGAAGTTTAATGTTCTTCGGAGATTTATTTCGTACAGCCAGAGAACGGTTTTCCTTCTTACAAGGATAAAACGGCCCTAGAAGTTTTACTGTCACATCTATCTTCAGATAAAATTGATTTTTAGATTTTTCCGTTAAGGTATCCGACTACGTTAAAGACACTGGTTATAGGCTACATTGGCGATATTTAGAAAATTATTATTTCTTGTAGTTGAGACTTTTCTCTTCCCAAAACAGTTTAGCTTTGCTAAGACAAGGAAGGCCTCACCTAGGATTCAGGGTCACATATCTTTTCAGCTAAAACATGTCTTTAGTTTCAATTTTCTCCAAACTATCGTTTTCATAAAATTTCTCCACCGTTAACATTATGTCTCAAAAAATAACAGAGCTATTCACATAAAAATTTCAGAGCCTGTTTTAAACAATATGGTCAATATAATGAATCAAAAGTTTTATGGCTGGTAAAATACTTTTTCATTTATATATTTATTTAGAAAAGTTAAGCTGTGAATTTAGAGAAAAAATGCATATATGTGCATACTTTTACTCATCACTTATTTGCACCTCAAGATTTTTCTAAGGTTTTGATTCATTTCATCGATCATTGTATTCTATATCTTTTGTGCAAAGAAAAATAGGATTTCTACATGACAATTTTGTGTAGAGTGCAAGCCGTTTTGGTTGAATGTCATCAAAATTAACTACATATTTTCCTATTTCTCAAAATATATTGCATTTTCAAATACTTGTTTTTTTATTTACAGTGTTTATTATTGACAATACATCTAAAAACCATAAAAAAGTTTTTAAAAAAAATGTCTTTGAACGTAGTCGGATACCTTAAATGTCACAAATTAAACAGTTGTCTTTGGACGAACTATACATTAATTCTCAGAAATTTTTGAGAAATAAGAATTATAAAAAGACTGTAGACATATAACTATTCATAATATTGTTTACAATAAAATATACTGGTATCCTGGCCTGTTCGAGTCCTGTTTCGGGCATGGTTGTTCTTTACCCTGTGAGGTGTGTGAAAAAACACCCCTCTCCCCTATAAAGAAGCCGTGCACACAAGTGTGTAAGTGTCACCTTTATGTAAGCTAGATGTCAGACATCTGCCCATATGAAGCATATGTCTGAGGTGTTCTCAGAAGTATAAGGGGTCTTTACCCATACTAGCATACAGCATAATCTTGGCTTAAAATCTCTGACTTTAAACAGAATTTCTATGACAAGGGCCACTAGTAACAACAACAGCAATAAAATCCCATGTCCATCCATAGTATGTACGGTGAAAATTTTGTCTTTATTCTACTCAATCTGTGCTATAATCTACTCAAAAGGGCGGAGAGTGTTTGACAAAAAATTATAATGCCTTATGTATTTTTATGTAAAATGTGTCTTAATATTTTAACTATATCGAATATATTTCGATTGTAATTATTTTTTTTATATTTTTTGCACAATTGAAACTAATGAATAGCCATTATTGGCATAAGCTGTAAAGACCAGCTGCTGACAAATGCTGCAAAAAAGATGTTTGTTTTTAATAACTAGCAGAAACAAAACCTGGCTTCTAAATGCACCTTCTGACAGAAAAACAATACAATGTGCACCACCAAATCAGAGCAGCTTTCCAAAATAAACAATAAAATTAGCAGAGCAGTTTTCCAAATCAACAATAAAATTAACAGAGCAGTTTTCCAAATTAAACAATAAAATTGGCAGAGCAGTCTTCCAAATTAAATAACTAAATTAGAAGAGCAGTCTTCCAAATTAAACAAAGACAATGTTAGCAAAAGAGTTTTTCAAATTATACATCAAAATTAAAAGAGCATTTTCCAAATTAAACAACTATTCATAACAAATTTATTTTGCATCTTTGCTATAATTTATTGAATTTAGAGAAAAGTTTTAAATATTTTTCAATTTTCTCAAAAATATTTTTAAAATTAATATTCTTACATCTAACATATTGATTTGTATTTTTTTTTGTATATTTTAACATTTACTTCAAAATTTAAAAAAAAACACTAAAAGGGATCTTCGTTATTTAAATTTTAATCATTTCATTAGTTTTGATTGCGACCCAGTCTATATTCTATTCCTGCGTTTAAAAAATAGATATAAACGATTTTTACTAAAAATGTTTTTGGAAATGATTAAACGAAATCTGTTTAATTCAACACTTAAATGCATATTGTTGAATTTGTCTGCATCCAAATCAAAATAATTTTATTCATGAACCAGCTGATAACAATTGACAACTAATCATGTATAAAAGAAAAAAAAAAGTTGACATTAATCTTGATGGATCTGCCCCGTGGGTGTCTCGAAATGAGGATGGAAAGGCTTCCGGCATAGTAGTTGGACCACGCCAACTTGTAGGGTACACGAAAAAGTGGGTGTCTGGTTCCTTCCACCCATTGCGGGACGTACTTTTTTAGGTAAGAATTTTACTCTGGCCAACGATGGTCCTAAAGACTGACCGTCCCCTCCAGTGTTGATGTAGCTGCCTTCTGGTCGCTTTTTATCTATCTGTGTGCCTTCGAGGTGGGTCAGAGAGTCAATAATATGGTTTACTCTTGGGGGTACTCACATTGTCTTTTTTCATTCTGGGTAATTTTTGCCTGTGTGCCTGTGGCGGGTCGGAGAGTTAATAATATGGTTTACTCTTGGGGAGTAATTACATTGATTTTGTAACAGATAAATGTGTTGAGTTATGAAGTTCAATGTGTTACCAGAAGATGAAGTTTCTATTGTCGAGTTCCCTATTAATGAGTAATTTATTTAACCTAATTGTTAAAAAAAAATATTTCTCTTATGTTGTCTGATAAATTATGAATGTTTGATGTCTTTTGAAAATTGCATTAAAAACAAGCTAGATTTTTAGAAAATATTGTATGTTTTTAAGCATCTACTTACAGCATTTAAAAAAATATAGCATGTTATTCTCTCTCTCTCTCTCTCTCTCTCTCTATATATATATATATATATATATTGCTTAAATTATGACAATTTTCATAAAACAAATTATCTGCTTTTAATTCGAAATGAATAATTAGATATTTCAGAGTTAATTGTCCTTGAATATAACTAAAATTGTTAAATATTTAAAACATGAAAACATAGCAATAGTAGGTAAAAACTGTTTATTTAATGTGACTTTGCATTTACACAGTAAGCGAAGAGTCCAATCTCGCAATTTTATTCAATCAGTTTACAATTGCTAAAAGTTCAGAATTACTGCAGCAGAGCAGAAATTGGAAAATGAGTTCAATGCATCAGTGGATTCTGTTTCGTTTCAGTCTGTTCCATATTCCATGTCAGAAAATGACACAGAAAAATTCAGTAAGAGCCTTAACCGCTCTGTGACACATTCCGTAAGACAATTTGACTATTTTGGGATGCACACAGTAAGCGAAGGGTCCACTCTCCCAAATTTAATGAATCAGTTCACAGTTGATAATGGTTCAAAATGAGAGCAACAGAGCGTACACTGGAAGAACGATTTTCTACATCAACGAATTATGCTTCAATTCATTCTGTTCCATGTTCCTTTTTCAGAAAATTTAGTTAAATTTTATTTATTTAATTAATTAAACGAATGAATTGGATTGAATGTATCTAAAAAAATGTGGGACCGCCTTGGCCTAGTGGTAAGGTCTCGATTTTGAAACCGGAAGGTTTCAGGTTCGTGACACGATTCCACCGGAGAACCATCGTGTAAGCGGATCTGGTGCACGTTAAATTTGTTTGGAACCCAATGTCCTCCCTCTGTTGTGACGTGATGTGGAGAGAGGGAGTTACCAGCTCAGCTGTCGTCCTCATCATCTAATAGAGGTTCGAGTTCCATCCCAAAATAGCCCAAGTGATAACTTAAAACAGGAAGTTACTATTTACTATATTAAACTTAACCAAACAAAAAAAATGTTTTTCTCTATCAAAATGGGAGGAGATAAATCGTCTTGACCCCCTTTTCCTTGTTATAGGGGATATTTAATCCATCGTGGTTGAATTCACTGCATAGAGTGCAACAGAAGATATATATTGTTAGGACAAATGAGCTCCACTGAAGGTGGAATTCATTCCAACCGTTCCTCTAATTGTCCAATCTCCTGCTTGGTCTAATAGTCCCCATTGACCTTGAAGCAATTAATTCGGTTTGATTGCACATGTAAGAGTATTAAACTCATTGTAAAACAACCTGACTATTTTGAGATGAATGAAATGCATTATGTGTTTGATTAAAAAGAAATAACTGATTAAACTATGTGATAATTCAGAAGGAATTGTTGGAAAAGTTCTATAAAATTGTAATTCTTTTGAATTTTTGCATGAATAAAATATAAATAATAGAAAAATATATCACTTATATAAAATATATCGTATTAATTTGCACCAGCGGGTGACCGAGCTCCGCTCGCAGAAAACAGGTATCGAAGCTAACTCGAAGATTTAAATTTTCAATTGTGATTTATCAAAACAATACATGCCATAAGAAAATTTGTGAAACCATTGGTGAAAAGATAACCGGTTAAAGTGCACCATTGTAAACTATTCTAAACAAAGTTAGAGTTTGAAAAGGGAACTATTCTATACAAAGGTAAAGTAAAGGTAAAGATTGAAGTGTGTTGAAGTTCAATACTTTTGACAAATTTATTTAGAAAAACCAAACATATATACATACATAAGAAACATATTATAAACCTATAACAGCATAAACATAAAACTTTATTAGTTCGCCCTATTGGCTATAGATGGCAGCACGTTACCGCTTGAAAATTTAAGTAGCCATTATGGAGAAATAATAAAGTTTGAAAATATCCTATCTTTAACTCCGAACTGCTCGACCGTAGCGCTTCAAAACCGGCGCCAATCGATTCCTCGTGGCCAAAAACCCCAGACCCCCCAAGTTTACCGGAGTTTATTAATTCTGGGGCGATTTTCGACTTGGCAACCATTCCTCGTATTATAGTATTAGATTTCAATACCCAGCAAAGTACTTCTCAATAAATTTCGTTTCAAATTTTGTAGAAATCTACAAATTTAGTTTGGAAATCATGCATTTAAGACAGAAATTACTTTAACTACAAAAGTTTCACATAGTTGTTTTAGAACTAATTGTTGAATTCAAAAATAAATTAAAATTGATAAGATAATAAATTCTAGGTTTAATTTTATAATAAGATTTAATACAAAATGTTGGTAATTTTGAAATTTCCATTGCAAATAAATAATTTTAAATAAAAGCGATTTATATTTATTTCATAAAATTTGTATTATTTATATGGATTATGTTCATAACCTCGTATTATTTTGGAGCTAACTCATTTGGGTAAGTCTTCTCTTCAGTTCTTTCAGTTACAGACCAAAATAAGGCTAAAATCAACCTTGTAAGCTCCGATTAAATCTAATCAAAGGCTTTTAGCGTAGAAGGATGGTACTCTTTAACAGGAATGCGGAAAAGCTTAGCAAAGAATACTAAACTTCCACATGTTTTTTAGTTTTCTTTTGCTGTAACAAATTAGCCACTCTAAGAACCTAGTGCTGTTTTTCTTTTTCTTTTATTTTATCGTTAATTGCATGCAATCGTTGAAGTTTAATGTTCTTCGGAGATTTATTTTGCACAGTCAGAGAACGGTTTTCTTTCCTACAAGGAGAAAACAGTCTCGAAGAAAACAGTTCATCTATCTTAAGATGCACTTTATTTCTAGATTTTTCCGTTAAATATGTCAAATTGTCCTTGCCAGCTGACAGTGGTTCGAAATTACGAGTTCCGCCTTAAAATAGACCTAGTATTGCTTTCAAACAGGACGTTAATGTAACAAAATTAAACTAAACCAAACGAAAAAAAAATATTTGTCTCTCACAGAATGTGTGGAAATAAATCGACATAACCACTTTTTTCTTGCTACAGGGGAAATTTTAATCCATCGCGAGCGGATACAGTGCATAGAGTATACCAGAAGATATATATTGTTAGGGGGAATGAACAGCACTGAAGATGGAAATCCTACCTCCCCTTTAACTTCTAATTGCCCGATCTCCTACTTGCTCTAATAGTTTCCATTGGCCTTAAAGCAATTAGTTGTGTTTAATTGCACATGTAAGAGCATTAAACCCTCTGTGGCACATCCCATAAGACAACCTGACTATTTTGAGATGACCGAAAATCATTCCTCCAGAACAATATGTGGCTGATTGAAAAAATAACTGATTAAAATATAAGAAAATTTAGAAAGAATTGTTTGAGAAGTTTTGCAAAATCGTAATCCTTTTGAATTTTTGCATTAATAAAATATAAATGAAACAAAAAAAATCCCAGTTATATCGAATTAATTTGTATTTTAACCTCCAGAAAGACTTCTGAATGGGTTTTGTTCAAACAATTATAGAAATCTAAAAATTTAGTGTGAATGTCATGCATCGAATTTCTTTCATCAATTTCAAATATTTTGAGGTGCTTACAAACAATTCTTACTTTCGAATTCTTTGGTGATTGCAATATTGTCCTTCATACATTTCAGGATTGGCGCAATATATAGAACGTTATCTTTACGAAGATTTTCATTATTCTGTTTACTATACATTATAAAGACATCATAATAATGTTGATCATTTTCTACCAGTATAATTTGTATAGGGAAATTAAAAATGCTTCACAATTATTTTCAACAGTTCTTGAGGAAAGGCAACAATGTTACCCAACCAATTAATCTTACATAAGGAATCCAAAAATCCACGAAAGGTAACATAATGCTGTCAATTATTTGATTAAATTGTCAAAATTATTCAGCTTCACCCTTCATGTGGGACATATTTGTAGAATATCAGTTAAAGAATTCTATGATTAAACGACTTCCGAAATTTTTCTCTAATGCGTAGTTGTCTTACAAGATTCTTTTTCCGTTTCAGGTGGATGAAGGAAACATCAAATGGAATTTTGAGACCCATGAAAGAAGACGGCCGAATTTGGGTCAGTCAAGGAATCCTTAATATTAAAAAAGTCAAGAGGTCGGATGCTGGAAAATACCAATGCATCGCTCGCAATAGTATAGGCGAAAAACGTATAGAAACTGCATTGAATATCACAGGTAATTAAAAATATATTGCTATGTAACTGATTCATATGATCTCGGAAACTTCATCAACTAATTCCTCTCGAAATATTTAATTGTCTGAATATATTTTTGCCGATATTTTCTTTAAGAGTTATAGTAAGATTAGGAAATTTAAGTGTCAAAATCGGAAAAACAAATTAATTAATACTGAAATGAAATTATAAGTAAATTGTGACAAATATTTAGATTAATCTTACGGAAAATATTAAGCAGTATAAGGAATTTTTTTTTTTACTATGCATATTTTTACTAGTATAAGTTATAATAGGAACTGAACCTATGGAAGATGATTCTTTGCTTCGTCCCTCTGGAAATAATTCTTTGATTCAAAAATCGGACATTGTGTGTAAAATTATTAAACTACTTCACTCCAATAGTTGCCATTAAAACCTGATTTTTCGCTTCAGGAATAGCATTCTGAAGATATCCCAACTTCAGAAATTGCCATCCTTTAATAACAATTTGCTTCGGCAGTTTTTTTTTCCAAAAAATGACACTTCGCTTCAAAATTTGCCTCCTATATGACTCCTTGCTTTAGAAGTTGTTATCCTATATGACTCTCCGCTTCAGGTGTATGCTCCAATAATGTATGTACGCTCTAAATTTTATCAATATGATAAACACACCTTTAATCAAACGTCCTTTCACTTTTTTATTTTCCATCGTATTTGCTCCAAAATAACTCTTTCGACCAATACTTTTCATACTTTTGGCTACTTGTGAAAGGCACTAAGTGATTCATATTATTATTAACTATGAATCTAATACACTAAAATGAATAGAAAATGTAATACAATTTGTTTCTTTCTCAAACAACTACCTTTGGAGAGATCTATTAAAGAGAAAAAAATATCATGGCAGATATACATATTTTAAATTAAAATTTAATACTTCCTTCTTGCAAAATGATTTATTTTATCTGTTTACAATTTTATGGGGAAAACAAGCATAGTTTAAAATATTTGAAAAGAAACATCCATTTCGGAAAATATTTGACATTAATATATTTACATAATTATGATGAAAATAAGGCTTCTTAAAATATTTTCCGCATTAGTAAAAATATATATTTCCAAGGATGCTTATAAATTCTTTCGAAATAAAAAATTGTTCAAGTAAAATCATTTTACATGTTTTTCTAAGTCCATCTAAGAAAATCCAAACTTTTCTACAAAAATAGTTGTTTATCTTTAAGTCCTCCAAAATATTTTTAAATGAATAATTTTATTTTTATAAAAGGTACAGTCAGAATTTCTTTCAAGGTTAGAAGGGATAAGTTTGATTCATTATATTTTTCTCCCTTTTCATTTTATAAAAAATTATTCTAAATAGCGAGACTAAAAACTTAATATTGGAGAAGAAAATGTTATTTTCGATAATTTTAGAGAAGAAATATTTTCATAATATTTTCTCAAGTTTTTTCTATAACATTGCTATTATTTTTGTTCTTAAAGCGTTAAAATGTAACATTTTTACATTTCAGAATGTCGATGATTGTAAGAAAAATGTTTTCCATTTGGAGTAATCTCGGATGGAAAGGAATGCTCCACATGTTTTAAGATTTTATGTAAGAGGTTAAAAATAGTAAAGGGACATATGTGAAAAATTGCATTTATTTTAATGATAGAAAACTGAAACGTACAGTATTTTCACTCTTATCCACTTAGTTATCCCCTTTTACAGGAAGTGAAGAATATATACCATCTTCTTTGTTTCAAATATATTAGAATTTGGTTTTTATGTATCCTTTCGCATATGGGTATTGCTGGTAATGAAATGACAGGTACAACAGCTAAGCCAACGAGCGTGATTTTGCCTCCAAGTCTTTCTTATGAAGATATGTGTACAGCTAATATTCGTTGGTGATATCTAAAGGCAAAATCATTAGTGAAATAAAGGTGGTAATGGTAATAAATGGCGAAATTAATTAATAAAAAGCTTCATTTTATTAAAATTATTCTCATTTGCTTGATGCATGTATTTTTACTTTTCACCGGACCACCTCCACTATGTGGCAGTTGTGGAGCAATTTTAACAGTCAGTCACATTTTAATAGAACGAGTAAGCTTTACTCATCTTTGTGGTAAGCACGTTAATTCCAAGAAGTTTAATATTCAGCAACGGATTGTTGCAACAACTTCTCGCTTTTGCGCATGAGTTAGGATGAGTTTAATTCGTCAAAATAGGGGTGAGGGGAAAGATGAAAGGAGGAGATTTTTGCATTTAGTAGTATCTGATAAGGGAAATGCAAGGTCAAAGTCAATACCCGAAATTCACTAATCCTTCCACATTTCACCCCTTAATGAGATGGAGTCATAGAAATGTGGCAATCGCAGAATCCTTTGGCGAACAGTAGTTTATATTTTTTATCGAATCAGAAATCATCAATATAGTTCACTTTATTTAAATAATAATTGCCATAAAAAAGAAAGTGAAATTTACATTTACTTTCTTTAATACATAGTATGGAGGAAGTAGTAATAGACAAAAAATTGGGACATTAAATTTCAACAAATTTCAAGGTTTTAAACTTCCCTCGGTATAAAACACATTTTTGGAAAATACCCGTCTGTATGTTACAAAAATAACTTAAAAATGCTTTAAGCTAGACAGTTAAAATTATACAATATTCACAAGAAATTAACAGATTTCTATCAAATTTTGAATAAATTGGTTGTTTAAATATATGTATAACTAATAACGCGATAATTAAAAAAAAACAGCTACATATATAGAATTTGATACCCGAATTTACTATCTATAGTGTAGATAATTATCAAACCTTTAGCCCAAATCAAGAACTGAGTTGATTGCCTGTGGCCTGTGCTTTCAGAAAAATGTAAACACGATATGTCTTAAATATATTAAACATTTTATATACCTTATATTTATATATAAGATATATAAAATGATTATAATGTTTATATTAGTATGTTTAAAATGTTTATATTATTATATTTATATCTTAAACATTTTAATTGAGATTTTGTGGCTAAAAATTCAGGTTTTTGTCAGATTTTTAATTCAATCTTCGGATAATGTGTCTAGAACATACATTCGATGCTTTGATACTATCAACACACACAAATGCTTAATCGCATGATAAATTCAGAAAAAAATGTTAATTCTACGCTAAACGTTAATATTTTGTAAATATTGTACTCCATTACTATACTATTTATTCACTTTCACGAAATGGTGATTACAGATTATCTGTGAAAGTTTTCAGAAACAATTCATGCAGATTGTCTTTGCCTGTTCTCAAAAATATTTTGCTGGTAAAGGCAAGTAAATTTCTGGAATCATGTAATTAGAAAAAATATATTCTTTCATGTGTTACCTCATGTATGCACTACACTTGTATGCTATGAACCCATAGTCATATATCCTAATTTTACAATATTTGTATTTTTAGCTCCTCTTATAGTACATCTACGTCCTCCATATCAGGTTCTGAATATTGGTCAGGAAGCGACTTTTAACTGCAGCGTTACCGGTTACCCTGTCCAAGCAGTCAGTTGGATGAAAGACAAGAACCAGCTATTTGGATCTAGTCGTGTTAGGTTCTTGTCACGTGATGTGATTCTCATATCATCAGTCCGTAGAGAAGATAGAGGCATGTACCAGTGCTTTGTTCGCAATGGCATTGAAGACGCTCAAGGAACAGCTGAATTAAAAATATCAGGTAAGAATAATTTTTTATATTCCATAAAATATCCACTCTTAACATCCATAGGGAACAACTTAATAGAATTGTAATGTATCCTTTAATTTCGAAGTCTATTTTATATATAATGTGGAGAAAAACTTCAGTAATCTGGCAAATGCATGGTGGACGAAGTTAAGTAAGAACGATAATGGCCGGCGATATTTTATTTCCCAAGGGAAAAATTTATACAGGTAGTTAAATACAGCAAAAATATACACATTGACAGCAGAAAACAACGCTTGCACAAACAGCAATTATTTATTACCGATAGGCAAACGTTCAAAAGAACTTCGAGTGTAGATAATGAGTTCGCTGTGCTACCAATATTCCAACTCGGAGAGTTCAATTAACTGATTACACTATCCTCACTCCTGCTAAAGAATTTTTTCTTACAGGACAAATAATTTTCTAGAAGAAACATCGGATCTCGAGTTCTAACACAAATATCACCATAATTCTGGTTTTTTCTAGAACCTTCATTTTGTCACCGATATCAGAAAATTCGTCAAAAATGGTCACAAAATGTTTTCCAAGAATTACAGTATTCTAGAAAAATATCCACAAAACATCATGAAGAACGATCACACAAACAATATGAAGTAAGAACGTAGATTAGTAATTACATTTTGTGACATTTCATTTTAAAATTTGTGGATATTGTAGAAAATGTGGCCTGTTATAGTATTAATGATAGTATATTAACTCCATATTTCATCAATTGCATTTGCAAGATACATTTCATTCATGTAGATGAACTGACTATTGTAAAAAAAAGTTAAAATATAATGAATATTTTGAATGACATTTTTTGATGTTGCGTTAAAAAACAACACATTTAAATTTTTGAAAAAAAAAAATTCCTATTCTTTTCAGCAATAGATTTTTATTTTTGTATGAATCCAACGCTAGAGTTTCATAATATATGATGATTATATTTGGCAGTTAGACGATAAAATGGTAAAACGGGGATCTAGAAAATCCTTAATTCATCTTTTAATACAGAAAGAGAAAACTTCCGAGTAATATATATACATATAATATAATGGGTGTGAGTGAAAAATGATATTTTCAGTTGCTCTAAAATCCTTAAAAATTAAACGTATTATGTGAGAAAACTAGGTTTAGTTCTTCTTATTTAAAATGCTACTCGATTCAGATTAATCTAGTGTGCACAGTTATATAAATAAACCACAAGAAGATTCATTTTAAAGATTACCCTAAAAAGCACTAATATATGAAATCGTTTTTGTAACTTAGTATATAAAGAAATAATAAAAGGACACCGATTGTTTCGTTTTAAAAAAAGTGTGTGAGGCAAAGAGAAACTTATGTCTGGGAAATTGGTGGGGGGGTTCAATTGTGGGGGACGAAGAAAGAAGGCATTTTTGAATTTTTAACCTTCTCCTTATTCCATACCGGGAAGAATAATTTATATATTAGCTAGAAGCAACAAAATACACCAATCAAGGCCCGTACTGTCTAGTTATACCACAAATCCAGCAACCAATTAAAAAGGAAAATATTGAATCAAGCTAAAAAAGACTTATATGTACAAATGTGCTTAGAGTTAAATATTTCTAGATAGATTTGAATAAATGTTCTCGATAATTTTTAAGGTATATGTCTACGTTTAAAATGAAGTTTTTCCGGTCAAAATTCGGAATGTTTATTGTTTAATTTCAAAACCCATTTATTTCGGTTTCCAAAGTTTGTTTGTTTTAATTCTTCAATAAATAGAAACCGAGGTATGTGATAAGTTTATAAATCACTGTAATTGAAAACAAGACTAGAATTGAATGGCTCTCTGAATTTTATTTTATAATAAGTTCTAGCAGCAAGTTACAGTTTTAGAATACGTTTTGATTAATTTTTAGTATTGGCAATTACATCTGTGTTTGAACCTTATTTATTTTTACAAAAGATGTTTAGTACAATCTAAATAAAAAATTAAAATGGATTATTTTGAAAAAAAAAATGAGTTTTGTAACAAAATTTATACGTAAAATATCTTATCTTAAAATCCTCTTGATATACTAATTCAAAATTTTTGCATATATGTTACCTTAAATGTTCTAAAGGCAACGAAATAGGATGATAACTTAGTACTGATTAGATTTTGTTTTAGAACTGACTATTGTAATTATCAATAACGGGTTTTGTGAAATTTTCAATTTAGAAATACTTGATTAGCTATAACTTTTATGAAAATGCACATATTTATTAGAGTATAAATAATTTCCTTCACCGCAGGTATAAATATGTGTATAAAATAATTGGAATATGTCAATTGGACTTTTTATAGTGTCTTGCTTTTTGTACTATTTTTCTTTAAATCGAAATTCACAAATTTTGCAGAATTTCAATTGGTAAAGAATGTTCTGATCGATATTTTTCATTATTTAGATTTACATTAATCCAGAAAATG
This sequence comes from Argiope trifasciata, assembly GCA_026543055.1. Lineage (NCBI taxonomy): Eukaryota > Metazoa > Arthropoda > Arachnida > Araneae > Araneidae > Argiope > Argiope trifasciata. The sequence goes on from JAPMOQ010013788.1 coordinate 68,099, forward strand.
TACTGAAATAGCTTATTAGAAGAACTTTTCAAAAATTTGTCTCCGCTAGTAGATAAACAATTTAAAGTTTTTCATTGTCTATTTATTATATGCTTCATATCATATTTCCCTTTTTTGCCCGAATTCGAAAAGAAGCTTCTGATGCAAACGTTTATAATTGCATCAAAATCACCAAGAAATATATTTGCAAACATTTATAATTGCATCAAATTGCATTTCTCGTGTATAATGCTTAGGAAAAAGATAACAATTGCCAAAAATATCCGACTTCTACGTCTCAAATTTTCCTGAGTTTCAAAAGCATATATTGGCGTTATGTATACTTGTTTGTGCATCAAAACTTTTGAATTCCAAAAAGGTTTAAGCTAGATTGATAAAATCTGGAGTGTGATCTTTTTACCAAATTTGTAGATTCCAGTCAAATTTCGGATTTCATTCAAAGAAAATATCTTTTTTGGCTGTTCTAGTACAATTGAACTCGATTATTAAAAAAAATTGAACCAGATAAATGAGATTTGGTGAACAGGTTTAGCATCTAAAATAAAGATACTAATTAAATTCTGAATGTATTTCAGTCTATAATTTCGCATGTATGCAATCAAAATTTCTAAACACCATAACTTGCATCAATAAAATTTGGTGTGTGATTTTGAAAGTACAATTATAGTTCCACATCAAATTTTTGCTATCATTTGGAAAGAAAAAAAGATGCATGAAATAAATAATCTCATGATAAATTTAACGATAATGTGAGATTAACGCCAAATATCTATATTTCCTAACTATTTTTAATTATATTTCATAATTAATTTTAATTATGTTTCATAACTAACTATTCATGCAAGCCATTCATTTCAATCCAAGTGATTCACAATATTATAATGTTTAAAATGAGAAAACTTTAACGGAGAATATTTGAGAACGATTTGGGGATAACCCTAATAACTTTTTAGTAAAATACACTGATGGAAAAAAAATCCCAACAACAAGAATACATTATTGTACAGTAATGAAATTTTAGGAATACATTGGTCTAGGTAACATATTTAATTGATTAAAGTTTCAAGATCACATGTAGAGCCATTGGCGAGAAGAGCCATTTCAAATGTGAAATGCTGGTACCGGTGTAACCGCCAGAACTTTGAGTGCAAGCATGCAAACGTGCATGCATTGTGTTGTACAGGTGTCGGATATCAGTTTGTAGGATGGAGTAACATGCCTGTTGCACTTGGGCGGTCAATGCAGGGACGGTTAATGCTGGTTGTGGATGACGCTGGAGTTGTCGTCCAATGATGTCCCATACGTGCTCGATTGCAGAAAGATCTGGTGATCTAGCAGGCCAAGGCAACATGTCGACACTCTGTAGAGCATGTTGGGTTACAACAGCGGTATGAGGGCGAGCGTTATCCTGTTGGAAAACACCCCCTTGAATGCTGTTCATTAATGGCAGCACAACAGGTTGTATCGCTAGACTGACGTACAAATTTGCAGTCAGGGTGCGTGGGATAACCACGAGAGTGCTCCTGCTGTCATACGAAATTGCTCCCCAAACCACAACTCCAGGAGTAGGCCCTGTGTGTCTAGGCCGCAGACAGGTCACTAGCAGGCGTTCTCCTGGCCTCCTTCTAACCAGCAAACGGCTATCACTGCGACCAAGGCAAAGCCGGCTTTCGTCAGAAAATACAACAGATCTCCACTCCGTCCTCCAATGAGCTCTAGTTTGACACCACTCACGTCGCAAACGGCAGTTGTTCGGAGTCAGTTGAATGCACTGTACAAGGCGTCTGGCTCGGAGCTGTCCTTGAAGTAACCGATTTGTAACAGTTCGTTGTGTCACTGTGGTGCCAACTGCAGCTCGAATTTCAGCTGCAGACGCAGTACGATTAGCCCCAGCCATACTCCGAATATGACGGTCTTCCCTCTCAGTAGTACCACGTGGCATCCCGGAACCTAGTCTTCTTGAGGCAGTACCTTTCCTTGAACACTGCCGCCAATACTCATGCACAATGGATACATTCCTGCCAAGTCTTTAAGCAATATCGCGAAAAGAAAACCCACCTTCTCTTAGCCTTACAACACGACCTCGTTCAAACTAAGTGAGCTGTTGATAATGGCTTCTTCGACTTTTCAGATTCATCCTTGACTAACATTGATCCACTACATCAAATCTCAACTGTAAATAACGATCACGAACCTTACAGCGCTTATTTAAAGCAAACCTCATTTGTATGTTCATATTGTCGCTACTAGCGCCACACTTACGCCCGTAGCTCGAAATTTGAATCGACGTCATCTTTCAGATGTATAAACACGCCTACCAAATTTCGTTTATTTAGCACAGCTCCTTCCTAGTGTTGGGATTTTTTTCCATCAGTGTAGTTCAAAATATCTGTTCTCTCAAGAAATTACATTAATGTGGAATGTATAACATACATTTTGAGATAATTAGTATTTAAAGATTTCACATTAATATTCCTGCGTGCTTTTTAAAAATACTAATACATATTTTTTCTTAATGTTAAATTGCTAGTGTTAGATATTTTAATAAAGTAAAAAAGTATAAAAGTCCGATCTTAATCCGTTAATTTAAAAATTTTAGATTTATATAGAATTGAAATAGATAATTATTTTAAAGGTTTTTCTTCATTATTCTTTGAAAATTTTCAGCTGAGCTGTAGTCACCATCATCTGACTGTGGTTCAAAATCACGAGATCCGTTCTGAAATACCCCAAGTGTAGCTTTATAAAAAACAAAATAAAATGTATTTTAATTGAAGTATTGGGATTCCAGATTTCATAAATTCATTTTGTTTCAAATTTTAAAAAAATCTCAAGAATGAATTTGTATTCAAGTTTTGAATAGGTACTCCTCAAAGCTTTCTTTTTACTAATCAAATAGTTTTAAAAAGTATATATATATAATAAAATATGCTTTCATAAAACAGAAAGTTGTTTGAAAAAGATTCAGTTCTTAGATATTCTTAAGCTCCTATTTAATTATTAACGAGAGTGTGGAGAATTTTATTATACTGAACAATTTCTAGTTATAGTATTCCTTGATTTAAATTGTCGTAAAATTGCTAACTGATCAAGTGAAATTGGGTTATAAAATAGCACGAAATAGGAATCTCACGAAGGATTTCAAAAGATATTGCTCGTTAAATTCCCATTTCATGCTCCGATTTCTTTGCTCTACATAAAGTCTTGCGAAACGATTTTGCTGATGTAGAATTAAATTTCCAGAAATGGCTCTTTGTAAGTGGGAAAAGTTTAAAATACTTCAATGGTTTCTTTCGTTAAGGAGTCGACTGTGTTTAAATTGAATTTGTAAGAATCTTTCAGTTGAATTTAAGTGGTTTGGGATTAGTTCAGGGAAATCAGAACACTGCTAACAAATTTGCTGGAAGGAAGCAGAAATCTGCAGCTCTAGAAATGCGCTCAATATTTAAATCTTTTAAAATTCAGTTGTTGTAGTAATTTTCCAAATCGTTTGTTATTCGTTTTTGCAAAGAAATGAATTTATTTCTATTCTAAAGCAACATTTTTCGTCATACTATAAACTAAAATTTGAACATTCTATAAATTAATTGCTATGAATTCCTAATCTGTTTCTGAAATTTTGAAAAAAGCGATGAAAAACACAGATATAAAATAATGGACATAGAATTATCTTGTTTTAGCTGAAGGCGGAGAAAATTTTATGTTTTAAGGCAATATTATTGATAAAAAATGAGGAACTACACTGTTCTTATAATTAAACTTCCCTTTTAAAAGTATCATGCAGCTATTAAGGGTGAACTTATTGGAACAAAATTTGGTTTACAGACTACATGCGATATGCGCTTGAGGAATTTCAAAAAAAAAAAAAATCCTAAGTATCCAATACATGACATCGTTCCTGGAAAAACGTTAAATTAAACGTTTTAATTAATATAGAGCCACGAAAATATGATACAGAAAATACAGATACAGAATAAAAAAATAATACAGAAACGATGTCAACAGTTATTGACTAGTTTCTGATTTCTTTGTCATCGAGCCACATTAAATATAAGGAAACATTGCAATAGGCTGTTTCTGGAGGGGGAGAGTAGTTCAGTTTGCAGAAACACGAATGAATTTGCGAATGAATGAGCGAATTTGCGCTAGAGGAGCAGTTTTTAATCATGTCCACAGTTACGAAGGGAAAGGTGCTCCACGTGAGAACCCTCATTAACTTTCAAAATTTCAAGTCGATGGATAGTGTGTTCAACAGCAAATCATAACTGCTCAGTTGCGATGTCAGGCACATGAAGCGTTATGGAAATATTTAAGTCATTCAACGTCGCAACAAGATACAATCATCTTTACAACCGGAAACATAGACGTAACGATTGCAAACGTTTCTTGCCCGAATCTATTTTCAAAAGCTTCCCCTAATTCTCAAACATGAAAATCTCGACATTTTTTTCTTAGAAATGACAGCTTTTACCGGTTTATGCATTTTAATATTCCTAATTCTTGTTAATATTGTATCTGTACTCAGTTTTGGTCGCTTATTGTGTTAAATGTAATGTTTTTTTTTCTGCAACGGCACAGTGTGGTGGATATTTTAGAACTTTTTTTTACAAAATTCTGCGAACGCATCTCGTATATAGTCTATATACTATATTTCGTTGCAATCCATTCTACCGTTTGTGTGTCAAGATGCAGTTCATTGCGGAAATTTAATTTTAACCTCTCAGTGTATTTATTTTTACTTTCTCTTATGCAAGTACGCTAGATGCAGGAAAATAGATAAGTGTGCTTCTAGATTGTTATGAATCACATGAGAAATTGTAGTGTTAAAATGCCTTGAATCAGAAATCATCTTCTTCAGGTTTATGTTTGTTGTTGAAGACGGCATTTCGGTATCTATCTGAGTTAAATGGGTGTTGTATAACAGGAAAATATTTACCTGACATACCAAACATATTTAACCATATTTCTCTATTACTTTTGGGATGGAAGGCGTGTATATAAATATTTGTTTCAGTCAGTATATGGATGTGAACTTGATGACTAATAGAATCTCAGCACTAAACCGATGAAATTTGCCTATTTTTACGAATAATAAATTATCTGAAACAGTTTGCCTCAAACTAACATTCGGTCAACAGCATGCTCATCTGTCTATCCATGAGAGCATAAACATAGTTCAAATACAAAGCGTATTCGGAAAGTAAGTACCGTTTCATTGAACGGCCGTCGCAACGCTACTGTCGCCGCTCTGCAGATGCGCACTAGTCTTCCTTGTTCACTGGCTCTTAAATTATTTATTAATGCCCTGAGTTACGGTTTCGGTATTCTAAACACATTTAAAATGCTTAATGTCTATGCTTCTACATCAAAGTCTGAGATCCATGCTGTAATTTGATTGTTTACCTGGCTGAAATCTATCGTCAAATCAAATATGTATACGGTGAAGACACGATGAGTGATATAATGGTGAGAAAGTGGGTTAGAATGTTTAATGAGAGTAGGAAAAATGTTTACAATGAAGCTCAGAATGGTTATCTTTCTGTTGTCGACAGTGATCTGATAAGGAAAGTTAATGACAAAAACATCCATGAGAATAGACATTTCATAATGTAGAGAAATTTCCGCAGATTCCATGTGCTTTTTGTATAAAATTGTTGGAGACAACTTATGTTATCACAACATGTGTCCCTGATGGATTTCAATAGAATGACTGGAATTTTCTATGAAAAAAGTATAGAACAGATGATTGCTTGCTACGACGTTTGAACGCTGGTGAGAACTATATTGAAAACTAGTTTAATATATGCTCTTTCACGTAAAAATCGAAATGGTTTTGAAAAAACTGTTTCTACTTTATTTTTCAAACGATACTTACTTTCAGAAAAGTCTATCAAGAAGATAGTTGCAAGCATCGAGTAATATAAACGATAGATATATTACAGTGACTTTATTTGTATCTAAAAATTGCATGCGAAACTTAGCCATGCATTTATATTCTTCCTTTAAATATTTTGCTAAAGCAACACTTTTTCATTTTGAACAATTTTTGTAATGTGCTCTGCGAATAAATTTCACAAGCAATGATTGCAGAATTTGCTGTAGTTGATGATCTTCCACAGGATTAAATTTCATCAATATCTCTAAAGATGAATTTGCTTTCAGAAAGCTATAATCCACATAATAAGATCATACATACTCAGAAACTGCATAAGGTAGAAAGTACAAGTCCCGTCGAGATTAAGGTGGGTTCAAACGAGGTTAACTATTGCGAGCAATCGTTGCCTCCCTACTGTTGTCCCGGCATTGTCCTCTTGTGAACATTTGAAACAACGGACAACGTTTGTCCCGATAGAACAATCGTTTGCCATTGCCCATTCTGGTCATGTGATTTTCTGGAAGCGGAAGTGATCTTCTATTGCGTGCAATAGTTATCCTTGGGTGAGCTCACCTTTAGAACTTGCTAATGTCAGCTCTCTCAGGACATGCGCAATCATCTTTCTGTGCATCTTAAGTCCATTCTCAAACGTTTTCCTTTATTTCACTTATCTTGACTAGGCGCTCATCTTTGCAACAAACTTCGTGTAACTGTAAAAAACTTGTTACATTTTGGTTGTCATTTTTTTTAAAAAAATGAACCATATTTTTTATTTAAATTAATATTATCTGCTTTTTAGTCTTGATGGCATGGAATTTTGCATTCTATTTTAAGCCACCTTTCCTGTGTCAAACATTTAACAGATGAACAAGAAATAGATTAAAGTTCATCCAGTTCTAAGCTATATTTAAAATGTCAAGCATATTGTTTTTATTTAAGTTTATTTAATATCAATTGAAATATTCGTATGAACGTAAGGACAAGATGGGGAATTAGAGTATTTTAGAATCATATTTATTTGTTATTATAAACTTAAACATTTATTTTCAGATGTTACCCCCACTCTCATATCAGTATTTCACGAGCACACTCTTCATCCCGGAGATGATGCATCGCTCCAGTGTATCTCCAATGGCAATCCGGTACCAAGTGTTACATGGTTCTTAGACGGTGCCATTGTAAAAGAAGTTCCCCGAATAACGGCCGGTGACTACATCAGTGACACAGGTGATGTCGTCAGTTTCTTGAATATAACCGACATACAGATTGAGGACAGCGGAGAGTATCAGTGTCATGTGACAAATGACGTCGGTTCCGTGTTTCATGTCAACAGAGTGAATGTTTATGGACCTCTTTTTGTCAGACGTATGCAGAACATTACAGCTATATCTGGAGAGGATTTGATCATGAGATGTCCTTATGGTGGTTACCCAATCAAAGGAATACGATGGCTCAAAGGTGACTTGCTGTTATTATTATTATAAATTTTGCTTATTTTGCTCATGTGGAGATTGAAATGCCAAGAACCGACCCCACGATATTTACTAAACAAAAGTAATCGCTGATATCTGGAAGCTGTTAAATGGTTTAAGAAGCTACCACCACACTCGTAATACATACTAAATTCATATATTACGGCAACTCAAAATGCTAGCGATAAGATAACAAGAAAGCATTAGAGTA
>JAPMOQ010013788.1:75666-124070 GCA_026543055.1 Argiope trifasciata
GGCAACTCAAAATGCTAGCGATAAGATAACAAGAAAGCATTAGAGTAGTTCTGCAAATATTTAATATATTTTGAATTATCTATTAGCATGGTAATCAAGAAATTAGAAAAAAAATTGATTGAGTTCATTCAATTCAATTATTTCTAATCAAAGTAAACTATTTTGACCATTAATACTATTTATTCCTAATTCCAATGATTAATTATCAGCGCAATTTAAAAAACAAAAAAATCTAATTGGAATATTTATACATCTCAACAGACTTTATTGAAGAAAACAATAAGATTTTTTCAAAAATAAATTAAATTGAAGTGAAGTTTTTTAGTAGAGAAAACACACGTGATAAAGCACGGGCGATTGAACATCCGGAAAAGAAAAATGAAATTTTCTTTAAAAAAATACAATCAGTTTCCAGTTCTTAAAGCGAATTTTTAAAAAACAAGCGAGAAAAAAAATCACTCTTATTAATAAAAGGCAGAAAGAAATTGTAAAGGCTTTCGTTTATAAGCACCCTCCTCCCAAATTATAACGCTGTGTAAATTGATTTCGATTACATATTGATGAGAGAATAAAAATATATTTTTAATTCAACCAGCAACTTTGGTAGAATTTTTGAATATAGACTTTTGCTAAATATTTTATTGAAAGTAATTTTTCGTACGCAAAATTATAAGCCAGTTTTTTCGCATTTTTAGAGAATACTACAGCTCATTATATGAAAATACGGGTGTGAATAGATGTCTTAGTTGTTATTTGCTAATAAAAATATCCAGAAATGTATAAAGTATGGTAAGAATGTATGAAATAATTTTATTGCTGGTATCGTTTTTTAAGATAAAATTGCGAAGAAATTCTGCAGACACAAACGATCAGCTGCGATTATCGATTAACGATTATCCATATAGTATTCCACTACAATTATGCCTTATAAACACCTTTAAATGAAAAGGAATGTAATGCATTCAGCAGTAAAATAGCAAATTTATGCTTAAATTTATTCTGATATGATGATTTTTTATCGAAATATTACTTTCTTTATTCCTTTCATTTTCTCTTATACAAAAAAAGAGAGAAGCTATTGTAACTATAAAAACTCGTAATTTTGATGAATGCCCACAGTTTAAAATCACTGGAATTCGGAAAATACTTTTCAGGCATTGTGTTCCTCTGTTCTGTAAAGATGAAATAAGAAAAGTTTGAGGCAGGCGGATTTTAATGTCATATGTAGACTTAAGAACAATTTCAAAGTTTTCTAACGAATTTGAAAGAAATCCATTCCGAAGAAGTCTGTTTCAAAGTGAACTCGACAGCTACAAACACTAAAAAATATATATAATATATAAAGTATGGTAAGAGTACAAAGTACGGGTCACTAGGTGTCAATACTTTTGACTAAGAGTAAGTAAAGTACGGGTCACGAGGTGTAAATACTTTTGACCATTGTCCACCGATGCCTCGCAGAAAAAATCCCTTATTTTGAATCCATGCCTGAGGGTGACCCTTGAAAAAGCCTTCAGGCCGGATTCTTTTTCTATTTGTTGTAATTATAATTCCGTTGTATCTCTTTTTACTTTGCATATATTTCTAATTTACTATATATATATATATATATATATATATATATATATATATATATATATAATTGTTTTGCCAACCACGGCACATCCCAAAGGGAGCGGTGTGCGCCGTGGACAGTAATAGCCGTTAGGGCTTGACCAGCGTTGTTGTTGCAATGGCTCTGACATTCAGAATTTTTCGCGTGCCTTCATCCGGTTCTATTAGCAAGTTAAAGGCTTAAAAGCTTTCAAAAGTACAAGTAGTTTGGCTATACGTGATAGAAAATCCCCCCCCAAAAAAAAACAGTTGTTAGTTTTCAATACTTGATAAGACAAATCTTTTCCCTAACGACACATTTTCCTTCGCGAGAGTGTTTGGGATTTATCTTGGAACCGGAAGTTTTCAGGTTTGAGGCCCGACTCTATCAACAGAACATCATGTAAACGTGTCTTATGCATTAAAAACATGCACGCGACCAAGCTTCCTCTCTCTGATGTAGTGTGGAAGCTTGAAATAGGTGTAACCAGCCCAGGTGCCGTCCTCACCTATCGACCGCTCTTCAAAATTACGAGATTCTTCCCAAAATAACCCTAATTTTGCTTAAAATGGGATGTTAATATAATTAAACTAAACATATATTATCTTGCCATTATTTTTACAAAATAAATGCATCCGTAAACATACATAAAAGTGATGACAGTTTTCGAATTCGAGAATAAATAATCGGATACAGTTTATCAACATTTTTATAAATTGTAATAAAATAGTCCCTGTATTTTTTTTGTATATAAAGCTGCAATTTATCAGCAAATATTGCACAAGCTGTCAACATAAATTATTGTAATATTTCAGAATGAAATTGCAAATATTTTCATTATCCGGGGCTGTTCTAGTTGCATTTCTCCAACATTAGTCGATAGAAGTGTGTTTTGAGGGAAGAAAAGGCATTAAGTTTTTTTTCGTCAACCATTACGTGGTACATATCTGACCACTTCCTTCCCCAGCTCACTTCTTTTTTTCGTAAAATAGATAAACCTCATTTGCGAATAGAATAAAAACTTGGAAATTTTGAAGCAGCTTCAAAACTTCTAGACAACTTATTACTTTCCTGTGCAAACATTGCTCAGAATACCTTCTGCTGAAATTACAATCCCTGCAGTTTCAAGACCACGTTCCGAACTGCAAAAGTTTTCTTTGTTTCTTTAAAATTGCATTCGAGAAAAACAGATCTACATTGCTTCCTTTTAGTGGGCTTGAACAATGAAAAGGAAAAACAAATGTTCTAAAGCCACCCAGTCCTCTTTTCCTTTCATTTCCTTTTCAGCTTACGTTTACGTGGAAAAGTTTTGCATTGGCATGTAACAAAAAAAAATGTGTTTAAATGACTAAGACGAAAAAAGCATTTTTCCATTGTCTGTTTTTTTGAACAAGAAATATGAAGGGAATATTTTAGTTGTATTAGATTTATATATTATTTTTTGTATTATTTTGTTGTATTTTATTATTCTTACAATATTTTAATCAGTTATTTTCTTCTATCCCAATATATTATTTCTTTGATAAATATTGTATATACATACAATCATTTTAATTTAGAATTTCAACTTGTCAGATGCTATTTGTCTGATTTTTTTCTTGTTTACATTTCTTCAATGTTTGTCCATCTTAGTATATTTTAAATAAGCACTTTTAATAGCATAGCAAACCATGACATTTTGAAGGCACAAAAAGATCAGTAGTTTTCAATGTATCGTGCATAAAACGAGTGGGAAGGGTCTTCCCAAAACGTTCTCGTATCTCTTCGAAAAATCTGTCTGGCCAGAAAATGCCATGCATAGTAATGGTGCAGAATACTTAAGAAATATACACCTTTTTCATGAATAAATTATTTTTACTGGATCTATCGGATCATCCTTGACGTGATTTTGACAGTTACTCACTGGCGGGCTTTAATAGGATTAGAAAACTGAATTAGGGTTTTTAACACGTTTTCTTCAACCTATTGAATGTATTGAAACAAATATTTGATAAAAAATACACAAGTAGTCACAAAATCTTATAACAAATGTAAGTCAAAGCAATTTTAAATTATCACTTTTTCTTGCTTTTGAAAATACAGACAGACAGATGGTCAACCCTCAGTATGAATTCGTTTCCTCATTTGAATGTTGTATACATTATAGATATTAAATCTGTCCACCAAACTTTACCTCTTCTTTTTATGATTATAGAGTTAAATTATATTCGAGTATCCAGACGAATTGACTTTTTCTGGACAAATTTTTCTAACAATTTGACAGAATTAATCAAATTTGATGTCAAGATCGTATACCAAATTTCAGCCGTTTAGATGAAAGTATTTTTGATTTATCATTGTCTTAGACAGACAGAGAGCAGTTTTCAAAAAATACACTGATGGAAAAAAAATCCCAACACTAGGAAGGAGCTGTGCTAGATAAACGAAATTTGGTAGGCGTGTTTATACATTTGAAAGATGACGTCGATTCAAATTTCGAGCTACGGGCGTAAGTGTGGCGCTAATAGCGACACTATGAACATGCAAATAAGGTTTTCTTTAAATAAGCGCTGTAAGGTTAGTGATAGTTATTTACAGTTGAGATTTGACGTAGTGGGTTAATGTTAGTCAAGGATTCCTCTGAGAAGACGAATAAGCCATTATCAACAGCTCACTGAGCTTGAACGTGGTCGTGTTGTAGGGCTACGAGAAAGTGGGTTTTCTTTCCGCGATATTGCTGAAAGACTTGGCAGTAATGTATCCACTGTGCATGAGTATTGGCAGCAGTGGTCAAGAGTAGGTACTGCCTCAGGAAGACCAAGTTCCGGGAAGCCACGTGGTACTACTGAGAGGGAAGACCATCGTATTCGGCGTATGGTCGTGGCTAATCGTACTGCGTCTGCAGCTGAAATTCGAGCTGCAGTTGGCACCACAGTGACACAACGAACTGTTACAAATCGTTTACTTCAAGGACAGCTCCGAGCCAGACACCCTGTACAGTGCATTCCAGTGACTCCAAACCACTGCCGTTTGCGACTTGAGTGGTGTTAAGCTAGAGCTCATTGGAGGACGGAGTGGCGATCTGTTGCGTTTTCTGATGAAACCGGCTCTGCCTTAGTCGCAGTGATAGCCATTTGTTGGTTAGAAGGAGGCAAGGTGAACGCCTGCTAGTGACCTGTCTGCGGCCTAGACACACAGAACTCCTGAAATTATGGTTTGGGGAGCAATTTCGTATGACAGCAGGAGCACTCTCATGGTTATCCCATGCACCCTGACTGCAAATTTGTACGTCAGTCTAGTGATACAACCTGTTGTGCTGCCATTCATGAACAGCGCATTTAAGGGGGTGTTTTCCAACAGGATAACGCTCTCCCTCATACCGCTGTTGTAACCCAACATGCTCTAGAGAGTGTCGACATGTTGCCTTGGACCTGCTAGATCACCAGATCTTTCTCCAATCGAGCACGTATGGGACATCATTGGACGACAACTCCAGCGTCATCAACAACCAGCATTAACCGTCCCTGCATTGACCGCCCAAGTGCAACAGGCATGTAACTCCATCCCACAAACTGATATCCGACACCTGTATGACACAATGAATTCACGTGTGCATGCTTGCATTCAGAATTCTGGCGGTTACACCGGTACCAACATTTCACATTTGAAATGGCTGTTCTCGCCAATGTCTCTACCTGTGATCTGGAAACTTTAATCAATTAAATATGTTACCTAGACAAATGTATTCCTAAAATTTCATTACTGTACAATAATTTTTTCTTGGTGTTGGAATTTTTTTCCATCAGTGTATGTTTCTCGAGCTCAGAGAGATCTAAAACGTATGGATTCATCAAAATATCGTGTTTATTATTTATTAATTACAATATTTGGTATTTACTAAGTATACGAGCAACCAATACACAAATTCCATTCATTTGAACTCTTATGTTTAATTTTTTATTAAGAAACAATTAAAATAATAATACCCCAATACTTTTCACCAAGTAAGTAAGCTATACTATATGTAAATACAATAAAATAATAAAACTTAGGTAATTTTAATCTGATTGACTAGTTTTCTAGACAATAATTTTGCTGTATTACCTTTTTAAAATTACTGGATGTCATGGAAAATTAGAGAAGTCAAATGTTTTATTGATGTTTTAGGGCATATTTAAAATAAAGTCACTGAGAATCTAAAATATTACAAATGGTATGGTAATAATAAAAGTATGTTTTATATTTCAGATGACGACTATCTCCCCCTCAATCATAGGCAGAAAATCAGTCATGGAGGAACCCTAACGATACAGAGTGTCGAACAGGAAGTAGATGAGGGAGAATATAGTTGCATAGTGAAAGACGCCAAAGGTGAAGCAGCAACGGGATCAACATATGTATCAATTGTGGGTAAGAAAATCATAGTTTTATTTATGTTTTGTTTGCCAGAACTTCAAAATAAGTTGGTCAGACAAGAGTTCAAAAGGATTGACACCAAAGATTTTATTTTCGTATCCGAAAAAAATCCTTAATAATTCTGTTATACTGATGATTCACTGTTATGTTAGTATAAGTTAAGGATTCTATTATTTACCAAGTGTCCACTGGGTAATCAATGATCAATATCATCAAGTTTTGCACTGTGATATGGGGAGGGAGGGGAGAAAGAGAGACCAGGAAGGTCTCCTGCCATGCTATTATACCTTAAAATTAGGATTTTAGATTAGAAGTATTCTTTATGTGACTGTACACTGGGAAAATATCCACCAGAACGTAACTAATGGACTGGTGGTAAGGTCTTGGTTTGTGAACCGTAAGGTTTCGGATTCGAGACACAATACCACTGAGGAACCATCCAGGAAGGGGGTCTGTTACACGTTAAATCCGTTTGGATCAAACGTCCCTCCACTAGTGTGGTGCGGTAAGGAGAGGGAGGTGCCAGCTCAGGTGTTATCTTCGTCGCCTGACCGTGCTTCAAAATTATGAAGTATGTACCAAAATAGCCCTAGTGTTGCTTCAAAGCAGGACGTTAATATAACTGAACTAAACCTACATATCTAACAACTATTTACTATGTTACTTTAGGTTAACATTTCTATCTATAATCAAACTATATATATATATATATATATTGGAAAAAGTTTTAAATTTAAAAGATATTAAAATGAAAAAATGCATCACTTATCTAAAAGTTGACTATTGTGCAATACATTAGTCAAATGAACAATAAAAACCTGTTTAAACAGAATCATCCCCCTCCCCCCTCCAAAAAAAATGAGGACTTACAGATGAAATTTGGAGCTCGAACAATTTTAATATTGGGAGAGACCATCGTTTTCTAAATATTGCCCGATACGTAATCTGATAATCACATGATTTTCAAAAAAAAAAAAAAATCTTAACTCGAGAAAAATGTTTTGAACTTGATTGACTTTGAAGTGGTTAAAAACATCGCTTTTCTAAATGTTGATTATTGCAAAATTTGAATCATATAAGAATATGAAGATTTTTGACTGACTGATTCCTTATAGTTCTCACATGATAGTGTGAAATAGTATTTTGAAAAGTAGATTTCAATTTTTAGAATTGTAGGTAAAATGTTGACAAATTTTCGGTTAAAAATTTATATTAATGCATTACAATTTCCAATATTCAACTAGAATTTCTGGAAAAGTATTTAAATTCTGCCGAAGTTCCTTTTAAGAAAACTATAGTTTACATTTCAAATTTAGTAGAGTAGTCTCACTACTAGAAGCATTAATGTTCATGTCATTTATTCATGTTAAATATGTGTGAAAGTTTTAGAAATGTAAATAATGTCTTAATTATTTGAATAGTTTTACATCGATTAAAATAATAAATCTATCTGCCCTTATGGTGATAACTTTCTTTTATCGAATATTTGAACGAAATTCAAATACCAAAATTGTCTGTCCAAGTAATCATAACACACATTAAATGCAAACAGTTATAAGGGTAATATTTGAGACAGTTTAATCTCTGAAAATGTAGTTACTTATTAAATTTTGAATCATTCCCGTCAATGTACTGATTTCCTGTTAGTCTGCTGAGGCCTGATTGAAAGGTCATGGTCTCAGAACAGGACGGTCTCAATAACTTTCAAGAACCACTGGGATGACTTTCAAATTAGCATTCATATACGTTTTAGATGCTATTTTCTCAAATTTCAATCCATAATAGATTTTTTTTAAAAAAAGCCTAACAAATTATAATCTAATGCATATTTCTGTCCAAATTTGGTATGAGAGTTCTCCAATATGTTCTGTATTTTCCGAACTAGATAATAAGTAATTTGCACATTTAGAAATCTTGTATAATTATTTTCTGCGTGAGAAAAATTTAAAAAAAAAACTTTATTTATCATCTGAGCCTCGATATTGAAAGAATGGGTTGAAATTTATTTTTATCTCCTTTTTTTAAATTTAGGAACTAGGTTATAATTTATTGAGATATGAGAAGAAGTTAAAAAAATCATTTGATAAAACTAGAAACAAGTAGATTTTTGCTTTTTACAGAAAAAAAAGTGATTTTTTCATTTTTTCAATATTATTTAAATGGACTATTTTGCTATTTTTTAAATATTATTTATATATTGGTTTTTTTTTTTTAAATTATTCATGTGGTTGTTTATATGGTATATATTGGTTTTTAAAAATGTTATTTATATGGTATATATTTTTTTTTTTAAATGTTATTTATATTGTATATTTTTTTTTTAAAAAATATTATTTATATGGTATATTTTTGTATTTAAAATCCATTTTTCCTAGTTTTCTTTCTTTCTTTCTTTTTTTTTCA
Organism: Argiope trifasciata; assembly: GCA_026543055.1. Classification (NCBI taxonomy): domain Eukaryota; kingdom Metazoa; phylum Arthropoda; class Arachnida; order Araneae; family Araneidae; genus Argiope; species Argiope trifasciata. The sequence continues at coordinate 84,059 of JAPMOQ010013788.1, forward strand.
AATATTAACCTTTTACGGTCGCATATTTCTCTTCAGACACCAATGCATTTTTACCGTTCCGGTCGTTTGTCTGCTCTCAGGCACCACTGCATAAAAACATGCTCTATTTAGGATTTAACAATTTACACTTTCTATGAAAGAACAGAAATGGCTAATGAGCTTATTCACTTACCAATGCGATGCGTTTACCACTTTCTGTTTCATATTTTTGAACCATTTGTTATCGAAAACCAGGACTTCACAATGAAACTATTTTTCAAAATATCCCACACAATAGCAAATTATAAACTAAATTTTTACGAGAAAGTACTGCCTTAAAAATATGAATATGTTTACAATAATATTTTCACTGCAATATATTATTGCAAGAAGTATTGTGTTTACAATATCAAATTTTATAAAATAATGAATAGATTGTGTTTTTCTGTCATAATATTGCAAACTATGTATTATTTTCGCTCAGAGGAGTTTATTTCGCCCATCATGGCACCTACGTCAAAATTTATTACGACCGTAAATGGTAATCTAACTATTTCCAAGTCGCTTTAAAAAAATCATTCCGAAAAGACTTACATTTAATAGAGAAGGCAGAAAAAACATAATTGAATTATTTTAAATTTTATAATTCAGCATTAAAAATTAATAAAATAAAATAAGTTTTTTTTTGCTTTCAATATTTATATCTAAAAACAGACGTTAATTAAAAGGAAGTATTTTGGTAAGAATTTTTGAAAAGGTAGAAGTATTGATCGAGAAAAAAGGAAAAAATGCTGCCCCTTTCTATTTCATTTTCTTCTTTACTTATATATTCCTTATTTATTTGCTATTAAATTCTTTTTTTTTTCTTCTTTTAAATCTTTCATTTTTCGCTCAGCCATTCATTTTTATTTCATTTGCCGTCAATTTCGATTTATCATTCTAGCGAAAGTTTTTAAGTTAAAACTTAATTCTTTCTTAAAGAATGAAAAAGAAAAAGATTTAAAATGGAAAAACAGTAATAAAGGGAAGCAATAACTTTCAAATCCATTCCATGCGCAATTATTGCTTTAAAGGGACAAAAATCTTTTGAAGAGAAATGGTTTTTTTATAGATTTTATACTCTGGGTTATTCAATTCTTTGGAAGAAAATTTACTACCAAAATACAGTGAAAAATAAAAAAAGTCTATAAAATTAAGAAGTCATTTCGCTGCTGGAAAATAATTGGGATAGTATCTTTTTTTTAAACATAAATGTAATTTCGTTCTTATAAAATGATTTTTTATTGTCTAGCTGGTATACTAAAATAAATGTTTCTAAATATTTCAATTTGTATTGAATTTATCGTAATTTTTCAGCTCCTGCTTTCAATCGAATAAAATTAATAGCTAATATATGATCATTTTAAAACGTTATTAAAAAAAAGCACCTTAAATAAAATAACGGTAAATGATATCCATGAAAATTTCAAACGAAGACTTCTATTCATATGAGTATAAAATTTACGAGCCCTTGAGCAAGGCAATCTACGCCATGAGTGACCAGAATTAAATTTTCAGGTTCTCGCTCATAGCCAATTTTACAATTAATGAAAACGGATATCCTTTTTCCCAACGATTGGGACGGAAATAAAATAATAATAAATACATTTTTAAATAAGATCACTTTGGTTTAGTTTATAATAATGACCCTCATTAAAACAATATTAGGGCTATTTTTGACGGAACTCGTAATTTTGAATAGGGTCAGATGACGAGAACACCACCTGAACTCCATCACCCTATCCAAGAGACATCAGTGTGAGTATGTTTTGCCAGACGATTTAACATGCAACAGGCAATCTTACACGAGGGTTCTTCAGTGGGATCAGGGTTTGAACCTAAGACCCTACAGCTCAGGAGACGACATTTTGTCTCCTGACCACCGCGGCCTATAATGACACCTCATATCCTCGTCTTATTTAACTACGATATCGCGTTCGCGTTTCTATTTTACATGCTCGCGAATATGCAGAATAACAGATAGTTTGATTTAGATTAATTGTATTAATTTCACTTTTAAAAGCATTACTAGGACTAATTTTGGGACGGACCCCGTAGTTTTGTATCGAGGTCAGATGACGAGGGTGTCATCTGACCATGCACTCTGCAATCCAATCTTTCACTCCACCCCAGTTGAAGGACTTTTGAACCTGACAGATTTTACGTGAACCAGACTCGTTTACACGACTGTTCTTCGGTGCAGTTTAGTCTGAAACCTGAGGCGCGTGTAAGTGAGTTTTCACACATACAAAAAAAAAAGATTCAGAAGGAGAATTCTGACTGCTTATAGAGTTGCTTGTACAACCATTAGGGATTTATATTAAAAGAATACTAATTTAACAAAAAAAAATCCTAATTTTGACTGCATACAACTACCTTAAAAAAGGTAAAGGAAGGGTGTAATGTTTAAATTTTTATAATCTTGTATTCCATTTATTTTTGCAATCGCCCCTCTACTTTTTCTTTCTTCCATCGCCAAGTAGCTTTATTCTTTAATTCTTTGGACAATAGCTGTATATATATCTGAACTAAAAATGTTTTATTAGGAAATCAATATTTTAATTCTAATCTGGCCAGAAAATTGCTATGCTAAGCAGGGTAGGATAGTTGATTATACTTATTATCAACATACATTTATTTCAAATGCATTAAAAGGATCAAAAAGTGAAGGATTCTCACCTCTGTGGGTCAGTTCACATAAGGAGAGTTTTAAGTAACATTGCACATTCAAACAAATTGAGAAAGTATTTTGGAGTAAATTGTATATACATTTTCTTCAGTTTAAATATATTTTCAAATATTTTGTTGTGTTTCATTTGTATTGAAATGTTCCATTCTATAGAAGATACATTGAGAAAATATGAACACTATAGGTGGATATTTTAAGAATATATATCTACATTAATGTTGATAAAACTTATAATAGGCCGGGATTACCTGGCTGGTAGGGCGTTAGACTCGTGTCCGTTAGGTTGCAAGTTCGAACCAGTCAGCCTAAAATTCTCCGTGTGTGGTTGTCGCTGGTGGACGTATAAATCTATCGTGGTCACAGAGTCCTCTATATCGAGAGCAACCATTGGTAATGCTGGTTTAGAGGTGATCATTCTACTATACAAGCCTAAATTACGATCTGTAGATGAGTGAATGAAATGCACTTAATATATAATATTATATACCCCGTATATTATATAATATTATATACCCTTTATACCCCGTATAAAGGGCTGTGACGCGTGAGTAACAAAATTGTTATCTAGGCCCTAGTTGTCACTCCTGGTAAAAAACAAGAGACGCATAATTCGGATTAAATCGCTGATAGATAACTGTCAACGGTATAATATAACTTATAATATCGAGAATTCATCAGAATCATGACATTTAATATATATATATGTGTGTGTGTGTGTGTGTGTGTGTGTGTGTGTGTGTGTGTGTGTGTTCATTTGCATGCTTAGAGAATGAAAACTTTCATTTGAAGAATGCTATTCAAAATTTATTTAAGATATATTATTTTCGGGGAATGACTACATATCAATTTAATTTCTCTAGTTTGCTCTGTGGAAACTATTGTGTCCAAAGATTAATCTATTCCCAGACATAAATCAAAAGATATTGATTTCCCCTATATTTATGAAAATTTAAAATTGGAATGTCTGATGAAATCTCCCGAACAAACTGAAATACTTAATATTAAGATTAGCTTACATATTTATATACTTCATGAATAAGACAATTAAATAATAAATATTATGCCTCTGTAAAAGTCCGTCGCCAACAAACTCAGAAATCTGCGTTCTTGAATAAAGATTGAATAAGAAATAATATTAAGTTTCTCAACTTTTAAAATTATCTCATTATAATAATGCAGAAGACAACAGTACACTGATCAGCATCTATAAGAAAAAGAGTACTTACTCAACTATGCTGTACCTATGCGTTTGCTCTGGCACAAAATTGTTTTAAATGGAAAAGGGTAAAAGGAACAGTTTTGTTGTAATAGACAAGCTGCTAAACCGATTTGGTTAATAAACTGCTATCTCATTTTTTTTTTTCCATTTTGGAAATCGAGATTTTTTAATAATTTTTTAATGATCATATGTTGAATTTAATTTCTCTTATACATTATGTGGAAGCTTTCGTGTATAAAGACTAGAGACAGACAACAATCAAAAGTTTTTTCATTATATTTATGAAAATTCAAAAACTGAGTGTATGTTGACATGTCGCTATCAAAATTTAACATTAACTCACATTTTTATATACTTCATAAACAAGTAAATTAAATAATATATGTTTTGTTTTTAAAAAATCCGTCTTACTCAAATAAAACAATTTTAGCTCATGAGCGGAGACTGAAAATGAAATAAACTCTTCATATTTCTCAAATTTTAAAAGTCATGTCATAATAATACTAGCCAACAAAAAATGGAGCAACTATTCGCATTTTTCATTTGTTATGGCATCGCATATTATTTGTTTTTAGTGCATGTTATTGTCCATAAAATATTGGTTTCAATTTGCTCTTTTGGAGCGTCCATGTTGCTTGCTTATCGTCATACAAAAATATTTACATTTCTCACTTCACATATTAATCATCTATAAATTATGAAATTGTCTGATTAGTACTGCTCTAATATTCCTAGAACAATGTCCTTTTTTTCATGTGAGTGTTATATTTTTAATTGTTTAGATATTATAAATAATCTAGCCATAAAAATAGTTTAGCATGGGTAAATGTTGCCAGTACGTTTTACAGAATACAAATCATCTAATTAGATTTTATTCTCAATGTGGTGTCTCGTAAAAAAGGGTTAGTGGAATTTTTTTCCCACGACGAAAGTTTACACATTGTTTAATTTCGGTTTATAAGTTACATAATTTGAAGGTTATATTTTCTCTTAAAACTGTTTAATTTCGATTTTCTAAAACATATATCTACTTTGAAAATAGAAAATTGTGAAGACTCAGATCCACAAAGTTTGAAGTTTTAAACTTTGTTCCGCTTTTAACTCTTCAGCATTCTGTAACGTCTAGACTCGATTCATGTTTTGTTCATCAATCAAAAGATACGGCACACATTTGGGTTGTAATCCGACGCATCTGCACATTATCAGATAATATATCGTTCCTTGATGCTGATGATGATTATTGATGATGTATATGTTGATTCATAGACGTTTAAATGATGATCTCCCAGCATCAAAGCTCGCAATTTCTTGGCGTGAAAAGTTGTCCAGTGACGGAGAAGAGTGATTAATGGGTTTCAGGATTTGAAACATCTATGTCATTCACAGTTTACTGAAAAGAACTCTGCCTATAAGATCTTTGCTATATTTAAATTGTTTCTAAAACTATTCCATTGATGTTTAAATGTTATTGATTTTTTAAAGGCAAAAAGTTAACAGTTAAACTATATTTTTTTATATATATCATGTTTAAAAAATAAGAAAATGATGTTATTGATGGACAAAAAAACACAGGCAATCCCTATGCCATCATTACAACATAATCGTTCGCAGTGTTTGTTAGTTGATGCATCAGTGCTGTTATATAATATTAGAATCATTCTATTTCATATTTTCTGTATTATCATTAAATAACTCTATCGTAAAATAAAAAAAAAATGTATATGTAATGGATATTTCATAAATTTAAGATCTTTTTGAATTAATTTTGAAATTTTTTAATGCAGAATAGCAGCTAATTGTTTGATCTTTATGTATTATATTTTTATAAAGATCTGACATGATAAATATAAATATAATAAATAAATATTTCAAATTTATTATTTCAAATTTTATTACAGTAATTGTTTGCAAATAATAAGAATCTATATTCTAAAATTCTCAATGTTTGATTGTGGAAAATGATCTTTAGAAATATTTAACTTGTAGCTAATTTGCTCTTTAATTTATTTAAGTTAAACAATTTAAGTAAAATTATTTTCTTATTTTAAATGTAAATATATTAAAAATTAAATTTATTAACGAAAACTAAATTTTCAGTTGTATGCACTGTGACCAATTTTTGTGCGAATTCTTGGCTATGTTATTATGAAACTTGTCGATATGAAAACAGGAAACTAAATAAAATAAAATAAAATATGGTTTTGAAAAGGATTAAAAAGTAAAAAAACAAAAAAACAATTGAAATACAATTCATAAAATGTCTTTAACATATGCTATTTTTCTTCACATTTTCTTTGTGGTATGCTTCTTCTCCAACTCAATATGTGCAACACTATCCAACCTATGAGCAAATCAACTTTTTCTATTTACTACCCTTTTTTCTCTCTTCATCCTATTGAAAGTGAGTTCAGTCTAAGGTAATAATTGTTACATAATTTTGAGTAAAAGTACATGGCACTACTGCTATTTTTGCATATGATTTTTTTCTATAAACTAAGAGAACTGAGTGTCATTTAAGCGTTCTGTAATCTAAGCTAATAAGTAAAATACCATTGACTAGCTATCTATCAAATGCAAACTGGTATCAGCTCCTTAAAAGGATGACTCTGAACGAAAGTCACTTTTTTCTATGAACTTTAACTTACTACCTTTTCTATTTTAATATATGGTTAAACATTCACCAAATTTGTTTTTATATTCGTCTGATGGTTTTCATGATAAAACGTTGAAATTTTGTACATGACCTTATTATCGGATGAGGCACATTTTACTCAGTGTGTTTTTTTTTCACGAGGTCCCTATATTAATGTAAATTTTGATTTTTTTTTTAAATTTAATCCCCTGAAATATTTAGTCGATTCCATAAAATTTTACACCTTTTTTTACACAAGTGTGTAGTTTGCAGTATATGTTTATGATCAATCTTTAAGGAATAAATATCGCGGACAAGATTTTAGAGAAACCCTGTTTAAAGGTTCATAGGAAACAAATATAATGAAAAATTCCACAATAATATTTAAAAAATATTGACAGTGGGTAAGGTTGATCCTTTTTTTATCAACATATTTTCTCTGCCAAACTGTCAGCAGAAAATGATTAAAATCCATTTGACAATCACACGGTTGTCAACTGGATTTTAATCATTCAAGCTAAATAAAAATGGCCCTGCCAATTCTGTAGATATATCTTTTAGAAATTTTTCAAATTATACTATCTCGAGAAAAAAATTATTATTTTTGAACATTCATATCAGAATCAGTCGTATGAGAAATTTCATCGAAAAATTCTTCTATGTTAATATTATCATGACTAAAATGACTTTCTTCCTCATTTAAATGCATCTAGAGCTCTGCTTCATAACAAGAATCATAAGCGTGGATGATATTTCAAGGGCCAAGCTAAGCTTTGCTAAGTCTTGTGTAATGCTGGAACACTAAATGAGGGTGTTTACGGTCTCACAGATGTTGCGCAAAGAAATAGCAGAAATATTTGTAAAGCATCCACTGAATCTGGCTGAAAAAGTGCAATTACAGCAAAATGTCATGAAACAGGAATCTACAGGTCAATACATTCGATTGAGCTTAAAATAGAATAGGGATGGCCGAAAATCCATCCTTAAAGGTCCAAGATACTGTATTTTCCTGGTCAAGGGATATTTTTACTGCAAATGGATAATAATCTGAATAATCGATGCGTTAATTATAAAATCTATCAACAATGACATGCAGCAGAGTATTTTGATCATATTTATTGGCAAATTAACGCAGCTGTAAATAGCACAAGGCGAAAAAAATGAATAGCGAAGATATCTGATTGAAAAAGAGAATATAAAATAGACTTTATGAGGTTGTATATTTTCTTTATTAATAGGTATTTCAGAGAAGAATGTACATATCATGGCAATTAAAAATTTTTGCGAGCTTAGAAAGAAATGTTATTAGATTCTGGTAAATAATAATTTGTGGAATACTTAATTTTCTCACTTTCTATTTTATTTCAGTGTCACCTGTTATAGACCCACACTTCTTCAGAGGCAGTGTCGTCACCGATGAAGGATTGCGCACTAAATTCATGTGTGTAGTTGTGAAAGGAGATCCACCACTTCGTTTCCATTGGTTGAAAAACGGCCTTCCTTTCATTCCAAATGGTGACACAGTGGTACAGACTTTCGATGATTCATCGATTCTGACTTTCAACAAAGTGTTGTCGAGTGACAGAGGACGTTATACATGCATCGCATCCAATGCAGCGTCATCAGCAAATCTAACAACCCAACTTATAATAAATGGTAAGTATGTTACATATTATTTTAAGAAAATATTGGTATTGGTATCCATGTAAAAATTATCAATAAGCGATAGAACTGATTTAATTTAAACTTTAATAATTCGAATTATTTTGCTTGCAGCTTTAATGTTACGCTTTTATATTGAGCACTCGAAAACCTGTAAACTCGAATTAACTAGATAAAAAGTGTTTTAACTAACAGGCCTAAAGAGGACGCTCTCTACCTGGCATCACTAGAGAGAACCCATTTTATTCGAGTTTTGACTGATTTGTGAGGTATTATTATTATGCGAAATCAATCGAATTCGTATCGAGCATTGAAATAAGTTATAATTAGTAAAACAATTTTTAAGGAAAAACATATCATTAAAGAAATAAATATTTGAATATTGTTTAACACAGTAACGTTATTACAAATTACCTATTCCGATAAGGCAAACTGCTGTAACAGAATTGCAGAACTATTTTTCATATGGATGCATCTCTTTAAAGAACAGTGTTTTTTTACAAAAACTGCGGAAGAACTCTTATCCAGTTCCAACAGCTTCTTTTTGGAAAGCTGTTTTAGGATAAATGCTTGAAATGGTATTCGTTCTTGAGTCAAAAACCAGAGAAATCCGGTTCTCCACAACTTTACTTTTTACCTTATTAGTGCACGTTTTGGCTGATTTCGCGTTTTCACTGTAATAAAAAAATAAATATTATTTTTTTTTTATTTTTTATTTACATTAATTAATTCTCAGAGCCGCTATGATTATGATTTCCCCCATTTTTTTGTTTTGGAAATATACCTAAATTTTGTTTCAAGTGGACTTTTTGAATATGGTTAATTAACTCAAAAGTCTATTCACTGTAAAATGTACTATTTAAGGCGAAAGACAATGGATATTTTTCAACTATTGAAAAATGGTTTTGATGTAAAATAAAATTAAAAAAAAAATATTTTGAAGCTCTACTATGAAATTATTCAATTTAAAATGGTTGTTCGACTATATTTAAATCAAATTATTCAAGTTTTTTTTTGTAAAAATCATTACAAAATACATTTTATCTATAAAAATAGACTAAGTCACTGAAATTTGGTTAAATTAATAATTTTCGAATTTGTTACTGATGTAATCTGTTTTTTTTTTCAACTCCTAACATAATATATGCAAATCAGTGAATATAATTTTTAGATTATTTTTTTCACTAGCTATGCTCATCTTTAAAATGATTATTTTTAATTCAAATTTTGGAAAAAATTGAGTTTTTGCTGAGATTCTATCAGCTTCGAATTTCCAAGCTTGACTATACTATAGAAATAGTTTTAACTGGTATATTTTTATTCATCAGCTGCTTTTTTTAGATTCTATCAGCTTAGCTCCGAGGTTTCAAACCTGAATATACGATAAAAATAAATTTTAATTGATTATTTATATTCATCAGCTTTTATCATCAGATTCTGTCTGCTTCGAATTTCCAAACTTGTTTATATGGTGGAAATGAATTTTAACGAATATTTAGACATATAAATGAGGCAGCGTAATTATGCAAAGCTGAGCTTAGCAACCTTTAAGTTAGAAGCAATCTAAACGAAACGGAACATTTATTAGTTGTCTGGTAGTTTAAGATTGTCTATGTTTTAAATTAAATCTAAAATTCAGTATAAAAATAACATTTTTAATTTGCAAAACACCCCTTTATCCTTTAGAAGCAGGTAGAAAGTACTTGCAATCTCTTATAATATTCATTTCAAAAGGCAGTGCAGTTAAAATAATCACTTTAGTAATCAGAAATTACAGTTTAAGAGATAAATTGACATTCTTAGATGGCGCTCTTAAAGCTCAATTACGTCCAAATCAAGCAGAAGGACTAATTTTCACTAGCGGCATTCCAAGACACGACGCTCCATAAAGCAATTGAAAACAATAAGTTAGTAGCTATTAGGGAATGGAATTACGAAAGAGGAATTTTTTTTATTGTTTGGTTTTTATCAGTTATTCTATTTTGGATGTATGAAATTTTGAAACGTATTGCATATAAATTATCAGTAAATGATCCGTAAATTCGATTTATAGCACATATTATCCATTATATTTAATTTGGCATGTTAATTTTAAAAGTTATCTAGAATAATATGTTTAAGGGCTTAAAATATAACAATAAAAGTCAGCGTTATTTTATTTCAAACACACTCCGTATTTGAACCATGGCATTTTTATTCTTATTAAACTTCAGTCATAAATTTGTATCAGTGTTCCAAATTTGTTTTGAATAATTTTTTTGAAGTAAACTGTATATCCAAAGGGAATAAAATAAAATTCTAAGTAAATAAGTTTTTTAAAAAATTAAAAAAACATTTTAATATTATAGAAGCAATAGCTGATTATTTTTTATTCTTTAGCCTATCGAAAATTTTTACAAACGCTATAGAATGTTTAGATTTTTCTCATATTCTCTGCCAGACGGCACCACAAAAACTTAAAGTTTACGATCAACTATCATAACGCCCTTAAAAACAAATGTGTTTACTTAATCTAAAAAAAAATTCTTGCATTACAGGAAATAAAAGAAAATTCGATTTGGGAAATTATAGTGTAATATCGAAGAATTTGAACCAAAGTAAAGAGCATAACTCCAAAATTGTGATTACCCTATTAACCGAGTAATTATATTCCGTTCGTTTTGTATTGAAACGTTTCCTCATAACTAGCTAACAAGTTAAATACTTCATGAAAAATCTTATTAAATATATAAAGAAAATATTTACAATTTGTTTTTCAATTGAATTTTCAGTGCCCCCACAATGGACCGTCGAGCCGAAAAATATTTCTGTTATTCTTGGTAACACTGTCTGGATGGATTGTGCTGCAGTGGGATTTCCAGCACCCAATATTTTGTGGAAGAAAATGATATACACTGGTAAGTATAGTGTTACTACATAATATTCTGTTTCTGTTAGTCTTAAAAATTTTTAGACATCAAGAGAGCAAACAAATGTATGTAAAATGGTTTATAAATTTCTTGGCTTAGCTTCGCAAATCCATATTACTCAAAAAAATTCTAGTTTAAAGTACAAAAGTTCAAAAATTCAAATTATTACGAACCAATGAGAAACTATTCTATCACATTCAAACTATAATAATTTGAGTACTGACTAACTTAATTGTTGCAAACGGGTAATTCCTAAACTGTTAGAGATAGGTAGATATTTGTAAATAAAAATAAATGTTCATGAACATAATTTTAATGTAAATTAAAAGTTGATAAATAAAAAATAACAAATTAATTTAAAGTTGATAGCTAAGCAATGCATTAATTTCTAAACAGTTACTTATCTTATTAGTCACATTCAATGGTTTATAAATAGAACATTAACATGTTAAACAAAATATTCTTACAATTCTGAGATCAAAATGAACTATCAATGAAGCTTTGCGTAGTAATATTATGAACAGTTTTGGACTATTACAACAGCTGAATCTAAGAAAATCAAATAATCGAATTTGAATTAGCCTTAGACTGATAAAATAATAGCAATGAAACCATCGTAAATAAACAATATTATTCTCTAAAGAGAGAACTTCTTATTTAAAGGTTTGTGTGTCAAAAATGTGATATTTATACAACATTTAAAATACTTTTTACGACTGAAATTAGTTTAGAAAGAATTAGAAATTAGATAAATGGCAAAGATTAATTTGAGCATCGAGTATAAAGTAATCAAATGGAATATTCCTGCTATTTCCTTTCCTTCTTCTTTTCCAAGGTCGCATAGTTGAATTAAAAAAAATATTTGCTAATGCAATAGGATTTTATAGTTGTTGAATAAAAACAAAAGGACGAAACAGATTATCTACACAAAATAATTCATAAATATTTATGTTTGGCATCTCTTTAAGAACTAGATAAATTCAATCAAATTTTATAAACTTACATAAGGCATGTGGAATAACTCTGTTAACTTCCAAAAGTTTAATGACTAATTAAACATTTGACTATTAGAAATTAGCCACCATTACATCTTTTTACACTTAGAACAAATCCACTGCTATTTTTGCAACTTCACTTTTATTTTACTGCATCTTTTGACAATGGTTTTATTTTCTTTATCCATGCTTAAAAGAAAACCAAATCGTACTCATTGAACGAAAATAGTATTTCATATACATCTGCATTTAAAAAAAATGTAAAGCTAAAATAACAGATATTATTATAGCGAAAATATGACATTGGTGATTTATAAAAATTATTCCTTTCAACTGATATTCTAATTTTAATTTATAAAATGTTTTAGACGGTAAAAAAGTTTTGTTTAACATATGGATTCTTCTTTTAAAATATTACATACGAAATGATTTTTAGGGGAAGAATTTTGAGTATAAACATTAAAATAGACAGTAGACTTCCGAGTATTCGGTTCTACCCTTCCGGTTCTATTACGTGTGTTTCTTTTATCGTAAATAAATTAGTAAAACAGTTATTAATCATTGCCAAGATATTCGAAACAAGCATTTGCCACGAGCTAAAATGCAGAATCAGTTCTCTATTAAGTACTTTATCAAAATCTACGGACTGTAAATTTTGATTCTTTTTTTTGGGTTACTTTTTTATATGTGTGTAATTATTAATGTAAATATTATTAATGAGTAAAAATAAAATCTGTTTGAATCAATTTTCTTAAGAACTTGGCTTACGATTAACGTTGAAGTTTTGTTTATGTTTCATGCAACTAACCCCCCGGGAATGTAGCTAGTAATTAAGGATGGGATGCTTCTGGTATGGTGGTTGGATCGCGCCAACCAGTGGGAGACTCCCCCCAATAAAGGGGGGAATCTTGACCCTTCCATAAATGACGGGAAATACTCCATATGGGGAAGGTTGTACCGTAGCCGTTGATGCCCCTTAGGACTCAACAATATTTCCCAACAGTGTTACTGTAGCGTCTGTCGGGTCATACAGTAATTTTGACGTGTGTCTTACTTGACAGATCACAGATCTGTAATGTGACTTATGTTATTATGGAATTAAATTAAGCAGAGATAGTAAGAGTAACTCTTTTCGTTGGCCCTCTAACGGTCGCTACAATAAACAATCAGTTCAAGTCTTAGAAGCAAGCAATAAACATGATGTTGTTCTAAGTAGAATTTTAATTTATATTTGTAATTAAAGGTTATTGTCCCAATTAGTTTTTTTTCCTTTGAGGAATGTTTCCTTTTATTTCGCTAAATGTATTATAATTTAATTGGCATGATTTTAATTTAAGAATCTAACCTGACAGAATTTAAGTTTTGCTCATTTAGGGTCAGAAATACAACTATTCTATTCTTATTTCATTAGAAGCAAAATTCAATTTTTATCCCGAAAAATTATTAAGGAACAGAGAAAATTTTGTAATAATATATAAATATATATATAATATTAAAATCAAATTTTGTTTCTTAACATTTTATATAAAATCTCCTTTTTAATAGAAATGCATTTTTAAAAATCTAGTAAATAAGCTGTACTTAGTGGTGCTGGAGATATCTAAGCTTCTGGATAAAAAAAATATTTTAAAGAAAAAGTATTTCAGATTATTTAAAGAACAGATAAAAGCTTTTACAACAACGACCATGAATTTCTTTCGGAAAAGAACAATCAGAAAAATTAGAAAATCATTATCAGAAGCTATTAGTTTTATTCATATTTTTCATTGAATTCCCTTACATTTATTCCTTCCTTCACATAATTCATATTTTATAATTCCCTCCATATGTCACAATTAATTTCTTATATCTTAATTTTAATGGGTCTTTTGCGAACAAAACTTATCAGAAAATTCTTTTTTTTAAAGTAAATATACTGTAACTCTGATTTAAAAAAATATTTTAATGCCACTGTTATTTTTTTTCAATATGAAAAAATGGATTTTTTTAATCAAGGAATTAAATCCACTCTCCTATCTCCAACTTATTTCGTATTTTTAAAGTAAAGTACAATTTAATGGTATTTTAATGAGATGAAACTTTCGTTTTCCGGGGCTATTTTTTTCTTTTTCTTTTTTTTTAAAGTTTAGATATTAATTTGTTTTTTCCTACCCATATTTTTATTACTTGTTAGACGGCGTCCTGGTTTAGGGTTAGCAAGCACTTCTACGTGACCTGGGCATTCTGATTCGGACAGGGTGATGCTTCCATTTTTTTTCTCCTTGAACTATGTGAAAAAAACCCTTTTAAAATGTGGTTGTGCAAGAGAATGCGTATGTGCTATCTTGTTGTGGAGGGTTGAATAAAATGCATGTATGAAATTCAACCCGTTATAAGAGCTGTGATATATGAGTAGCTAAGAATGTTCTTGATTCTATGACCTAGATGGCGCTGCTAAAAAAAGAAACGGTCTGTTTGCTTAAAATCACTCATTTCGTTAACGAGCTTACCTAGGACAAATGCCATAGGAAACATTTTTTTTTAAATTTATAATCTTAATATTAATTATTTTATCAGCTTTAGAAAATTTAATGCAATTATTTATATTTTTATGAAATTATTTCTCAAAATATTATGTTCATTATCTATTTCCTGGTCTTATAAAATTATTACTGTTATTTATAAAATTATGATAAATATCTCAGTTTTGAGAACTTAAATTTATCATTTTGAAAATGATAATCAGTTTTCGAAAATATTTTGCTTCGCTTAATAAATGGGATGTGAATTTTTTAAAAAAAATTAAATCACGATTAATGTATATTTTTATGAAATAAAAAAAAGGTCGAAATATTTTAAGGAATATATTTCTGTGTTATGGATTTCCAAAATTTTCATTTCATTTAGTTTGCTGTGAGTAGGCTTAGAGATCACGTATTAAGTCATTCTTGCATATAGGTAAGGCGACAAGAACAAATAAAAATTTTCCGACAAGGTAAAAATTTTCCTTTTAAAAAAATCAGATTGTTTGGTGACAAAATGAATCTGTCGATTATTATTGATTATTATAGCAGTCGATTATTATTGATACATTTAAAGTGAGAATCATAGATTTTATTATTGTGACTGTTCTATAGTCAAAGCCTGTTATGCTTGGTGAGAATTAGTATATCATCTTGACATTCTAAGAATCCTTTAAAAATTATTGATAAAGGGATTTCCTAAAATCTTAATAGATGTCATTATAATATTTAGGAATAAGCATATGCCAAATTACAATGTAAATTTATTATAATCATATATATACAACTATCATGATCGTTTAAGATTTGAGAAGAATTCAGTATCATTTCCCTTTTGTAAAAGTTATTACATTGAACTAGGTGGCACTGCTTCTGCACTTCTTGATATTTCAAATAAGCCTGATCCAATCCCTGCTTCTTTTTCTTCATATTGCAGAAAGTACTGCTGGAGACTTCACGTACGTTCATTCCAGCCCAAGGGCTCACCGCTTCAACAATGGAACATTGGTACTATCTGATGTAGAAGAAAGCGATTCTGGATCATATCTGTGCCAAGCGAGTAACGGCATTGGAACTGGACTAAGCAAAATCATCATTTTGAAAGTCCTAGGTACACACTTCTTTACACAAGTAGACTTTTATTTAGTGTAATTTAGAATTCCAGAGCAATTTTGTACATAAAATACCCACATCAATAACAATATCATTATTATTAATGAAGTGCAAGCATTATAATATATTTCATCTTCGACGAATACAATTTTTTCCTCAGATGGACAACATATCTTATTTCTAAAAGGGATTTAATTAGGTAAACGAAGTTTTTATGGTGAGAAATAAAACATTTACGATTAAATATGGTTTCACTGAAATTTCCAATGAGTGTATTGACGAATATCTGATTTGTAAAGATTGGAAAGGTGCATATGTTTTCAAGATCTTGTAAATAATTGAAGGGTTTTCTGCAAAATGGATGTGAATCCAACCTAGGCGAATTTGGAGTTACATGTACTATCATGTGGTAAAATAAAAGCTTTTTCGTTTTGTGACAGAAACATGCAGCTCCATTTGTTAGTCCCCACGTTACTCAAGCGATGAAGCTGTTTGTCTCATTAGTTTGTTTCATCAATTACCCCATCGTTCATGCCTTCGGAAACACTGAAAAACATAAAGAAGTAGTGAGAAGTTTTCTGTCAAACTGGTATCATACAGAGGACAAGTAAAAATTGCCAAAATACATACTAATACATCCAAAATACATTCTGTTTCTAAAATTAGCCAAATAATGATTTTCAATTTATTAAAATGTTTTTCCAGAAAACCCTTTACATCATTTTTAATGGTAACAAAAGTATTTTATAACAAAATATATGATTTATATTTATGAAAAATCCCAAATTAATACAAGAAACATCTTGTGTAGACAGAGTGTTGTACTATGTAACAAGATGGTAAGAATATTCAAGATCCAAAACATTATTCCTTTAATGTTAAGGTAGCCGACTACATTAAAAATATTGATTATCGACCACATTGGTGAATTTTTTAAAATTTTTATTACTTCTTGTAGTTCAGACTTTTCTCTTTCCAAAAAAGTTCATATAATTTCTAGGAAAAGGAATGCCTGACCTATCATGCAGGGTCACATTTTGTCTTTACTTTCAATTTTCGCAAATTTTAATTTTGATAACAAAATTCTCCACCGTGAACATGTTATTTCAAAAACTAATAGAAATATTTACGTAAAAATTTCAGCTTGTGTTTTAAATAATATGGGCAATGCAACGAACCAAAGGTTTTACTGTCAGTGAAACACTTTTTCATTTATAGGTGTTTTTAGAACAATGAAATTCTGAATGGCTGTAAAAATTACATATATACCTATATTTTTCCCCATAAATTCTTTGCGTCTCAACATGTATCTTAGATTTTGGTTCATTTCATTCATAATTATAATCTATAACTTGTGTCCTCCATTGTGATTTTCTGCAGAATGTTAACTGTTTCTTTTAAATTTTATTAAATGTTACAACAAAATTTCCTATTTCTCAAAATATAAATTTTTTAATAATATTGTTGCATTTATAGTATTCTGTGTTATAACAATACTTTTAAAAAGTGTTTTAAAAAAATACAATTTTTCAAAAATTTGCTTTTGAATGTAGTCAGATACCTTAAACAAGGTTTAGCCGTCTTTCTCCCACTCTTTTGCACTTAAGACCATTTGATGGGTGGCTTAACACGTATTGCTAAATTTACTTTAAATTAAAGTATTAAAACATTACTAATTAATGAATGTCTGCCAGCCATGTAGAATAACAAGAATAAAATTTAATAAATTAAATTAAGAAATATAGATTATGATACTTGATCTATATTTCTGCGTTGGATACGTATATCCATTGACCAGCACCAGACAGAGGTTAGGAACAAAACGGAGAATCCAGGATCCAGAGAGTGAGTCACTAATTTCCGTTGGTGAGTGAAGTTCATCTTCACAGGTTATAAGTAATTCTGGTCTCCAGATGGTGAAACAAATATTTTTCGTCTGTTGATTGATTTGATTACATTTTTTGTTTTTAATACCAAGCTATATATGTGTGTGTGCGTGTGTGTGTGCGTGCGTGCGTGCGTGTGTGTATGTGTGTGTGAATTGCATTTTCATTGTGAAAGATTTTTCACAGAGGTAGAAAGACTATATATTTGGTTGCAAAAAAAGTAGCTCCAGAGTTAGAACTAATGCCATGTTATTTAGAAAATATACTTTTGAGTGAAAATACTGTAATAATATGTAGGAACAATTAATAAGATTCGTCAAAAGGAAACTCTCTAAATAATTAGGTATTTAGAATATTCAAACGTTTTTTAAGGTTTTTTGCAAATATTAATAATTGGACCTGCCTCCGTTTTGCAGTAAACCCTTCAACTGGCTCATAACCCACAGTTTCGGAAATCTAGATCTGGCCATGTAAAGAAACACTGACGAATTCCATCTTATCAGAATAAATTAAAGTATTCTTTCAAATTATTTACAAAGAAAGGGTTTTTTAATTAATAAACTACGCTTACAAAGTTCCAAAATCGACCAACATATTGTGGTTGAGACTTCTGCCGAAGTTTTAGTTTGAATATTTAAAAAACATTTTTTTTTTGTTTTACGAGATGCAAGTAAATAACTATTGATGACGTATATGTGAGTCATGACTTACCACACTGATTCTCGATCTATTAGTCTCAGTTGCATATCCCCATTCCCAACCCTATTTCATGTATGGAGGAATATCGAGCAACATCATTGGCTCGCATCATCGCCCAATCTGTGACGAGAGTGTGACGTCATATTTGCTCTCCTTCAGATTTTGAAGCAACTTGGATTTGAGGCCTCTTATAACTAGATCGCATCAACTTGAATGAATTCGATTTGATTCTTTGCAATATTGTTGAATATCTATGTCACGCATATTATTTATACCTTTATTTTTCCATTTAATAATATTTAAAATAGCTTCCTATTATTTAAGTAAGGAGGCATTTTACTATGGCGCAAATATACAAAATATTATCTTAATTTAAATCAAAATCGTATTTATGCATCCATATCACACATCTTCTCACAAAAGCCTTGACCGATTTTAAACAACTTTACACCTAAAAATTCTTCATCACACACACACAAACACAACGAACCAAAACTATTTCGAAGTTCAATTAAAAAGCCATTAATATTTTTTGAGTACGTTCCGAACTTAGAGATAGCTAACGAGAGTCACCCACTCTCGTCAGAGAGTGGGTGACGGTTCGAACCAATGATATTTCTCGATTTTTCTCAATACAGGAAATGATGTAAGGAATGGGAATTGCATCCTGGCTTGATCTTGAATAACCACAGATCTTCCTAGAATTTTCCAAAATGGAATATAACATACGTTAAAAAAATAGTTATTGTGGAAGTTTATGATCAATAAAGTTTTTGACTTTCACAAATGTTTCTCAGAAGATCTCTTTCGAATATTAAGTGTGCGGTGTTTCTGGAAAAATTCAATACCCTGGATGGTTAGCAATAGATTTATTTTCATAAAAGTGTGTTGCATTGCAAAATACGTGGTAATCCAAAGGGTATCATACGGAATAAATTTCAGCAAAAATAGAACCACACCTATGGCTGGAGGAATCTGACAACGTTCCCTTAGAGTATGAGGTACCATGGCATATTGTTTTTGATAATTTTTATGAACGTAAATAGTTGTGGGAATCGACTAATGAAGACAACTTTAGAAATCAGCAGCCATCGAAAGAATTTTTTTAAAAACCCTGTCAGAAAAAATTGTTCTACCAAATAGTTAAATGTCTAATGTAAGAAATAAGAGAATATGTTGTCCTTTTTATAGGAAATATATTAACATAGTATGAGTCTTTGTTGAAACCCAAATGCATTGATTAATTAATTTTACTTTAATTAACTTATTTGCAATGCCTGAATTGCTTTTACTTAGTATAAAATATGGTTAATACAAATTTATACCATCGACCTTACTTTCTGGAATTTAAATATTAGATTTTAAACCACATCTTTTTCAGTATTAAACACCCTATCTTATAGTAAAGCAGAACATAACCAAATGTAATTCGTTCATTGTTATGAAAATGTAGATTGCTGCCTTTCTGAATGGAGGACGGTCCATTAAACATCTGTGATTTATTACTTATTGCATTATCTGAAATGGGCTTTTCACAACTACTTTACTTTACTTTGCACTAATAAGGTTTACACAATAAGTTATACTACTAATAAATTCAGGCCTCAGGGGCCTTTACCCTCGGAAGATGCTGCACAATACTTAAGTTGCTGGCTTCGTCAGTGGGTTTGTCCTACTAACTTACTTTTCTTTGCACTAATATTGCTTACACTTTAAATTATGTTACTTATAAATTTAGGCCTCAGGGGCTTTTACCTTCAGAGGATGCTGAATAAAACTTGGCTCAAATTTTTGACTTTGTCAGTGGATCTGTCCATGGCATGGGCATAAGTAACAGCAACATAAATTTAGGCCTCTGACCTGAAAATGTAGTTAATTTCCCAACAAACATTCTGTGCAAACAATTATCTTTACTTAATTGAGAATTGTAGATCTCTAAAGGTAATCTGGACTTTCGATTTTTCGAAATTCAAAAGAAATTCAAAGCAAAAACAAATATTTTAAAGTCTTCAGAGAAAAAAAAAGAATTTGAAATAAAATGCAGATTGTGAAGGATATGTTCAATTCCTTTAATAGTTCAATAAAAATTGCAGAAAATTCCATTATTCCTTTGTACTCCCCGTTAATTTAATCTTTTATGAGAGATTAATGTATTTATCATCTAAATTCAAAAATCTGCATTTGTTTTTAGCTCTTCACTTATTATTGGATTGTGGACTTTTTTGTGTAGTGTTTCTTGAATAGCACTTGTATGAGCATTCTTTCCACATGCATTTAATATATTTCTCATGTCGGTGTTCTGGCCTGGGCGTTTTGCGTCTTCCCTAATTAGGGAATCTGGTTTCGAGTCTTGATTGTTTCCTATCATGTGTTCTGCCTGTGAGATGTATTAATGTGTCCCCCCTGTAAAAAGGGGTTGTGCACGCGATTGCCATGCTCATATGAGCTGGATGTCGGACTTCTGCCCTCGGGTGCCCAAGGACTTTTATTCTAAGAAGCTATTGCAAAAAACTCGGCTTAGAATCTTATTTTTCGTAAGTAGAAACAACATATTTTCCTTTTTGCAATGCGTTAGGTACATTTCTTCAATAATCTAATTAATTTTCTATTTTCTCTATGGGCATGGTTGTTTAATTTTTTATTTTTATTACTATACTAATATTTGCACTTTCATTTTTCTGTATAATTTTTTATCTATATCAGTCTGTTATTTATTTTTTATGTAATATTATACATTTCATTTAAGCTTTATATTCTGTTTTTCTATCTAGTTTTATCCACTTACATAAATTGATTTAAGGATATAATTATAATCAAGCTTTGTTCTGACTTAAATTGTTCTGACTTCTGACTAAAAAAAGACAAACCTTCATAAAAGAATTCATTGTTTAAATAACACCGTCATATTTCTGATACCCAAAAATATCAGGAAATGAATCACTGTCCATCACCACCGTTACTTAAGGCAGGAAATATAACTGAGCGCTAATGACCATGACTCAACTACTGCCGGAAAGGATAACTCAACCCTAGGTCATTACTAAGTGCTCCAGAGACGCAAGCACCATTCACTATATTCTTTTTTTTTTCATCTCCTATATAAGGTAGCGATACTCCTTGAGTTGTAAGTGAACTAAGTTAATTCCCATATGGAATAAAAATGTATAATTTTTTTTAAAAAAAATTTTGGGATTAAAAATAAAAAGGTAAATTAAATAGTAGTAATAGAAGGTATGGTACAAAACAACTCTGTGGTCATAAATGAAGACGTTTATTTTCTTCTTTTTTTTTCAAAGTATACACCATAGACTTTGAACTCAACGATACATTGATGAACGAACCGAAGAGTTCCTTGTGCGAAGAATTTCTGTGACCTTGACGACACCCAGTCCTTTGCAGCATCCTTGATTTCACTGTCCTTGGACGGTGAAATCAAGCACGCATGCTCGGCAAGATCAGCTTCTTGCTGAATTTCTCGAACAGAAAGGATTATTAACTCCGATGTGTACTGTGAGACATCCCAAAGCCTAAGCAAGTTCATCAAGAACAAAAGGCCGGAAATATTCAAGGAAGGCATGGTTATGCTCCATGATAACGTGCATCTAGGTTTCTAGAGTCACACAGGTGTAACTAGCAAAGTTCAAGTGGGAGAAGCTCGATCATCCCCCTACAGCAAGGACATGTCACCCAGCGATTTTCATGAGTTAAGTTTCCAGAAAAAACATATGAAATGGAAGCATTTCAAGTCGGACGGAGAATTTGAGGAACCATGAAGGACTGATTCCCATCAAGTCCACATGAATTCTGAAAGCAACTAATGTATCATTTGGCTAGTCAATCAATGGTATCGCTGTGCTCAGGTCTATGTTGTAAACTTTGAATAAAGTCTTTATTTGAACACCCCATTGAGACGTATGGATCACCACGATGGGTTAATGATTTGTTTTCTGTCATTAGCACCTCCTCGATTCAAGAATCCTTACCAAAGCAGAACTGTAAGAGAAGGAACGAATATCAGTGTTGCGTGCAGTGCTGTTGGTGATCCTCCTATGACAATTCAGTGGACAAGGAATAAGTCCATATTAAATGTTAAAAATAATTCACGGTATGTATGAATACATTATTCAAAGTTTTATTAATATAAGGCAAAGATTAGAAATTTAAGCAGTGTCAACTTAGTTCAGCAGATACGATACTTATAACAGCTTGAAAGGAGTAAATTTTTTAATGAATTTTTATTTAGTATTGTATGCTGCTTGTTTCCAATTTTGTGGAAAACATAAAATATCAGACTTTTGAGATATCTATCCAATTATAAATTTTTGAAATAAATTACGCTAAGTTGGAAATTGAAACAAATTAGGCTTAAATTCAAGGTAAACATTGTCCATCTTTTGCAATAGAAAATCAGTTATGGGTTGCCAAAGATCCTGTAATGTCTTGATCCTGACAGATCAAATAAGAGAGTAGAATTTCAGACATGCCTTTTATTTACAACCATATATTTAAATAACAACTCGTTCTGATCTTGGTCAAAATATTTGATATTTACACCATTTGGAAGTTGATGATATTTACACAACAGTCGAATGTTGAAGGTTTATCGCGATATAAATTCTCCATCAATTCGGAGAAATAACACCACAAGAAACTAGCAGATTACTCCATGCTTGAGCGTAATTCCACAGTCCCCGATTCGAGAAGTCGTTCTCTCCTCCTTCAAAACAAACCCCGAATTTTATATCTATCCAATATCTGCCTCTCATTTTACACTGGTCAACTTAAGCTCTCTATCGCCGAATAGTTGTTCAACAAAATGCCCTGTTCAGTAGCACCAGTTGATCGTGGAAATGTTCGTTAATGATGCGTCCTCATAACTGGTCATTTTGGAACACGTGTTAATGGTAGTACTTTAACAATATGATAAATTTAGTATCCAGATAACCCTACACTTCTATTTTTTTGAAGGTCAATATGTTTTCTTAACAAAAAACCCCACGTATGGTTCGTCATCTGGACGTCACTAATAACTAAATTTGACGATCACACGAATGAAAATGATTCCTCTTCTGGAGGAATTCAACTTTTGGGAGTTTTAGCAGGTGTTGATACAGGTGAATGGAAATGCCACTTTTTTTCATGAATGGGACAGGGAAACGTTGTAATCCTAAACCCTTTCGCCCCGATTGCCATGTATACGTACCAACAAGAGATGCACTTATTTACCGGCTGACATGCTGGCATGCCAGAACATTTTTGCGTTCATCCTCGGATATTACACGTGTATTCCAATATCCTGGAATGTTTAAAAAACGATCACTTTTGGTACAAGATGGCATTGTCTATTCATATGGTTTCAGATATATGTAGATTTGACCTCCTGCAGAAAATGAGAGTATCATGACTCTCTTATAAGTGGCTTTTGTTTATTAAAGGTAAATGCATGTTTCCGAATGACATGATTTATGACGGTTCTTTAAATCACGTGGTATTTATTTATAGTAAGCAGGGAAGTTTTATTTTTTACTACACATTTGGAATCCAGTTTTAATTGGACAATTTGATCTTCCAGAAGTGTTTTTTTTTCTCTTTTTTTTCGTTGGAATGTGGAATCTTCGAAAATGTTTAATTGTTCGAAATAGAAGAAATGATGCAAATTATTTCAGGTATTGATTCTGAACCATGCTCGGATTGCAGTGAAAGTGGCACTATTATATATTACAGAACATTATCAAACAATGAGTTAGTTTTTCAGTAAATTTATGGATTTATGATTTACAGCAAAAAACCCTCTAGTTCTATACATACACTCATGAAAGAGATTGCCGGCTTCAGCTGTGAATGCGCTTTTGCGCGTTCCTCCTCGAAAAGGTTAAACAATCGAGCACTATTTCGAACCCCATAAATGTGGATATTTCTTGATATACTATACGACTTCTACGTTGCTGGAAATAAGTTCCATAAACCACTGGGGAATTCATGCATTAGTTATCCTTAATACGTACCAGTGTCTTATCTACTACAGTAAGAAGGCTAACACTGTTATATTTGCAATTTCCATATTTTCATTCATATATCTGTACACTTAACACGACACCATATCTCCGTTTTTAGAGCTCATGTGACCTCTTTTCGGCTTTGATAATGTAGGTGGCCTTTATTTAGAAAAAATAAAATACAAAACAATCAATTTGAAAGGAACTTACAAATATATATAATATAACAAGAAATGATAGATACTAGAATGAAAAATACCTGATGTACACTAAAATTACACTGGATTATCTCAATAAACTTCTAAGGTGAGATTGGAAATTGTGCGATATAATATCTTTAACTTGCAAACTCCTTGAGCATAGACCTACCATCTATTCAGCAACGAATAATTATAGCTATAGATTGATCTTTCTTAGTATAATTTCTCTCGCAAGAAAGTTGTATAGCAGATCTTTTTCAGACTTTCAGGTTTTGATATTATCATTTGGATTTAGAGAGATTTAAATAATGGGGATAAATAAAAAGTACTGAACACTCTAATAAATTAATATAATCTCTAAATGTATATTATATATGAGAAAGTAAAAAAAAATCATTGCAAAAATGAGGAAGAGACAAGAATTAAAAATATCAAATATTATGAATTTGTTTCATACTAGTGTGTACCCGGTGAGTTACTGACTCAGAAGAAAAAAAATCGGAAACATTGTTTGGAAATTGAAAAAGCAGTCTTGTTTAATTAGAAATGATATAAAGAAGGATATTTAGTTTCTTGTCGACAAAAATTACATGAAATGATATGCAAATAAGTATAAACATTATTTATTATTTAAAATTTAAATATACTTTAGGATAGACATACAGGATATATATAATATTAAAAAAAAGACATGCCTGGACATATGAAAAAAAAAGATTTTATAGGTTTAAAGCAATAAGTTGGCAAAGCTGTATAGCCATCCTGTGAATGGTAAGGCAGAGCATAAATAACGAACAAGCAAAAGTATATTTTTATATATCAAATTAGTATCAAATCAGGACTTTTTTGCTTTAAAATTGAAATTATTAAAAAATAGCATATTTAAACATATTGTTTCTGAGCAGGTATATCATCAAAGAAAAATCTGCAAAACTTCAAACACAGTCTGAGTTCCTTGTATCCAATGTATCAAGAAAGGATACAGGTATCTATACTTGCACGGCGACGAATGATATTGGGGAAGACGAAGCGGTTATAAAACTCGTTGTTCAAGGTAAACACATTTAACGTTCTTCAATTAAAATAAATGTGTAAGGAAATAATATAGTGCAATAAAATAAGTGTGTAAAGTATAAAATTAAAAATACATTAGAAAAAAATTGTGAATTTGCAATTGAAATCATTGAATTTTATTGACCATTAGCAATCTTAGGTGACCAGTCGGTTCGCCAGCATTAATGACAGCTAAAATTTTCGGTAGAATGTTTTACATGATTTGGTTATTTAATACTTTTTTTTTGAAAATTATTTTATAGTTTCAGATTTTGATAGCTTAGAATTCAAAATAATTTACCTAATTTATATTATATCTTAAGGAATTATTCTACAAAACTTTCTCTGATTCATCGTAAAATTTGGTTTTTACTTTCAAAACTTTTAAAAGATGTAAATATATATATTTTTATATTCAAGTCAATAAATACACTTATGAAAAAAATGCAAGTTAAATTTTACGCAGTCCTTTGGTCTTAAGGAGTCATATTCTGCGTTAAATATGATTAAAAGAGCAGATGACTTTTGCAAAAATATACATTGGTAATTTATCGGAGCGTAGTGACTCGATTAACATACATTATAATTATTTATTCCATTTCCCATTAGCTGATGGGCGTTGATTATCCTTATATATTAAACCATGTTTGCTTTAAATTAAATAGTTTTATTGAATTAATAATATGGATATTGTAAAAGATAATAAAGAACTTGTCCTCCATTTACTTTACAAACAATATCATATTTCAATTTTTTTTCTTCTCTTCATATAGACATGTGCTGAAAATGAAGTTATTATGCATTTAACTTTCAATTATAGCAGGTTTATTTTTCATTTTGGAATTTTATTAACGTGATTGCAACACGTTGATAAAGCTAATTTGTACCATTGACGTGTGAATGCAGATTAAACTTTACTGTGTACAAATCATATTATTGAATAATATGATTGAAATATTTCTTTAAAAATGTGTTAAAAATCGAAATTTTATTTTTAGTACGAAACATTGATATCTATAAAAGGATAACTTTATTAAAATTCTAATTATGATTGAAAAAATCCCTCTGAGGTGCACATTTCCGTCCCCAAGTTATACAATGCCAAATTTGATAGTTGTAGATCAAATGGTCTGACCTTAGAGAGCCAATGCACACATACAAGCACACATTGTATTTTATTACAAATGTAGATTTAAGGCCAGTATTTTGAATTCAAGATAAATAGTGTATCAGGTTTCAAAATACTAATAAGCCTAACCAAAATCTAAATAAAAAGCAAAATGTGATACATAAAGTTGAGAAATATATCAGTATAAATAAATTGAGAGATTTTTTTCTATATATAATTTTATTAGTCTTTTCGAAAGATAATTTTTTTCTTAATCTGTTTAGTTAAGTGAGAAAAGTCGAAAAAAGAAAATAATATATTTGGTACGTTTTAATTTTAAAAAAATAAATTTGTTCAATTCAATTGTTTCTGAATATAAGATAGTGATATAACTAATGTATTATTTTACCCAAAAAATTAGTTGTGTTAATATATTACTTAAAATGGGTCTGATCATAGCTTAAAATTAATTTCTAAACTATTAAATAGGATATATTTCTGATTAAAAATGCTGTGCAAGACGAACGTAGTTAAAATTATAAATATGAAAGATAAAAAAATGTTGAAACTAAATTCACCTGCTGTCCATTTTAGTCATATTTAGCAGGATAGTTTTTGATACTTTACTATTTTCCGCAAAACTGATCTGTATATTTCTCCAGACAAAATAAATCAAATTTTAAAAGTTTAAAAAAGATTTTTTTCCCTTATTCGTCGGTCGCTTTAAAGAATTGTTATGCTTTGAATGACGCCTCTTATTCGAAGCTGTTATTGAAATAAACTAATAACGTTACTTTCAAGATTAAGTAACTCAATCATTTTAATCATAAATATGTGAAGCATTTTAATTTAAAATAGAAGCATGTGAAGGTCATATTATTAACTATTACTAATAGAGCAATGTAATTTAATAAGATTAAAACTTTCAGATTTGAAAATCCCATTAATAGATTCAGACAGCATATATACATTTAATAAACTTGATATGAAATATTAGTCTTATTTAATATTTGCCTTATATCACAGACATATTATAAATTAACTATTTCTAAGCCGTAAAATTAGATCACTATCTATAAGTTACCAATACTAGATTGGAAACTTTTTGTATAGGCTACCAATTTTATTACGGGGCTGTTTCTAGAATGTTTGAGACTTACTAATCAAAATATTATTAAGGTAATAAATTATAAATTTGAAAGTAATTATTTTCTCATGACTAAAAAATTAGGTTAAAGAGAAAAAAAAATTCTTCTTTTAGTAAATGCAAAATAAATAATAATAATAAATAAGAGCTATAAGGTAAAAAGAAGAAGAATGAACAGATCTTTTAACTCATAGAATTATTCTTTGTAAATAATTATTAAATAAGTACATTTCTTCTTTTACGAAAGAAATTCTTTATATTTTTCAATATTTTATTATGTTTTATATGTAACACTAGATGGTAGGCACATTGCTGCCTCAGAATAAATAATTTTGGAAATATTGTTTGAAATTCGAAATTGCTATATTGTTTAATAATGAATGATAGCAAGAAGGATACTTAATTCTTAGACTACAATCAATGCATTAATTGCAATTGAATGAGCTATACAGAATAAAGGATAATTAATACTTTTTTTTACTTCAATCATATTAAATGCACTAAGCCTACAACAATGACGCAAGAGCAAGAAATAGTTTAGCAAAGTTTTACCACATTCGAGGAAAAGGTACAGCAGCGCATAAAATACAAACAAAAATTCCTTTTTTATGTATTAGATAAGATAATAAATCGTACTCTACCTATAATCTTCGCAGAAGTGCAAGCAATAAGTTGTCCAAGTTTCATCGCAATCAGTTGAATAATAGTAGCGCATAAAGTACCAACAAATAAAAATTATCTTTTATGTATTAGATAAGATAACAGTGATGTGCCTATAATATTTACAGAAGTACAAGCAATAAGTTGTCCAAGTCTCGTCGCATTCACTTGAACGATACGATAATGCATAAGGCAAGAACAAACAAATAATCTTTCTTACGTATTAGATTGAGTTATGCGACATTTAAAAAAATAAATTTATTCTTCGGAAGACGTTTTAAATTATCTTATCATTTCAGATGTTACTTAATAATAATTTGTGTAAAAACCATTTTTTATAATAAATGCATTTTCTTCCTATATATTATTCCTAATACTTAGCTGAGAATAGATGTATTTGATATTCAAATATTTCGAACTATTTCTGATAATTATTCTCCCTTAAGGAATTCCTGATGCTCCGTCTAATGTGACTGTGCTGAATATCACAAGTAGGTCACTCACCCTCCACTGGGATATACTGAACAACGGAAATAGTCACATCACTGGGAGCATAATCCAATACCAGACACATTCAGGTATGCAATAGTCTCTTTTGAGTAATCTAGTGCCGATGAATGTTTAATTAACTTCACACATTCGAGAGTACTTTGGGACTTGGAAATATCCCATCTAAGAGAAATATGAAATACTTTTCAGAGAACGAGCAAATTATTCTAGTCACACTCAACTATTTATTACATTACTCGTCATTAATATTTAAACTTCCAGAATTTCATGACTCATAATCATGAAATATTGTTTTCATTTGCAAACAAAATCGATCTAGATTTTGAGGATATTATTAACCATATTTCTTTTTCCTTTCAACCATCTAATCTGCAGAATATCACATTTATTTGCAACTGCTATAACGATAAAGTAAATGATGAGGTATCATTTCCACTATTAAATTACATTGTTTTTGATCTAGTAGCTATTCAAACGATTCAGTTCAGTTATAAAGCGTTTTGTTTTAAAGCAACATTAGAGCTATTTTGTGTTGGACAGAATTTTGAGCAGAGGAGAGATGACAACGACGACGCCTGAACTGGTAACCTCTTCTTTTGAATTACGTTGCACAGCAACAAGTGGGAATTAGAACCGACGGATTTAGCGTAAGCCACACTCACTTATAAAACGGTTCTTCGGTAGAATCGGGACTTGAAATTGAAACCTCTCTGCTCCAAAACTGAAACTTTATAACCAGTCTACCACTGCTCTTCTATTTTGACGAACTCATCCCTCTAAAAGAAAATGAAATCGTATGTAAAAAGGGGTATTTTGTCACAATCCATTATTCAAACAAAATTAGATATAATTTAAAAGAATATAAATTCTACATTGCCAGCAGAAACAATCATAGTGAGAAAATCCTTTTTTTTTCATGAAAACAGTATTACTGTGCCGATTTCTAGCTCAGACATAAAGCATTGTTCTTATATATTCTTTTGCAGACAGATTTCCCCTCTCATTCTTATTTTGATGTACAGCAAGCATTTATTTGCATGGCATGTTTTGTTTCTCTCAATTAACACTTCAAAATTGTATCTAAGTTAACAATGTAACTTTCATAAATTAGGCTTATGTCTGTGACTTCCATAATGTCATACTTCGTTAAGTATTATCTTCTTAATGTTTTTTTTTTTTTTCTATATCAGGGGAATTTTTTGTGGAGCAAAAAATCATTCTATAATTAACTACAACATTGTTCAAATATGAATATATAATATTTACGCATCATCTGTGAGAAATTTTATCATAAACTGCAACTATTAGCCATTTTCTTGCGATATTTTAATACTATTGTTACTATACTATATGGAGAGCAAACAAATGTGTGTTTCGTTTTAGTTTTACAAATGCACAAAAGATAGTTCCCATTGTTTTTTTTTTTGTTTTTTTTTTTTCAAAATTCAAAATACCCTTTCCTTTAATTTTATAAATTTAAGGATGACTATGTACTATTTTAGATCAATTCATTTTATTGCTTTACAATAATTCGTACAATTACAAATATTTTTCCTTTTTTACAGCTGATCATATTATATATATATATATATATATATATATATATATATATATATATATATATATATATATATATAATGCTACGTATAATTAGTTAAAACAATATAGCTGTGTCATAGTCATATAGAATTGTCATCTATCTCGTGTTGCATTGATTTACATAGTCATTCATATCAAACGATTGAGTGCTTTGATTAATCTCGATATCTGAAGTTTAAAATGCTTCTTAACTTTGCCAAACCTTAAATAGCTAAAATCCATTATTCCGCTATCATTCACATACTCAAGCAGTTTAAACAAAGAAACCCGACTTGAAAATGGTGTTTCTGCATCTAGGAGGAGTTTCACATGTCAAATTTCAAATAAAAATTCAATCAAACGTTTAAAATATTAAAATATCAATAATACACAAATAACAATAAATATATTGAATAAAATTGGAATATATAATAATTCAAATAAGATTTCAATACAAAATCTAGGAGCCTAAAGAAATATGCATATTCAATGTTTCTGAACTTTACTATATCTTAAATAGACATGATTCAATTTTCTCCTTTCACTAACATTTTAAAGCAATTTAAGCAAAGAAGTTGGATTTGAAGACACTCTTGGAAAGTTTCAAATATCTTAAACTCAATTCAAATATTAATATTTAACATCCTGAAATTGATTTCTTGATTAAATGGGATTTTAAAAGCACCTAACATGGATTTGGCTGAGTGTATTCCAAAAAAAAAAAATACAGATATTTTGATTTATTTTACTTCGTTTGTGGTGTTCATCCCCTTCATTCAACAAAAACGTAATGGATTATTTGATAGCCAATGTGGAAACAAGAACTGTAACTTCACTGGACATCAAAGAGAACCTCAGACCACATCATATAATTATTTGCTGCAATGAAAAATCAATAACATTTTCCTTTGATAAAATCCCTATAGTGAAGAATTCTTTTTTTTTGTTTTATTTTTGTTTTTGTTGTTTTTTGTATCGTAATCTAAAGATTAGTCTTTAGTTTGCAGACTACAGGAACACTCAAAGAGAGCGTAATTAAGGGAATTGTAACAAAGAAACAATGATGTATTTTCTCTCTCTTTCAGGTAATTAGAAAATAATGATTGATCATTCTCGACCGGCATTGTTTTCCTGTGCTATTTTTATTTTCTTTCTTTTATCAATTTATACAAGGATTGATTAAAAAAGAAAATGTAAGAAAGTAATTAGCAAGTCATTTAGAGAAGCTACGTAAAGATGAGGGTGTGATTTTAATTATTTTCTGGTTCATAAGTTATAAAAACTTTTAAGCATAGCTAATATTACAATTGATACATAATTTTTTTTGCTCTGCAATCTAAACATTTAATAGTTCTTTGAAAGAAGTTTATTTGATCGCCTTTCAACATGTTTTCTTCTATTTCAATAAAACATTGAGATGAGATTTTTTTCATTTGAAATTATAGTAAATATATATGAATAAACGACGCTTTCTTCATTTTTTAAAACAGGTTCAGAATGGAATGGCCGGACCTCTCAATTAATCGTGTCTAGCGCAGAAACTGTTGCCACTTTACGTGGACTAACTCCTATCACCATGTACTATATAAGAATTGTAGCAGAGAACTCATTGGGTAAAAGCAAACCTAGCGAAGTTATTGAAGTGACTACTAAAGAAGAAGGTAGGACAAAATTATATAAATAATAGCAAGTATTTTTAAATTTTAAAACGCTATCTGAATTTTTTTTAAATATTATAAGTAACACTCAATACAGTTCAATTATATTTTCAATTTTAACTCAACATTAGTAGGGCTATTTGGGAATGGATCTCGATATTTTTAAGTACATTTAAATGACGAGGAAGACCTCTCCGTGGGGTGGGGTGGAAGTTTGCTTCCGCAACACAACACTGAGAGGGAGTTTCACCCCAGCTTATTTAACATGCACCAGACCCATTTACATGACGGTTCTTTGTTGGAATCTGGTCTCGAAAATTTTCTGAAGTTAAGACCTTATCACTAGGTCACTGGATCAATCTTACAGTTACAAAATATAATACTGGGGTAGAAAAAAACATAACATGCTTTCCATTTATAATTATATACATAATAAATTCTTTATTGTTGCCTTCTTGATATCTCAGGATACTGAAACGGTTGTTTTCCTTTTTTAAAAGATAGAGAAATTCTACTTTCTTTCTGCAAAAGCCAAATGGCATCTTGCACACTTAAGGTACTTACATACCAAAGAAATGCTGGAAGTACAGATAGTTCTCATCATTGCTAAATGTGAAGAAGATTAGTGTTAGCTCAATATAAATATATATTGAACATATTATTTAGTTCCTGTTTATGCTAAGTGGAGTTATTATTTTTTAATCCTTAGCGCCAACTGGAAGCCCCAGAGAAGTACACGTCCACTCCTCCGGTGCTCAGTCCATGAAAGTCATGTGGAAAGTAATTATCGAACTTTATTGTTATTATATCTTTTACACAATGAAAATTTATGCTTGAATATTTCAGCTTAAGTAATTCTTTCTTCTTTTTTAAGAAAACAGTGTACTCTGAAATAAACCAAAATCGATAGAAACATAAAATTTTATTTTTATGGTTTCCTCACAAAATTACATGCTTATATTCAACTAAAACAGTATTATTCTATTAAATGAATATTTTTAAGGCCAAAATTTAAGCACACACACATTTTAATTACTTTCTTCAAAATATTTCAATTATATTTAAATATTTTTGAAACGCTCCATGTTTCTTATTTTTTGTAGAAAATAAACACAAAAATACTTAATAAAGACCAGTTTTCAATTAAATCCTACTTCCCATAGCTAATCTTAAATTAATATATCAACCGAAATGCCATCTACTAATTTTATAAGAAGGCTAACAAATGTACAGAAAATAATTTGGTGGAATTGATAATATAGATTTTTATTAAACATTAAAAGGTTATAACGTATGCCTTTTATATTTAGTATTTTTAGATAGTTAAAAAACACTTTTAGTTCTGAATGACATAAAATTCTTATGAAAATTTTGTAAGAGTAGATAAGAATATTTATAAAAAATTAGCATTTAATCGGAATTAAAAAAATATGCATAATTTTATTCTAAATAAATTTATACTAGGTAATATGGAAAAAATAGAGCCTCCAGGAATATATTGAAATTTAAACATAACCTTACGTTTCAAGTTTTTAAAAAATAACTTATTTATATTTTAATGTATATACCTAATGAATTCACAAAAATATCCAATAAAGTCCATTTTTTCCCAAAATTCCTACTTCCCAAAGTGAATCTTAACTTGATACATCAATCGGAGTGTCAGCTACTAATTTCATATGAAGACTAACGAATACACAGAAAAAAAATTCTTCTCATACTACGAATTCGAAAAGTCATCAGTTGAACAAATTGTGAACTCGGTGGCTTCAAATTCTAATATCTAAACAAAAGGCAATTCATGGCTAAATTTAAAAGTTATAGAATATAACTGATAACAAACCGATAATATATATTAAATATAAATATATATAACCTTCCGAGTTACTGCCGTAGAAGAAATAATTTTGGAAACATCGTTTGGAATTTGAAATAGTAATTTTGTTTGATTAATAATGATCTTTAGTTCCTTGTCGGCAATGAATACATATTCATTGAAATTGAAGGATATACAAAGGAGATGTATAAATAGTAATTATTCTATTCTACAAACAAATATTCATTTTTATGTATTAGGTGTGTATTATTTTAGAATTGTAACACTTGGTTTTCTTTCAGAATGGTAATGAAAGAACAAACTATTATACCTCGTAATTCGTTTAATAAACGTTCAAAATTCTCAAGTTTAATGTAAGAAAATGTGATTAAAATATTTTCTTTTAAAAATCATTAAACATAGAGAATATGTTTATACCATAAAATCTTTAATTTAGATAAAAAGATAATTGTTTTGAAAACTAAGATGGTGAAAAATTATTTATACAAATAATATTTTCTGAAGTTACCGCAAAAAACGCTGAAATTTTATTGAATGTTAAGTTAAAATTCAGTTAATGTTCAGAATGTTAAGTTAAAATTTCAAACCTATAGAATTGTTTCCCCTGAAACTTTCTCGCGCACTCTCTAATAAAACTATTACCTGAGAAAAAGACTTACATTTCATTTATAAAAAATAGCTATAAAATATTAACACGTAGTTTGAATTTAAACCTTGACTTAATCTATTGTCTCTTTAGCGTGTTATTTGATGGTTAAACCATGGCTAATGGATGCGGTAAATAAATCCGAAAATATTTTATTATACTTTAGATTATTGATTTTTGCCTATAACCTTTCCTTAAGTGCAAGCAATATGTTGTCGAAGTTCTATCGGAATCAGGTTAGCGATACAGCGCAGGTTAGCGCCTATAACATAGCGCCAAACATTCTTTTTACTTATAAATATTACACATTAGATAATTTTACCATGCCTATTATCATCCAATAACTGCAAGTAATAAGTAGTCAAACTTATATCGCAATCGGATGAGCTGTGTGGCAGCGCATAAGAGACATACAAACAAACATTTATATTGATAGATTAATTGAATATGAATCTATGTAACGTTCGTTTAAAATATCATTGTATATGATTAAAATTTTATTCTGTTTTCTTGTTTATCTGATTCTGCTGTTAATTTATTTCTGTAAACTGCAAAGATAAGAAAAAGTGAGTTATTCTCAGCATTTTATTCTTAGCCTCCACCAAGAGAAATGAGAAATGGAATCATCATAGGTTATTACGTTGGATATAAAGTATCAGCAGCTGATGACAAGTTTACTCTGAAAAAGGTTGAACAGTCAACCGGCGAGCAGCAGTCTACCCACATTACTGGGCTACAACCTCTCACAGAGTATGACATTGTGATTCGAGCTTATAATTCAGCAGGAGTTGGCCCAGAATCCTCGCCAATAATGGGAAAGACTTTAGAAACAGGTAATGCTAGATAAAGATTACCTTCTTTAGGTATCCGACTACGTTCAAACTAAAAATTAAAACTATGGTTTTTAAATGTATTTTCAATTATAAACAAAATACTATAAATACAGTAAAATGATTCGAAAATAGAATGTATTTTGAAAAACAGGAAAATTTGTAGTCAATTTTAATGAAATTTAACCAAAATGGCTAACATTCTACACAAAATGGTAATGCAATCATTCTATTTTTCTTTGTATATAAGTTATAGAATATAATGAGGAATGAAAAAAACCTAAATATAAGAAATGCTTTGAGATACAAAGAAGTTATGGTCAAAAATATATGTATATATGCCTTTTTCCATAAATTTCCATTTTATTTGGTCTGAAAATATCTCTAAAGGTAAAAGTATTTCACCGACAATAAACCTTTTTTTTTCATTTCATTGCCCATATCATTTAAAACACACGCTGAAATCTTTATGTAAATACCTCAATTAGTTTTTGAGATATCATGTTAACGGTGGAGAATTTTTTTATGAAAATTAAAGCTAAAGGCAAATTTCAGCTGAAAAAATATATGAGCATGGATGATAAGTCAGGCCTTTCTTTTCTTAGAAGAGATAAACTGTTTTGGAAAAAGGAAAGCCTGAAGTACAAGAAATAATAGTAATAAAATAATTCGTCAAAGTGGTCGATAATCAGTGTTTTTAACGTAGTCGGATACTTTAACAGTAAATATATTATCATTAAAATTACAAAGAATTCAAAATTTAATTATAGGAATGAATAAGATATGACGATACGATAGGAATGAAATAAGATATGACAGGCAATCAAAATCTAGAAGGAAGCAATTTATTCAATTGAATTAAAGATAAGGAAAATATAATTATTTTTGTTTGAAGATAACAATTACAGCATTAATAGGAGCGACTAATGATTTATAAAATAAAACATTAAAAGTAATTTTGATAATTTTTTTCATTTGTTACCAATTGTATTTTTTTTCATATTTTCAAATATTCGAAGGAACATTTTTTTGATAAAAAATAATTCAGTGTTGAAGTGTGACTATGGTTCCACAAAGGATACTTTTTTTAACAATTTAAGTACTATACAAAAATAATTTTCACATTTTATTAATTAAAATAATTTGACTTTTCTTTTACCTAATTCGTTTCTGTAAATCGATCTAAAGAATTACTTCAAATTGACGATTTGGCTCAATATGGCATTTAAAATTATTATAGCTAAGAAATATTTTATTTTCAATCAAAAGTAATTGCCAGGTTTTTATCTATATTTATATGTTTATGAAATTATATAAAACAACAGTTACCTTAGAATAAACTGTAAGTTTCGCAGTGTTTTTTTTTAACAAAACGACATGAAATTAAAACAAAATATAATTATTCATAATATGTCAACATGTACAAAATATTTCTTTAAAAAATGAACGACGCCAAATAGCACAAAACAGAACAATCTCCTGGAGTGATTTCAATCATTTAATATTTTATTTGAATTAGCACTATTTTGGAAAGAAAATATGAGTCACATCTTTACTGGTCTTTTGCTAAAGATAATTCTTATTAATATTTTATTTTTAATAGAA
Organism: Argiope trifasciata; assembly: GCA_026543055.1. NCBI lineage: Eukaryota > Metazoa > Arthropoda > Arachnida > Araneae > Araneidae > Argiope > Argiope trifasciata. The sequence goes on from JAPMOQ010013788.1 coordinate 121,210, forward strand.
TTTTCAGCAGACGATTTTTGAGAAATATGATAAACAGAACTAGAATTTGGAATAAATGCCGAAATTACTTTTTTTGCTTGTTTTTGTCAAAAATATTAGAAATGATTTGAATAAAAATTTAATTTCTCATATTTCATTCAAGAATATTTATACAATTTTTTAATGATTTTAAATGATAAATCCAATTTTATTTCAAACTTCGTTATTTTATTCACACATTTTAGATTGATATAAACATTTACACAAACAAGATTTCCCGTTAGATTATATGTCACCCAGTTAAACATCTTTTACTGGAACTAAACATACCTTTAGTTACTTAACATTTACAATTAAACGAAGAGCATTCCACTCAGCATTTCAACACTTAGTATCTCCTGAAATATTTGAACACATGCACAACCATTCTTGACAAATTGGACATCCTCAGAGATATGTGCACCGTGAGAAATTTGTCATTAAATCGAGATTAGGTTGCCTTGGCAACTCTAAAGCTGCATTGGAACAAGCAACATATTTAGTTGGAATATTACCTGTTTCATCAGTGGATATAGAAATTAGAATATTACCTGAACAAACCTGGATAGGTGAGAGCAATTTTTTTCTAGATTAAGTAAAAAAAAAAAATTAAAATCTCTCTGCAAAAAGAATCTACTACGATAGTTAGTTAATTTTAGTAAAAAGGAACAAGCTATCATTAAATGCATAGTGCTTAAATTGCTCAACTTGAATGTATATGAAAGGATTGATTTTATTTAAGTGACACATTTATCGTAACTATTACTATGAATTTTATAATTTCAAAATATTGAATTTTGATTTTTGATTTTTGAGAGACTAATTTTGATTATTCTAAATCTCTCTGTTAATTTGTCGGTATACATATTTAAAAATTTAATACAAAACACTCACAGATCAAAATATAGAGACAAATTAAATATACTAAGAATATGCTTTCATAAATTAAAAAATGAAATAATTTGTTATAACATTTAAATGGCTGCAAAACATTTAAAATTATCATTTATCGGCTTATTAGAATTACTATTACTTTTAGTTTCTATCAATCAGTTAATGATAATAATTTATTAAAGGAGAAATTCAATTATTTTTTTTATCTCTGTCATATCTTTTTAAGTAAGACATTAAAAAATATAAACAACTTGACATATGAAATTATGTACTTCAACGTAACAATATAACTGTAAATGTCTATCAAATTTCATTTAAAAAGGATCCATGAAAGATTTATTTACTATCCCATCTTAGTATTGCCGATGTATATAGTGCAAAATGAAGTCCCCTAAAAGCGTCTGTTTATTTGAACCACAAAAACTGAAGAAATAGTTAACGAAAAATTGAGATATTTATATCGTTTTGTAGAGCATTTATTGTGGAAGGTTCTACTATATTAAAGTCTTATCAACACAAAAAATTAATCTTATAATTTCGATCTTAATTATTCCACGCATGCGCGAAAACCATGAACTGCGCATATGCAAATAGCAAGAGCTGCGGTATGCATATGCGATACGTTGCTTTGTTTATATTTGATTTTAAACAGCGGTTCAAATCTCATTATGCCCAAAAGAAGGAAATCCAACCTAGGTTGAAACAAATTAAATGCCAAAAAACTTCGTTCTATAAAAAACTGTTTCGTAGCTGTTTTTCATAATTTATAAATAGATTTTATTCTTGTTTGAACTTGAGTAACGTGCCCGTGTCATATGGCATGGAGGCTAGACATGAGTTTAAAGTTAATTTCCCTTCTTGGATGATATATCACGTGCAACGCCATGCATGTGCTTCAAACACACACACACATATATATATATATTGAAAATTCGTTCTATTAATTGAATAAAATCTGGCCTTTTTTTTCTTTTGTTTTTTATTATAGCACGGCTACATATATTATATAAAGCAATATTTATCAGTACCGATTGTTAATATAATTTTAAGGCATTTATGAATGAGTGATCTCCAATTTGCATCAAGTCTAGCAAATATACATAAAAATATACATATTTTGCAATGTTAGCGCCTATTACAAAATTCATATTAGAGCCTTTTTATTATATTATGCAACGGAAAATAAAGAACGCACTCTATTGAATAAATGTCAGAGATAACAGAGGAAAGAATACTCTCTATGATTAAAATATTCAAATGCGTATTAATGTCTATTTATTACATTGCGAAACTAAAAATAAAAAAATACACTATTACAGAAATGTAAAAGAAAACAGAAAAAAGTACACAGTCTTAAGCTTTAAAATATTCTCTGGTTGCTTTTAAAATATGCTTTGCTTATGCATTTCAATGATTCTTTTATTATTAAAAATATGTCAATTTCAATCTAATTCCAAATTTATATATTATATTGAAATTTTCATGAATATCTTCGTGTTATTAGAGAAACAATGCTTTTTTTAACAATAAATTTTCTTAAAAGTTTTAACTTCTTTGTTTCTTTATACATATAATTACATATTAGTTATTTACTATAATTGCTGGTAAAATAATTATATTTTCTTTTATTTTTAATTTAAAAAATACTATTTATAAAAGTCGATAACTATAAATAAGTATGCTTTACAGACAAATATAAATATTTATCATTATCTTACAGATCCTACATCGTCACCAACTTTTGGAAAAAGAGAGACTGACTCTCCATTTTATAAAAATATTACTCTTATCGTCACGATTGTCGTTTCATCTGTAATTCTCATCATTATCATTTTCATTCTGGTTATGTGTTTCCGCAAGCAATCGGATAACAATGAGGAACATTCAGGTATGATTTATATTTGTGTCTTTGAGTTATCGATGTGAGTTTATAATTTTCAAAATTATAA
>JAPMOQ010013788.1:134070-181580 GCA_026543055.1 Argiope trifasciata
TTTTTTCTCTTTTTCTTATTGATTTAAAATAATGATTAGAGGTACTCGAGTAACGTTGAACAACTCTAATATTGTCTCCAGGCTAACGGGGTTTCGCGAGAAATTGGTTATCTCCCTCCAAACAACAAAGGCGGTAAAAAACCAACTACTCTGAATATTTATAACAAAAAAGCTTAATTCCATATTTCCAATTTAGTATAATTAAAAATTGAGAATATATTATAATTTTAACATTTTCAGCAGGAAAAAAGGTAACGAAATTAAATAAACTTTCTTAAAACCATTAAGCCTCTTTTTGTATTTAGTCACCATCTGATACCCCTATACCATTAAAAAAACAATGCAAAGTTAACACGCTCATTGTTATATTCAAACAACAGTTAGTGAATAGACAAAAAGATTCTTTACTCAAAAAAATTAAACTAAAAGGAACGTTACTCATTAGTGTTGTCATAAAACATACGTCTAAAATTAGAATGAATAAATAATATTGTTTTAAACTCATTTGATGTTAATTAAAGCTTTACATACTTAATCGTGAGATAAACATGTTTAATCAATGAAAATTACAAGTACATCATAATATTTCACATTTAGTTATATTAAAACTTGTTTTAAAGCAGCATAAGGGCTGTTTACGGACGGATCTCGTAATTTTGTAGCGTGATCAGATGACGAGGATTTAGTTTAGTTTAGTTATATTAGCGTCCCGTTCAAAGCTACACGAGGGCTATTTTGGGACGGACCTCGCAATTTTGCACCACAGTCAGATGACGAGGACGACACCTGAACTGGCACCCCCCTCTCCCCGCCACACCAGCAGATGACGAGGAGGACACCCGAGTTGGCACTACTCTCTTTAAACGACACCACACCAGCGGAAAGATATTTGGCCACATGGATTTAGAATGAATCAGCCAGCTTACACTATAATTCTTCTATGGAATAAGTCTCGAACCTGAGACCCTTCCATCATACCACCGTGACCCTCATATTACTTCAAACAATGCTATCAAAACTTGAAATGCTTTGAGTTAGGGGACATGATATGGACCAATCGTAGTGGCGGATTTCGGCACAGGTGGTGGAGGCTGTCGTCTCGTGTCTCGAGGTGTATAGGGGTCGCAAAATCCACTTATATGTCATAGTGCTAAACCGATGGTAAAATTAATTGTTCAAATCTCCTCTTTGGAATGATTCACAGAATTTTCAACTTGTATTTTTTTCTTTAAAAAAAGTTTTCATGTAAAAGTAGAGTGTTAAGTAAAATCCTTGCAGAATCAAAACGCAAATCTGCAAACTCTTTTCTTAAACTTTATGAATTTACAATACATTCTCTTCACTCTCTCTTTTCTGTTCGCACACTATAGCATATTTACCAGGGTTTGGATCAATAATCTTGATATTAAGATTGAACCATTTCCTCGAAATCAAGAAAAATAAAAATCGCTGAAGAACTCAATAACTGTTGCTTTAAATTGTATGCACATAATAAAATACAATATTTATTGGTCTAAAAACAATAAAATAATAGTAAAAATGACAGGGAATATTAAAAATGGTTGATAAAAGAGACAATATCTGTATAAATGGAAAAATTCTATAAATGCTTTAGGAATTGCCTTTCGATACATAATGGTATCACAAAATAAATGTTAAGATAAATTTAAAACTGAAATGTGTATTTTGATATTTTTTGTCAACAATAGAAATTACGGCGGAAGAGAATCAAAATATTTCAGTGCCTGTGACCTCGTATTACCAAAAACTGCCATTGATCAATTGCAAAACAAATAAAACGCAGCGTGTACATAAAAACTACATAATAGATATATTAGTAATATCATTTAATTATTTATATTATTATATATAATATGTTTTATTCCCTTTATTGTTGATTATTGTAAAACATTGTTTCATTTATTTTCAGGAGAAAATGAAACTCAAGAATCGAGCTTCTCTTACAAGCCAACAAGCGATAATCCCCGTCAGACAGTATCTGATAAAGACAGTAATGACCATACCGATGCAGCTGCTGACAAATGGTGCAATAGCAATCAATCAGAAAACAGCCAGACATCAGACCGATGACACATTATCACCAGCATTGTCATTCTACAATTGTATCGCTATCGGAGCTTTAACATTCGCCAAGAATGTATGGAAAACCGTGCCAAAGCAAAATTTTTACTTTTATCAATCTGAATATGCAAAATTGCGAATCAATAAATGTATTTTTAAGAAAGTGCTTATTTTATTTTCTATATTATGTGATATATTCATAAGTAAAGCTTTTTTAATTATAAATTAATTCGATATAAGTTAGATTTCTAACTATAATTTAAAAAGAAAACTAATAACTAATGCATCGCCGATAAGTAATATATTTAATATGTTTTTCTTATCTGAATAAAATGAATCTTATCACGTATGATATTAAAGTAGGGCATTTTTAATTAGTTTGTCTTCCAGATTATAAAGCAATATTTAACAATTTGCATAATTAGCAATTGATTTAAATTATCTTCTATATACCAGAGTGTCGTCTGAATTTGTTTATAAAAAATGAAAATAATATCCATAATAATGTAAGACACGATGGATATCATAAAATAATCATATTTGAATTTTCGTTAAAATGTTTAAGGTTTTACCATCAAAGTTTATGATTTAACAATTTAACTTCGTTCAAAATTTCGATAAAAAATATATTTCAGTGCATCAATACCCAAATAATAATTTTAATCCCACTTTACTAAAATTAAATATTGTTACTTTTAAAAATTCTTTCTCTTCATACTATTTTGCATCAAAGAACAATATTGAGCTGCCATATTTAAATTAAATCTTACAAAATTTTAGGAATGTTTTTAAAACAACATTCAAGTTACAAGGAGAGCAACTAAAATATTTTTTAAACGATTTCACTAATACTAACGCACTTCAAATGTGTATATTGAAAAGCTTTGCTTCTAAAGGAAAACTGTAAAAGAAATGAAAAAAGAAACAATTGAAACTATGTCAGAGCTTATATTAATACATTTCATTATTTTTTTCCATGAATCTTCTTAATTTTCTAAAAATGTCCGTTGCTTTCGAATACAATATTTGCAAATTAATTAGATATTACCTTAAAGATATTAGATTTCAAACTTGCAATGACGAAGCTTTTTATGATTAATTCGAATATGATTGCTAAAATTTTCGACCTGCTGTGCTGGACCTTGTGAATACACATACTGAATAATCTAAAAGGGAAGAAAATGAGAATTGATACTTTTTAAAGCGATTAAACTCAAATTAGCAATATTAGACTTTTCTGTTTTCTTTCTTGAAAACAGTTAAAATTTTAAGTTTATGGGCATATCATAAATTACTTAAATAGCTTATATACATACTTCTAAGAAATGTAATAGCAAGGAGTTTGAAATACTAACAAGTTAAAATTGTTAATATTAGCTGAAGCAGTTAACTTATTTTTTGTGCTATCTAATAAGATGACAGCTTCTTTTGGGGGGAGTATTTTTTTATTATTTTGGTTCAAATGGAAATCCATTGCTTACTTGAGTTATCTAGGCATTCGAAGTAATTTTACTTATTTTCATCACTATAAATGGTTTATCTTTTTCTTTCAACTATCAAAATTTGATAAATTAATGCACGTATGCCTCTCGGGCAAAGAAGTTAAGCGGCTAAAGCAAATTTTTGATATTTTTATAAATATATCTACCGAAAATCATTATATTTATGAAAGCTATTGTAGCTTTGTGTTTTATTTTCACCAAAACAACATTGCCGAATTCAATCAAATTTTGCATATTTAATTTTAAGATTAAAAATAACTGTCTATTTTTGAAGGAAGCAAATTTAATTAAATATTAATATGAAATTAATAGAAATTTTGCTGTTTTCATCAGAAACTTTGAAATAAACTATTCTTCAGACAAAAAATAAATAAATTATCCCATTTCAAATAGCAAATATTTTTTTCATCGATACCAATTTATTTTCAATTCAATCCGTAACGATTTTAATTATGTTTTCGAAGCTAATAAATATTTGAAGAGATACATATGGTTTGATAAAAAAGAAAAGATTCTTAACCCACGAAAAAATTGCAAAAGATTCTTCCATTTTTTTTAATATATTGGAAATTATTATTTTTAATACTTTTTGTGTAGCTCATTTTTCTTCCAGAACTATTTCCTTTTCATTTTAATAAATTTTTCAAAATTAATTTTATGGTAAATTTAAAAGAATATTTGTTTATTACTGAAGAAAAAAAAAAGAACATATGAAAAACAATTGCAAAAACTCGTTATCAAAATGTTTCGAGAACATTAAAATAAAGGCTTATCGCAATTATACAGATCATTTAAATCGAGTACAATAAATATCCGGCTTATTTCAATTTTTTATTAATGGAAAAAATAAATATTTAATTTACTGTCTGGAATCCTTCGCAAAACCATTTGTTATACTTCAGTTACTGTAAACAAAGTTTCAGCTATCAGCGGTTCATAGAAATTGTTTTGTTCAATCGACATTAGCATTATATTAAAAGAAAACATTTCAGAGGATAAAAGCATTTTGAATATTTTTTCACAAATGTTATTTTTCAATTAAAAATATATGGCATAAAAATACATTTTTCCCTGCAAAAATTTCTGTTATAACCATTACTAAGCATTAAATAAAGATATCCTTATAAAAATTTAAATAAATTGCAAATTATTTAAAAAGAAATAGCTGAAACACTATAAAAATCGAACATTCTCTCTAAATTCAACATATAACGTTATTTTAGAGAAGGGAATAAATAGCTATTTTTTTATCAATTTATTTTAAATCTCAGAAGAATTGTATTTCAGTTGATAAATTTAATATGATAACCTCATTGTAAATGCAAAATAACAAATGATAAAATTGGCTTTCTTTTACTGCATACGAAAGGATTTTACTGTATACGATATTTTATTTTGCCACAATTTACGGTAACCAATAAAACCAATTTAAAATAATTAACAACATTGTTTAATAATGATAATCAAAAAGTATAATTTAAATACCTAAAAATGTTTAATAAGTGACATTAAATATTTTCGATAGTTGTATCTAAAATATAATAAAAACATTGTTAGAAACTAAACCCTATAAAGATCTCTTATTTCTGCAGAGAGCACAGTAATATTAAATCATTTCTGATTTAAATTTATTTTACTTTATTAACATTACTGTTGTTTCTGAATGTTTGCATTTCGACTTTGAAATCTACCTATTAATTAATCTGAAAGTAAATAAACAAGATTCAATTTTTGATGAAAATGTAGGTGATGCATTATATTTTGGGTTATTCCCTATGTTGTTGGCTACTTGCAACCTTCATAATGTTTTATTTTTCAATTCAAAGAACGACACTTCAATTAATTAAATCTTTTATTTTTAATTGCGCTTCGAATAAGCAACCGATACAGAGCAAGTCGAAAAGCCAACTGCTGGTCTGGTTAGCTAAAACGCCAACCTTACAATATTTCGCCAATCTTACAATATTTCGCCAATCTGGCGCCAACATACCGGCCGCCCCTGCCATGTTGCAAACATGGCGAAAGCAACTGTAATATAACAATTTCTAAACATTACATCATCAGATACAACTACAAATATCAAATAAATGTTAAACATTGAACATTTTAAAGAGTTCATAATTTCAAGTGTATCTTCACAAATGGCATAAGACCATTTTTAAATTATAACAATTTGAAGTAAACATGAAAATATCAGTTTTATAAAGTTAAATACAGATAAAATACAACTAAAGTACTTAAAATACAGAGTTGGACAAAGGTAAAATACAAATATTTGAAATTCCACGCTTAAGAACTCCCTGGGGGGTTTTAATCCGAACAACCCGAACCTTTCCATCGTTTCCTGGAATTACTTCCTGAATTCTACCTATAATCCAGGAACAAAGGGGCAATTTATCTTGTTTTACTAGTACCATATCACCTATTTTTACGTTATTTTTTTCGAATAGCCACTTGCTTCTTTGCTGTAGGTTATTTAAGTAATCCCTAGACCATCTGTTCCAAATAATTTGATTTAGTTTCGTAATTTTGTTCCAGTTAGATAACCTATTATCTGAAGTATCTAATAAACAAGGTTCCGGAATAGAGTTAATAGCTCGGCCAATTAAAAAATGTCCTGGGGTCAAACATTCGAAATCGTTAGGATCAGAAGACAAAGGAAGCATGGGTCTACTATTTAAAATACCCTCTATTTGATTCATAACAGTTAAAAATTCTTCTATGGTTAATTTCGAATTTCCAACGACTCTCCTAAAATGATATTTAAACGACTTGACTCCTGCCTCCCAGATCCCCCCAAAATTTGGCGATCCCGGAGGCAAGAATTTCCAGCTAATAGATTCAGTTGATAAATATGTGGCGACTTCCTCCGATCTAAAGAGACTACATAATTTCTTCAGCTCGGAGTTAGCACCAACAAAATTTGTAGCATTATCAGAAAAAATGGCTGAACAAAGACCTCTTCTAGAGAAGAATCTCTTTAATGATGCAATTAAAGCGTTAGATGTCAAGTCTGTGACGATTTCAAAGTGAACAGCACGGGTTACAAAACAAACAAAAATGACAACATATATCTTATTAAATGTACCTTTACGCTGATTTTTGTACCTTATAAAAAAAGGTCCACACAAATCAATGCCTGTGTTAGCAAAAGGAGGACTAGCAACAACTCTTTCCTTTGGGAGTGAAGCCATGATTTGCTGTTCAGTTTTGGGTTTATTTTTGAAGCATATTACACAGCCATGAACAACCCTACGGGCATTATTTCTACCATTTAACGGCCAAAATTCCTGTCGTACACAATGAAGCAGGGTTTGTGAACCAACATGTAGATTTTTTAAATGAAAATGCAACAAAATAATAAAAGTTAATTTGTGATTTCTAGGAAGGAGAATAGGGTGTTTCTGTGAATAGCTCAAATCTGAATTAGTAACTCTACCTCCGACTCTCACTATTCCTTTGATGTCAAGAAAAGGATTCAAATTCCCTATATGACTATCTTTCAATTTTTCTGCATTTTTTAATGCTTTAATCTCCCTTTCAAATACAATACCTTGGACAAATCTTACCAATGCTAATTTACCATCTTCCAATTCTTCTGGAAGCAGGGGTCCCAAAATCTTTGGTCCTTGTTGACAATTGGAAATAAATCTATAAATAAAACTAAATATACGAATTAATTTCACAAAACTATTAGAAATATTAAAAATAGAATTAATAAAGTCTAATTGAGAAGTCACAGTCATGGTGACAACTGGCAATTTCTTTAGTTCTGCCATAAACAGTTCACTGTCAGGATTATTTATGGTCTGTCCCTCAGGAAGATAAATATCTATATTTGGAGGTCCATTAAACCATAAGCCCAGTGACTGTAGCTCATTTGGATATACACCTCTTGAAACCAAGTCTGCAGGATTCCACTCTGATGGTATGTGCTTCCACTGCATATTTTTAGACAATTCTTGTATTTTTGAGACACGATTACCCACAAAAGTCTTCAATTGATAAGCAGGGGAATTGATCCAGGCCAAAGCGATTGTAGAGTCAGTAAACAAGATGACTTTATGTATATCAATTTTTAATGAATTGATAACTTTATGCACCAAATTAACAAGCAAAAGACAGGAACAAAGCTCTAATCGTGGCACTGTGATAGTTTTCAATGGTGCTACTCGAGACTTGCTTGCCAAAAGGTTTAAAGTTGAACTGGATGAATGTGGGTGCAAATAAACAACACCACCGTAAGCAGAAGTAGATGCATCGGCAAAACCAAAAATTGAGATTTCCTCTTTCGATGATTTCAGAATGTATCTTGGTATTTCAATACTTTCCAGACTCTTTAGGCTAGACACAATTTTTAACCATTCACCAGCTAATGCATCTGGAAGTTCGTCATCCCAATTGAAGTTATGAATCCAAAGCCTTTGAAGTAGGATTTTGGCTTTTACAATTACTGGCCCAAGAAAACCAATCGGGTCATACAACCTCGCAATAACCGACAGTACCTCTCGTTTAGTAAAAGTCGAACACTCCTTTAACGAGACTCTAAAAGTAAATGCATCTGGTTCAGGCAACCAAATTATACCCAGAGTTTTACTAGGTTCATTGGAATTAAAAAAAACTTCTTTCGATTGAAAATCCTCAATCAAAACTCTAGAGTTCGAATTCCACTTATGTAGATGCATGCCGCAACTTTCAAAGATTTTAATTAGTTGATTCTTTAATTCAACTGCCGAATCTAGACTAGACGTACCCGTAACGATATCATCCATGTAGACATCAGAAAGGAGTACCTCTGAAGCCAATGGAAAGTTTAGCCTTTCATCTTTAGCCAACTGTTTCAAAGTACGAATAGCAAGAAACGGGGCGCATCTCGTGCCATACGTAACAGTGTTCATTCTAAAAACGGTGGGATGATCATCTCCTTTCTCTTTCCACAATATTCGCAATAAATCTCGTTGAGATGGGTCAATTAAGATTTGACGAAACATCTTGGTTATATCCGCTGTCAGTGCAATTTTATGTTTACGAAACCGAAGAATTAATTCAAAACAATCTTCCCTAACCTCACCAGAAAGTAAAATGTCATTTAAACTATGACCTGATGTTGTGGGCGATGATGCATTAAAGACAACCCTGAGTTTCGTTGATGTTTTTTCTGGCTTAAAAATTCCATGATGGGGCATATAGTAACTGACAGGATTAGAAAATTCAGTCTTAACTCTCTCCATATGGTTCAGATTTTCATATTCCTTAATGAATTCTGTATAAAGTTCCTTAAGAACAGGATTCCTATTTAGTTTATTAATGGTTTGATTTAATTGTTTCTCGGCAGTATTTCGTGAATCACCAAGGGAATGAATCCCCTTTTCGCAGACAGGCATTTGAACAACATATCTGCCGCTATCATTCCGCCTATGTGTTTTTTGAAAATGAGATTCGCAAAATTCCTCTTCTGGAGTCAGAAGCCGGTTAATTACCACCTCTTCAATTTCCCAAAATTTTTTAATGCAATCGTTTAAATCTAGGTTTTTATCATTAGAAACCAATCCACAATAGGTTTTGGAGCTTTCAGTTTCAAGAACACCACTAGCAATAAATCCAAAAACAGAATCCCGAAATGCTAAATCTTTAGAACAGTAATGTTTCCTTTCTTTAATAATTGCAAAAAAGTGCTCTGCTCCGAGAAGTATATCTATTTTACCCGGTTTGTCAAAATCCGGATCTGCAAGCAAATATCGATCGGGAATATCAAGATCCTCTACTTTAAGTTCAGCAGAAGGAACGAAATCAGTTATTTTATCAATTACTAAAAGGTCCACTTGCGTTGAAAATGATGAATTACTATTCGAAATCGTAGTACTTGATTTAAGAGTGACTGTCTTTTCACTTCCATTCAAACCTCCTATCAACATATTTATTTTCTCCTTTCGAAGCAGTAACTCATTAGCGAAAGATAAAGTTATAAAGTTCGACTGGCTCCCCGAGTCTAAAAGACAGCGTGCTTTAACAAAACAATTTTTACGATAACTCCAGACCCATACAATTGCGGTTGCCAATAAAACTGATTTATTTTTTGTTATTCCAATAGTGGAAAAGGTTTTAGCTTCGTCAGCTTCAGTGTTTTGGATACTTTTATTTATTTCATTAGAAGGCGACGATAGACGAGGAACATCTGGGTGAGTAACTGTTGGAATCGTCTCAACTGGCGAGTTTATCCCCGCCTGGCGAGAATGTTCCTGATTTCGATGCAACAAATAATTATGTTTATTTTGACAGAAACGACAGCTATATTTTGAAGGACATGAATTAAGCTTATGAGAAGAATTTAGGCAGTTTATACAAAGTTTGAGTCTCTTTACGACATCGAATCTTTGTTGTGAAGTCATATTCAAAAACGAGGAACAATTATATAGTTTATGAAGTCCCTTACACAACAAACATGTAACAGTTTCAGACTTCAGAACGAAATTTTTATTTTTATTCACATTTGGTGTAATTCGCATTTTAATGTTAGTTTGTACCTGACCTCTTTGCAAATTCTCTAAAGTTTGACATCGTTTTTGAAGAAATTCTAAAAATGCATCCCATTTAGGCAAATCTGTAGTTGTTAAACTCATTTCAAACAATTTTCGAGTTTCTTTATCCAATTTTTGAACTACTACATTAAGTAGAATTTGGCATGAAAGCTCATTAGTTTCTAATTTCATTAATTTCAAACCTCTTAAGCTTTTATTTAAGGTATCGATAAGATTTCTCAAATCCCCAAATGATTCCACTAAGATTTTATCAAAATTCAGGATGCTTGCAATATGATTGTTTACATTCATACGCTTATTTTCAAACCTTTCTATTAAAATATTCATCAAAGATTCAAAACTATCCTCAGGTGTTTCAATAAATTTTACATCACCCTTTAAAACAGAACGCAAATAAAACAGCTTCTGTGTACCATCTAATGAAATGTTATTAGTAATTAAACTATCAAACTGCAGTTTAAAGTTATTCCAATTTTCCAATCTGCCGTCAAAAAATGGCAGCGTGATATCAGGTAATTTTACATTTACTTTATTCGAAACAATTTTATCAGTATTTAATATTGAAATAAATCTTTGTAAACTCACCCGAATATCTTCAAGCTGTTCTTCAATTGCATCGAATTGCAGCTGATGTTCATCCAAATCATCGTCTTCTAAAAGTGCATAGTATTCCAATTTCAAATTCTCGATATTTTGCGACAATTCTTCCACTCCACTTAAACGGCTTCTAAGTTCGACATCATCCGACGATTCGGCTTTTTCCTCCAGGAACTTTTGAATTCTGGTTATTTTACTTTTATAACCAGCTCTACTACGATTTAATTTTTTCAAATCATCAGTATACTGCTCCATTGTACGAACAGTTTTCGAAAATCCAAATGTTCTTCTAGAATTCTAATTCCAATTTTTTTTTTTTCCTTTTCAACGAATTAAAGTTGAAACCAAAGGTTCTTCACTCGACGGACCACACTGTTGTTGGCTACTTGCAACCTTCATAATGTTTTATTTTTCAATTCAAAGAACGACACTTCAATTAATTAAATCTTTTATTTTTAATTGCGCTTCGAATAAGCAACCGATACAGAGCAAGTCGAAAAGCCAACTGCTGGTCTGGTTAGCTAAAACGCCAACCTTACAATATTTCGCCAATCTTACAATATTTCGCCAATCTGGCGCCAACACCCTAGATATTTTCTAGTGTTTATTGGGAAGACTAAGGAAATACTTTAAGTTTGAAATAAATGTATTTCATAATCCAGTGATGGTCAAAAATAATATTCCTTTTATTATTGTCTTAATTACTCTTTATGATTACTCTTCTTTTTTAAATATGTTCATAAATTACAGGTCGTCAATAAGTTATAAAAGAACTTTTTATATTTTATTAAAATTGGGAGCAATTAAAATTAGGTAGTGAGCCTTTTACTTCTGTAATCTTGCTTTTTTGGATGAAAGGGAAATTTTCGACTTGTTAGTATACTTCATTGTTTATTGAATCGGCCACATCAAACAATTTTTTGGTTATTTTCAAAAGCCTGACAAATGATTGATTAAAAATAAATGAAATATTTTCAGCTTAAATGATTAGGATTCTTATCATTAAACATTTAAATACCTTGAATTTTATTTCCTTGAATATTTAGCATATTTTTTTACATTTTATATTCATAATTTTAGACAATATTTTTTTTTTCAAACTTTGTAATTCTTTTTATACGACTAAGTCAGGTTTTCCAATATTGTATCTAAATATTTTACCTTCCCTAAGTAACTGCTTTTTTGTTCGTTAACATTATGCCAACACGCTAAACTATCTATATCTTACAGATATATGAAAAGTCTCTACGATCTTCTCCACTAGAACAATTCAATCGAGTCATTGCCGCTTCCACATTTTATTCTTAAAACTTTTTTAATAGCATTATCCTTATTAGGAGGGATAAGTATTAATGAATATTCTGAAATATTTTTAAATAAGTGATAAATTAAGAATACCAAATGTTTTATTTTTTTTACAAATGAATCCGGAAGATAAGTGTTGCAAAGGTATATTAGCAATCAATTACCCATCATTCTTCATAAATAGAGAATCAATTAAAAAAATTAAGACAAATACAAAGTTGTGTGTACAACAGCATAGACTATAAAAAAGGACAAAGGAAGGGTTTTCTTAACTATAAAGTTGTCACGTATATTATTTTAGTCAGGCCCAGACTAATAATTGATTTGCGTGTATGTACTTATGCGCACGCGTGTGTGAAAGTGTGCGTGTGTTGGTGTGTGTGCAATAGATAAATCGCTTCCAGTCATAGATGCAGAAGAATAAAGAATAATTTATTATGATAAATCTGATATGCGAGCCACTATAACGATATAATACGAATAGATTTCAGAAAAAAAACCATTTTTATAGAATTATATTTTTGAAAAAAAAAATGTTTTAATAACTCATATTATTAACAATAGCTCAATATTGTACATAACTGATTAGCAATATTTCACAATATTGCAATATTTTACAATATTTACAATATTTGCCCAACATTCTCAAATATTGCATTATATACATGTCCTACAGGGGAAATGGTTTTAGTTTTAAGACGTCGTTATTTTTCAATAAAATTACAGTTAAAAAATCAACAATTTTAGAAAAATAAAAGAAAATAGGCCAAAAGTAAAAAAAACTGAACTTTCTTCCTAAAAGGAAATATTTTCTGAAACTATATGTGCGGAGGCGTTTTTCTCCTATTATAGAGTTATTAATAAAAGTAACAATATAATTTTTAAAATTAATAAACACCATATAATTATAAGTTCCAGATTTTTTTTCCCCTAAATAGTAAAAAAGAATGCCTATGCTGTCGTCCACAACTAAACAAATCTTTTTTCAAACTATTTTTTAATCTAAATAAATCTGGCAACATGCTACTTTAACTTTGTAAATATTCTTGTCAAATTAATTCGAGATGTCATTTTCTGAATCCACTTTGATCCAAATATTTGGAGCAATCAGTAGCTCTTCCATCATTTTTATTTACCTAATAAGAGTTTTAATTTAAAATTTAATAAATATTTTTCTTGCCCAACTTCTCCAGAAACAAGTTATTTACCTAATAGATCTGGCAATCCTATGTAGTAATTAAAGGACAGCCTGATTTTAATTTCCTTTTGAAAACAAACTAGTGCAATTCATTTAAATCTCGTTGTGACAAACAAGAATTTCAACATGGAATTAAATATTATAGAAACGAAGAAAAAAGATGAATGCGACAACAAATGATTTCCATGGAGATGACATTTCTAAAATGAAATTGTATGAGGAGTAGCAGTACACTAATTTCTTTATTACTAAATTTAAATAATTGATTTTTTCGATACTTCTTTCGTATCTTAAAACTTTCTCATTATTTCACATTATATATATTTTAAAATTCCTACTTTTATTCCCCACTTGCCCTATATATATTTAAATATCTTGTTCTAATGTTCAATTGTTAATAAAATATTTTTTATGAATCCATTCAAATTCAAATACATTTTAAAGCTTGATGGCACTTGATGTTAATACAGATTTTTTAATATTAATTCATTAATTAAATTTAATTAACTTTTAATACTTTAAATAGGGTTTTAGCAGTTCGTAATGAAAATTGGAATCAACCAGCAATAATTCGTTCCTTAAAATGCTAGGATTTCAGTATTTTTCCCTTGAAGGTGACGACTGAGTTCAATTATCGAGATGAAAAAATTAGACCACCATCAGATTCATAAATTGAAAGGAAGAAAAAGAAAGAAAGCAAAAACATAGTAACAAACAAAAATAATAACCTAACACCATTTATAGAATGTTAAACGGAAAATTGTAAGAGAATTCTTTTTTTTTATTTTACCAATTAATATTGTGATTCTGTCATTTGTATGCACATATTTATATTAATTGCATTCATTTTATAAAAAGCAACTGAAATAAAATTCATCTTTGTTTACCTGAGTAGAAATTGACTTCATTTTTTACATTAGTCTGATTTGAATGTTCAATTTGTTTTCCAAATGTTTTAAGAAAACGCGTCTTCTAATAGTATCAGAAATAATAATTTTCAACCTAGTTTTAAAATTTTCGCATTAAGGTTATTTCATAATTTTAATTTCTGAATTCTTTTGTCTCTCGAACTTATTCTAAAATGATTCAAAGTATTTTAATCTTGCTATTGTGCGTCATATTTTGAAATCATTTCACTTGGCATCATATATATATATATATATCCATTTAATCAGTATCGTATCTTACATTAAGAAAACCCAATAAACGTAGTGATTCAGAATTTAGATATTAATTGTAGATATTAGAATTTAGACATGATATAAATGCGTTACATTATGTTTGTAATACTAGTCTTTATTTCTGTAATGACCGTTAACATAACTGTAAATATTTAGTCAAATGTTTCGTTTTTTTACCTCTTAATAAATTATGTTTTATTTAAAAGTTCTAGTTTAACAAACCCAATTTTTAGAGACTTTTATTTGTCATCATTTCCCTCAAAACTATTCTAATGGTCAAATGGCTGATTTTATTTTTTTTAAATATATAGCCTTTATTTGTATAATCTTTTTTAACAAAACCGTAATTGAAGAAATAAATTTTGGGCAGAACACATGTAGTCAAAGCTATTCTATGGTTCTTTATAAAACTGACTCTATTGGTTCTTTTTTTTTTAATTTTGTAAACATCATTGTAATCTATTTTGGAAACTTAATAGTAATGATGTAGGTATAAAAAGAATTAATATTAAAAATGCTGAATGTTGCGGCATTAAAGGTTGGAGAAATGTTATAAGTAAATCATAAGCAGATTAATATTTATTGTGTTTGGACATTACGGAGTCATGCTATGTTTATAATTGTTAATAATTTAATAAACAAAAACGAAGAATACAATATTCTAAAATATTGTTTTAAGAACATATCTTTATTCTTTTTTCATTGTTAAACATTTCATTAATCCTGAATATTTGTCGTTTGGGAATCTAGGTAGAATCAAGAAAAAATATAAATTGATATGAATCAATCAACAACTAATTTGAAGGGAGACCGCAATATATAGAATCTTAGAAAAAATAAAGGAAGCGCTACTTTTGAGTAGTGAAATGCAAAAACATCCCTAGATTCATGATTTCCTGCAATGGCTAACTTCATTAATCCGCATTCTTTAAAGTGTTATGAAGATAAGTAGGTTTTACCAAACACGTAGGAAGAAGTACATGCAATTATTATCAATTGTCTTGAAAGATGAATGAAAGCTATGCCGAAGCAAAGTTGGAAACATCTTTAGTCGATAAAAGAAAGTTGCATAATATTAAATCAATTGTTTAGTAAGTAATGTTATTCTGTTTTTCAAAAAAAGTTATTTACGTATATCCCCAGGTTATTGATCGAAAATTCGACAAAACTTTTGTATACATTATCATTTCAGATTGGACATCATAATGATATTTTTGTTTTTAAAATTCAAAAGAATTCTTTAGTTTGTTAAATGTAAAAGCAGTTTCTCTTTTCATCTCGTGCTTCTGTTGAATTTTCACGCATTTAAGTTGAAATACTTTTGTAACAGACCCAAATACGAAATGCAAATGACTGAGTATAAAAGAAACGAACGTAGAGAAGGGTTCTTTTCAATATATAAAATGATCGAAAAGTTGCAAAGCCATTTTACTATACTTTCTATTCAGATTTCTCATTTATATTCTTCGGCAGGTTTGCAAATCGGATCTCAGAGACTGGAACAGAATGTAAAGAAATTTAAATTGCTTCTAAAATTGAACGAAATCGTAAGTAACTTTTTTGTCTGAAACAAAGCATTCATAGTCGGACAAAAATAACCAAACGAGACGTAAAAGATAAATATTTTTGACTTGAGCATCGTTTATATCTTCTGAAGTTAGTCAAACGGAAAATAATTTAAATAAAGTTTTTTTTTCATTATTTCTATGAAAAAAATGCTGACTTCGCAGAATATTCAGATAAAATTGTTTGACGCATATTTATTAAACATGATTTTGGTAAAGTGCGCATTTATATCATACCCATCATCTATTTCTCATTAGCTTTTGTATTATATATTTAACGTAAAAGATATTTAACAAAAGTTAATTTATTTGTTGCCATAAAATAACTGATTGTTTGGCGGCACCTACATTTAAAATCCAATAAAGAGATGAAGAATTTTCGTTTACCCACATATGCCATAAAAGGCATAGAAAAATGAATTGAGCAGAAAAAAAAAAAAAAAAAAAAAAAAAAAAACAGTATCAAAAGTTGCCTATAGGGGAAATGTTGGAGCTGCTGTCATGTATGGACGAGAAAATTTACAAATTGTGGTAGATCACTTAAAATTCCTAGTGTTTCCATGTCGATAGTACCATGCATTACTTACAAACAGTGAGCAGCAAATGACCTGTTAGTAGTTCTTACTTGAATATTGACGTGTTCTTGACAGCTGATATGTGCTTAACAATTTCATGGGCCATTTATTTCTCTGTTGAATTTCTTCTCCTTTATTTACGTTTAATGTACAATTAAACAATAGCATTTAAGGAAATACATGTTATTTTACTGAATTCTATGTTATCATTAAATGTTCAGGGTTTGAAGTATAATTTCCCAAAGAAACATTTACAGTAAAAAAAATGATTATTTGGCATGAAAAGATGAGAAGCATGTTGCAATGCACAACAGTGCATCACATTCTGCACACACGTAAGGTCCTTTCCTTCCCTCCTTTCTTTTTTTTTGCCTCTGTATTACCCATATGTGTATTTTGTAAGATCACGTAAGTGGGAAGTAATCTTCCCAAGGCCCATGAAAGGGTTAAAGTCTTGTTCCAGCGACCAACTAATGTCTGGAGACTGGAATACTTCCCCTTCTCTCTTTCTTTCTTGAAATTTTCCTGGTTCTTTGATGTCTTTTCAATTTGCAGACAGTTTAAGGGAACTCCGAGCCGATATCCACAAGCGAAGATGTTCATACAGTTGGTCGGTTGACAGATTTATGATCAAATCCATAAATCCACAGGTCGTCTGAAAGCAGCTTAATTCGAGTCCGACTTTACCTCAACATTCTTCAGTAGTCAAATTTTTTACTGTGTTCATGCGGTTTCTAGGTCAATTTCATTACAGGATCACTTTTTTTGGGAATCTCACTCATTTAGGCTCAATTGTCTGCACCATTAATAGCGAAAAATATGGGTAGAGGCTCTAAACCTTTGTCATTTACCATTTGAAGTAATTGCACACGATAATTTACAAGCAAAAATTAGATCATGACCTCATATTTCCCATTCAGTACATAAATTTCCACCACAGTATTTTGGACTGAGATAATTATCAGTAACTAATTCCAGGCAGAAGATTAACAAACTTCCCCAAGCTATTTTTGGCTATAATTGTACCTAGAATCTGTAGTATACACTGGTGGCATTTCCGAATTTGCATGCCTTGAAACAGAACGTAAAACGGGCTTTTGAGAACACAAACGAAAATTTACAAGCAGAAGTGAAGAGCGTCATTCACCATGTGCAATATATTTTATAGAAGGAAAGTTTACATATTAAAAATGTCACCATATGTTCTGGGGACCATAATGTTGAAGAAAAAAATATATTTTTCGTGAGTTTCATGAATTAATTTATAACTATATTCCCTTAGAACCCTTATTTCTCATAACGGCAAATTTTAGAACTAATTTTTTTTCCAACGGAATTCATCTTTCCATGATTTCCACAATCTGTAAATAAAATATGACTTTCATTTCGTTCATACGTTTTAGCCGCATATGCCTCCAAACAGGGAAATCTGTCTTATGAGCAACCTGTATTTAAACATATCAGACTTAACTGCCTTCCCACCTTTATTTAAATAAATATTCAACAAAAACTATTTATAGAGAAACACTAACAAAAAATGCATTTCTACTAGGAAACATGTGTAATTTCGCCCGTATATGCATTTTTTAATAATGTCTGGATAAAATTTATGGAAGGTGAAAAACGGAATCATGTACTTCGACAGTCATCTGCAAATCTTTATTTTCTCTTACTATTTGGCTTTAATTTGCCTGCCAAATAAAGAGCTTCAAAATAAAATAATCAATTTTTATAACTTCATTTGCTTGTAGTTGATAAGTAAATTGGATAAGTATTGTCTCTCCAGGCTCTTCAGTCACGATTAGTATTACAAATTCCATGGTTTTGAATGTCTATTAACAAAAAAAAAACAATTGGTATGTACATATATATTATATATAGTTTAATATTAATTGGATGCTGAATAAGTGATCTCAGGCGAATCATCAATCTTAACTAAGTAGCCAAACTGGCGTATTTGGTGAAAAAATCAATCTATTTCTGGAGATTTAGAATTTTCAAGAATTTTGGGGATAAAGTCAATAGGAAGAAATATATACCTTGTTCCAGAAAATTCTGAATTGTATTGTTCCAGAGCTTTCTCTGCCCAGCTACAAGAACTATTAAAGACCAGCAATCTAAGCTGATGACAGTGGAGGAAAGAAGTTTAGAGAGGTTCAGAATCATATAGCAAGTCAATGTCAAATAATGGATCAATCCAGCGAAGCGCAGAAGTTGAGTGAAGTTCAAGCAATTGCTCAATTTGGCTATGTTCCGAGTCTTGGAATTTATAGAATAATCAGCATCGAATCGTGTATGGTGTAGTAATGAGTCAGCTTTTGGATAGAGTTAGAGCCAGGAGACTGGAGAATGGCAGACTTTGAAGAGACCATGTAATGTAGTTATGTATATTCCTTCTGACTGATGAATTCCGTCTGGCGGCTTTGTGTGCTGCGGTTGTTATTTCTATCAATTATTTGATTATTATTTATGAGCTACTGTGTGGTTATTATGTACGTCTCACGAATGCCTTCTTTGTCTGGGTATTTGAGTCTTCGTGTTTAGTAAAAATCTCCATTATTTGCTATTGAATCTTGTTGATTAAGTTTCTTCTTCGATTAATAAACAGTAGAAAAAACCTGGATCATTAAGAATATTATTAATTTCAAAATATAATCTAATGATTAATGAAAGTAATCCTAACTATGTATTTCATTATGAATTAAAAACATTATAATGCAATTTCGATTACTTATTCAAATTTTATAGTATCGCATTCAATGATTCTTTTTTAGTAATATTTTGATCACGTTGTATTAGTATAAAATATAAAATATGAAAGAATAAATGAATAATTAGAAGTAATAATTTAATTAATACCAGATGTTGAAAAAACAATAGAGATTTATCAAATGTTAAATTCCTTTTAGATAAAATACTAATATGAAATCAGCATTAAAATAATGAAAATTTCAAATTCCCAAGTAATACACCTAATAATTTACGTCGAGTTTAATGTCGAAACCATTTATATTTTAGAATAGATATAAATAATTAGTTTTCTTTTTGAAACAAAATAGAATTATTTTCATCCAAGAAAGAGTGGAACCATAAAACAAAATTCTTAATGAATAGGTAAAACATATTTCTTTTACCTATGCAGGGCTTAAATTGATTAGCATGGATGTTTCTGGAAAAAATCTCCAGAGATTTAAGAATCTATTCTTCCAATATTTTAAGCCATTAGTTTTTGCCTTAATAAGCAAGACGTACTCAATACATCAAACCTTAACAAAGAAATAAAAAAAAACATATAAAATTTTTCTTTCATTGGTTAATAATTCCTTAAAAATGGTCGTTTCACTTACATAAATTATAAATTAATTTCTTGACTGGGAATGATTTCCACAAACTACTTTCTTCTTATGTGTTTAATTTTTAATCCCTTTCTCCGAAGGTACCATGCAGACTTAATTAAAATGTTGCTGAAAAATATTTTTTTAAGTATCGAGTAAAATAAAATTAGAACTGGTCGGAAAGAATTTTTTGATCATGTCGGAAGTAAAATCAATTTCGTGAAGTAGAAGCAATCTCTTTCAAGTCAATTATTAGCATATAATTGAATAATATATCTGCTGTTGGAAAATAGCACTCCTAAATCAGCATTATACAGATTTTTTATCATTTTAATACAAGAAGTAGTGCATTAACACTTTGCATTTAGAAAAGTAATATGATAAATATTCCTTTAATACACCAGCTTATTAATTGCTCCAATATATAATTGTTTCAATTAGAATTTCCCTGAAAAATAATTTACTTTTTACCATTATGCAGTATTTTTTTACAGTTAATTTTAAAAAATGATCATTAAAATGATGTACCTTCTTGAATGATGCCTGAGAGGCAGAATCTGAACAATTTCCTTCACTTTGCAGCCCAAATGGGAACATGTCCCGTGTAATGCTCTCTTAAATAACCCAAAGATGTGGAAGTCACAGGGTGATAAATTCGGATTGTATTACGGGAACTCAAACACTGGAAACTTGTGGGCGAGTTTTGCCCTGGAGAATAATCCCAAATAATGTGAGAAGGCCTGAACGTTTGCTTTTGATTGCTTTCCGTATTTTCTTCTGAGTGCTGATGTATTGGGTTGCTAGTACTGAGAAGTATCTTCCGAAAACAAAGAGTTAAAGCTACATTTTTTATGTATATTATGTAGGAATTGCAAAGTACATGTATTTGAAAATCGCACCTTTAACTTTTGTAAAATAGCACTGAATTTTGAAACTGTAATGATCCTGATTCTGATTCTGATTTCATTGAATTCTGATTTCCACTTGGTCTTTGGTTTTAAGGCGTATTATTGAACAGAGAATTCTCCGAGTTTGCTATAACTCATAATTTTCTATTAAATAATCCGTTCTGTGTAAAATTACATAATTATCATTTTAGAAGTACATATTTTTAATGTATCAAATGAGCTCTAAAGGAAATGCAATCTTTATAATACTCGAAAATTTTATAACACAATATCTTTGTCATGGCATATTTAAGATATGTGAATCATTTATTCCTTCATATTCTAATATGAAAAATAATTATAGTATCTATGTATAATCACATCGCTTAGAACACTGATTTTCACCAAAAAAACTGACACATTCTTTAAGACAAGAAACAAACAACTTTTCAAAGAGAAAATGTTAATCAAATATTATATTAACTACAAATTAGATAAAATCTTCCAACATTTTTTTCGCTAATTTGGAGCAAAATCTTTTATATAAAAAAAGAAAATGTGTTATCTTAAAATTCCGAATATTACATTTTTAGTGATGCCTAATCTTCTATATAAATAAAAATGAATGTTTATATGTCTCGTATGCGCTGCCGCACTGATCCTCCGATTCTGATAAAACTTCGACTTCGACCTTTTACTTGCATTTGCGAGGGGGGGAAGGGTTATAGGCATGGTGAAATTATCTAACATGTAATCGATGTAAATAAAAAATGAATGTTTGTCTGTATCTCTCTTATGCGCTTCCACGCATCCGATTCGATAAACGACATATTACTTCCCTTATGCGAAGGTTATAGGCGTAATACAATCATCTAGAGTATAAAAAATATTTTCAGATTTATTTACCGTATCTATTAACCGTGAATTAATCACCAAATAACTCCCCAAGGAGACAACAGATTCAGTAAAGATATTAAATTGAAGCTAGGCATTAATATTTCGTAGATATTTGTACGTAAATGCAATGTAAGTCTTTCTCTGAGGTAATAGTTTTATTAGAGAGTGTGGCAGAGAGTTTTAAGGGTACCAATTCTGTAGGTTTGAAATTTTAACCAAACATTTAAAAACATTTTAGTGTTTTTGCAGTAACTTCCAAAGATATTAGAGTGCAAATAATTTTGTACCATCTTAGTTTTCAAAAAAAAAAATATTATCAACTATATTAAATATGCTGTGGTATAAATACATTTCCTATGTTTAATAAGTATTAAAAAATATTTTAATCACTTTTTCTAATATTAAACTTGATAATACTAAACGAGTATTAAACAAATCACGAGATATAGTAAATAGTTTCTTTCATTACCATTCTGAAAGAACATCAAACTTTACTGTTCTAAAAGTATACACAAATCTAACACATAGAAATGAATATTTCCTTAAGAATAGAATCAATATTATTTATGCTCCACCTTTGTATATCCTTCAATTTTAATTAATGTATTCACCGTCGATAAGAGAATAAATATTCTTCCTATCGTTCAAGTTAAAAGCGATAACTATTTCAAATTCCAAACGATGTTTCTAAAGATAATATCTTCTGCTGCAGCAACGCACCGGATATCAGCTAGTTATTCTATATATTTTCTTTCCTTGTAATGTTTTTAATTTCTTTTAAAATTCGACATTGTTGATTGCCCTTAGGCCTAAAATCAGCAATGTAATAAGTTATGATGACAGAATATTTGAAAGAAAATGATTTAAGGACGTTTTGAAATTAAAACTACTATACATAAAATATTTCAATTGCGATGAACATTGGATATATTCAACTAGTACATTATTATATACCAAACAATGATTAAATGAAGAACAAAAATGTCCAGAGAACTAAGCTTAGAATGTTTCTAAACTACTTTTATCATTTTCGATAAAAAATGCAAATTCCGGAGCAAAATTACAATTTCGAAATGTAGAATTGAAACAAATCTCTGTAGAATACAACATTAGCCAAATCACTTTGTCAAAAGTAACAAGAGATACAACATATGTTCAATAATATTGTTTTAAAGAAATATTTGTTATTTATCTTATTATATTTATCCTTAATTTCACAGTTAGGGTTTATTTTCTTTATAAAAAATTAAGTCTTGGTAAACTTGAAACAAATAAGAGAAAGTGTTATCCCTGAAATAATCTCTCAAAGTATTCAATAAATGTACTACTTGTTTAATATTAACAACGTGCTATGGGCTAATAATAGTTATGATAGGTACGCATGGTAAGGATGTACATGTTCCAATTTAGGGCAAACTGCGCGATTCACAGCTCCAATATAAAAAAAAAAGATTATAAAGCCAGAAATCATTTTAAAACATTAAAAGCAAAGATTCGTGATTTATTACGATTTGGCACAATGTTTAAATTAACTTAAATTTTTAATACCATAAAAAGAGACAGCTTCTTTTAAAAAGTAAAAAAAATATTGAATGAAGTATTTTCACCTACCAGGACCTGTAGTTTAAAATAGGCGAATAAAAGTGAGTTAAAAGATCAGGAGTAAAATTTGGACATTCTATAAGAATATGAACAATAGAATGGATAATAATGAAAGAATATGTTAGACTAATAAATGACTTAAGATAGAATTCTAATTAGTTATGAAAGAACTTTTTTCATCTTTAGGCATTTATTACTGGCATGAAAATCCCATAAAAGTTTCAGGTAAATGAATACGTATTTTTTTTAAAGCTCCATAATCTAAAGCCAAAATTTGATGCAGAACAACAAATGTAGTCTCAAATCAGAAATCAAATTTCCTTTACTTAAGATATTTTTTATTTAGAAATTATCTCCTTTACATGCTTGGGAAAATATGTATCGAATACAGTTTTGAAGATTACAAATGTGATCTATATCTGCAATGCAGTTTCTAAGCCTGAAACTAAAATTTATTGATATAAGTCTATCCATGAGTAGTGCTAATAGCTTATACCTGGATATTATCAATTTGTTTGTCTCTTAATGTTTCAAGTTTTGAAAACACTTTGAAACATATTTGTGCATGCTTTTTAAAAATAATAATTCAGCCCTGAAATTCAAAGCATTTTAACTGATTTTCCAAGTATTCAATCACCAGTTCGTACCCGGCGAGTTCCTGCGCAGAAGAAATAATTTTGGAAGCATTAAATAGTTTTAATATGCCTATAACCATGCCGTAAGTGCAAGTAATAAGTATTCAAACCATCCCGAAAATACAATAACTATACAAAGTTTTATCGCAGTCGGTTGAGCAGTACGACATTGCATAAGAGGCATAGAGACAAACATTCATTTTTATTTAAGTAGATTACATAATTTCACTATGCCTATTACCATTCAGTATCTGCAAGTGATACGTATTCAAAGTTTCATCGCAATCGGTTGAGCGGTACGGCATTGAATAAGGGACATACAGACAAACATCCATTTTTATTTATACAGATGTGAATTTCTTCCAATGTTGAAATATAAGAAAAAGTTCGATTTAATGTCTGTGTAATTTATGTAAAGAATAAGAAAAAGAAATTAGCAATAGAAATATATTCCCATAAAGAAAATTAAAGGATTAAAGCAGACAGTTACGTTTTAATAGAGTTTAGTTTAGTTATATTAACGTCCCGTTTTAAAGCAACATGAGGGCTATTTGGGGACGGAGCTCGCAATTTTGAGCCATGGTCATATGACGAGGACGGCACCTGAAATGGCACCCCCCCCTCTCCACATCACGCCACACCAGCGGGAAAACGTTTGGACTGACAGATTTAACGTGCAAGAGACCCCCTCACACGATGGCTCTTCGGTGGAAGCGAGTCTCGAACCTGCAACCCTCCAGTTCCGAATCCGAGACCTTACCACCAGGCCACCGCGGCCCTGACGTTTTAATAGAATCATAATTTCATGAGATTTGGCTTGACTTAAAGGATTTTTATAGTTTCATTATTCCGTTCAGTTATACAGCTGCATAAAATATATCCTAATTTTATAGTCTTCTGTCTGATTGGTAGATGATTTGTGTTTCTGAGAAACGAAATGTTTAACAATTACTTCGTTAAAGATTAGGTGTATTAATCTTTAACTACGTTTATACTAATCTTAAACGTTGTTTAACACAGGCTTTGGAGCTGACTCGGGATGGATTTCGGATTCTCAACTATGACCAGATGATGAGGACGGCGTTCACAGATGCACCACATCCCCATTCTTTCATATTATTTGTTTATTTGTTACCAAAGTGTGGTTGAAAATAAAAAATGAAAAATTGTAATGCAACATTGAAAATTGTTATTAATACAGAAGAAAAAAAATGAAAATGAACCCTAATGTCAACAACAAAGTCTAATACAAAAGTTTCGTGCTCAAACTGCAATAAAGCTCAATGCTTTAGGTGCTTTATCTCTTCCTGATCTCGTAAAAATGTCTTGCACGCCTTTTTGAAATTCCGCTTGAGTCTATACGTCCATAATGAAGTAACCTATAAGGCATGCTATACAATAGGTAGAACGAAAATGGCCTTAAAAATTCGTTTTATTCTGTAATAGTGCAGAAAAGTTGACTTTTAGATTTAAAAATGATATTAAAAAATTGGTTGCAATATTACATTATTATATGGTGCCGCAAAATGCTTAAAATTTGTAAAAAAGAAAAAAAAGGAAATTTTTTAAATGATCGATATTTAAATTTTCAATTTGTTTCTTAGATTTTTGTTTGGAAACAGTGCGAGTTTAATTTTAAGCTGCAAACAATTTCAAAAATGTTGTTGCAATATTATATTATCATCATGTGCTAAAAAAAGCTTGAAATTTGTATTAAAAAGTAGAAATTTTCGAAAACAGCCTTTAATTTTTTTTTCTTAGATTTTAGTTTGGCAATGGTGGGGGCAAATTAGATTTTTAGTTTAAAAATAATTTTTAAGAAAATCTTGTTGTTTTACAACATTATTTCTGGGAGCCGAAAACAGCTTAAATTTTGTAAAAAAGATTGAAACATTATAAACTGAAAAAATAATGTTATGAATTTTTCATTCATATAATGTTACAAAAAATTATTTTTAATAATATATATGCATTACAATTGGGAAAAAATATTAATTTCAAAGTATAATAATAAAAAAAATATTTTTTTTATATCCAGTTTAGCGTTTTTTACTTCTGCATACTTAATAATTACTTAATGAATTTCAAATTGTTTTGTATTAATTAATTCTAAAAACAATTATTTTATAATCAATCAAAAGAAAGGGAGTTAAAAGTACTAATTCCAATTTTTCGTGACTGTTTTATATTAAATAAATAAAAAAATGCTACATATATATACAATTTGGTTTCTTTTCATATACGAGGCATATTAAGCCCTGCAATAGTTGAACAATTCACAACCGGAAATTTCAGAGCTCCTTTTAATCCTGAATCCGGTTTAAATTTTTAGTATTGTATCAGTCGGATTTCTTTGGAGAACGATGTTTAAAAAAAGCACTAGTAGTTACGTGGATGAAATTTAGTATACGAACTTTATACCAAGATTGAATGTTTGTATAAAACTTTGAACAACGATTCACAGAAAATGTGTTCAATGCCAGTGAATGAAATGACAGCAAAACGCATGCAACTAAATGAAGAAATTTAATGCTTAGATTCACATTCTTAAATATAGATGTATATTAAATTTTAAACCCTATTAAATCATAAATTGGTCATAGGTTTATAGATATGACGACTCGTTCGTCGGCATGCGTGTAAACATGGTGAATGACTTACGCAGTATTTTCATTAATGTTGTTCACCTGTTTTCAATTCAGGTTTCAGTTGGTTTGGAAAGAGACGTTTAGAATTCAGCTTGGTTTTTCCCTAAACAAAAAAGCAAAAATTACCTATGATTGGAAATCTGAAGATTAGAATCTGAAAATCAGCTACATTTATAGCGTTATCAAAATTTCATGTGGGGATACTAAAGATCGTTAGGACGCTCGTTAGGAAATATATATCAGAAATTTTCAAGGAGATTATCACCACAGAACTCAAAAGAAATTATAGTTCATCTTGGAGAAATTCCAAGTTTTCCCAAGGAGTTACAGGGCTTATTCGTTCGCTGATCACACTGTAACCCCATGGAAAAGCTTGCAAACACACACACACACGCATATATATATATATATATATATATATATATTAGTGTACGTATTTTAGTTTAAAATCTGCTACCACTGACATGGTGTGTATTCATTCTGTTTCTGCATACTTTCTATTTTTATTAAAAAAATTAACAAAACCTTGGGATACATTACATTAGGATTGTTATTAATCAATTTGTTGAAAACGTTTTATTTTATTTTGAGAATCTAACTATATCAATAAATTATTCAAAACTAACAGTACAATAACAAAAGCAGCAATAGTAGCATAGATCGTTACATAATAACCAAGAGGAAAAATTAGTTATAAAATTTAGTCTAGTCACCACACAATATGACATGGGCATATCGCATATAAAGTTACACCAAACAAATATAAAAGTTTAGTTATAAAACATCAAATATAACAACAAAATTTTTACTACACACATTCAGAAATATTTTTAGTATTAAAGAGGTAAAAATATGACACGTTCATAAAAATACAATTCACTAAAAATGTACAATATAAAAGATGTTTAAAATTTAAAAATATACAAATAATTTACTGTAACTGTTTGACACTTGTATAATAACTCTGCATAATTTGATATTCAAATTAAGTAAAATTAAACATTTATTTTTGAAATACATTCTCTTGACGACCCTTTTGCTCCTCATAATATTCATTATGTCTCGCCGAATCAATCTCTGTGTCATCTAAACAAGTACTATTACTTCGCAGCTTAACAGAAGACACTCCTTTAATACGTGTAGACTTTTTTTTTATCTGATATTAGCTAACCAAAAGTTTATTTCTTCTATATTTTCATTATCGCGCAACAAACGAAACATTTTTCAATTTAATGCGCTCCGGCCAAGGTTGGATTTTGTACGTGTGAGGGTACAATGGGTTTTGAATCGGTGTTTAAAATCAGACGTAAAAAAATAAATGTATCGCATATGCATACTATAGCTCTTGCTATTCGGGCATATCCAATTTGGGATTTCTGCATATGCTTAGCTAAATACAAAGCACATATGTGCTGTTTTGCGCATGTGCAAGTTTATTTATTTTAACGTCCCTTTGTAAAGTAACGGGCATCGTTGTAAGCTAGGACTATTTTGGGACGGACCTCGTCATTTTGAACTACGCTCAGGTGATGAGGACGACACCTGAACTGGTATCCACCTCTCCACGCCACACCACTCCAGTTGGAGGACGTTTGGTCTGACAGATTTAACGTGCAAGAGAACCGCTCACACAACGGTCCTTCGGTGGAATCGACTCTCGAACCTGAAACCATCCGGTTCCGAAGCCGAGACCTTACCACCAGGCCACCGCGGCCCCTTACGCATGTGCAAATCTTAAAAAATAATATTTCAATTATAAACCTCCATTTTTTATTTTGATATGATTTCAATAAATTAAAATCCTAAGCAATAAAATTCCTATAAAATGGTAGAAATGTCTCCTATAACAGTTGAGTATAGGGACTCTTTCAAACATAAGGACAGTTTCAGGTGAATTCATTTTTTACTATAGTTATTTAAGCAAATTATAAAAAAATAAAAAGAAGAATGCCAATATATAAGATTTATTTCATGTATCTCTTCTTCGTTGAAATGGATAAATATTTGCTAACTTCTGATTTTTCAACAGCGTGAAAGAAAAGAAAAGGGCATTTAGTATTTTAAGACATTACAAAATTTCAATGAATGGCATATGCTAATAAATACATTTCATATTAGGAAAACAACGTAAATATTTTTCATAAATCAAAACCCTTTTAATAAAAGGAATGAAATCTCAAATTTGTTTAAGGATTAAACAAATTATTTTTAAGAAATTAACTTCTTATGATGTCAAATATTTAGTTAAATCAAACACGTGCCCCAAAGTATGAGAGGAACAACATCTGATAATGTGAAGGTTCATTTTATTGTAAGGAAACTCACTAGTTTTCATTAAAAAATAAATTCAAGAAGAAAATATAAAAATAATATTTCTGATAAGAGGAAAACATCTTACTTAGAAGCTTTCTTCAAAGAAATTTCAATTTATGAATAATAAATCGTTTTAGTAATAGGGGGGGGAGTTTAAGAATCTAATATAATAATTCATTTTAAATATTTGCCCTGTGTAAACGTTCGATATTCCATAGATTTGAAATTTGAAATTCTATAAGCGTGATGAAAAAAATGTTATTTATCAAAAAATGTGAATTCCTAGTTTAAAAATATATAAATATGTATAAATTTTTAAAATGGCTTTTAAATATCTTGTAATCCTGACAATTCAGTAAATTAATAATATTGGAGACAGAGAAAAAATGTTTTGAGCTTACTAGCCAAATTGTTGGCGAATTTTTTTTTTTCTACTGCTCTACTTCAAACATAATCTTATTGTAGAAATTTCAACCTTAAATCTAAACATGTATCCGCATTATTTAGTGATGATATTTTCATTATTAGCACTAAACATCTATTTCTTGCTTGTCTAATCAACTAAAGAACAAGCAGCTATTATATTTGATATTTTTCGATTTCTACTATCAGTTCACACTTTCTCTCCATATATATTTATGTATATACCTTTTTTCAAATTTTCATATCATTAATAAAATACTTTTTATTCATCCACTCAAGTTAAAATACATTTTTTAAACTTGTAGCGAATAGTACTTGATGTTAATACAGGTTTTTAATATAATTCATCAAATACATTTCATTAATTTTTAATACTTTAAATAGAATTTTAGCAAATTGTAATGAATATTGAAATCAAGAAGCAGTAGCACATTCTGTAAAATGCAAGGGTTTCAGTATTTTTCAAGTGGAGGTGAAGAATTCGAGTTCAATTCTTCCGTAGATCAAGGAAAAATTTCTTTGCAATAATGAACCTTTCCAAAAATATATATAGAGTATAACAATAAAGAGATTAGAAATTATAGACCACCATCAGATTCATAAATTATAAACGAAAAAAAAAAATAATAAAGCGTATAAACCATAACAAACAAAAGTAATAATCCAACATCATATATAGAAATAAAATGGAAAATAGCAAAGAAATTTGCCTTTTATTTTGCCACTTATATTGTGATTTTGTCCTATGTATATACATATTTATATTAATTGCAATTATTTAAAAATAAGTAACTAAAATTTAAAAAAAAATGAAGATGCAAATACAAGAATGGAAATATTTGCCCTTCCGGAATTCTGAGTTAATAAGAATAGTTTTAACATTAATTGGAATTCAATTGTACATTATGATAAATGGTTTCATATATCATAAATTAGCAATTGTTTTGTTTTCCTCTGCCTTCAATATAATCCTCTAAAAGATTTCTAAACACAATATTGAGATATACCGAAGCATTAAAAAACCCGTTATTCAGAAAGCGAAGATTTTTACATGTTTTGTTATCCAGTAAATATAAACTGTTATTCCTCAGAATAAACGAACCCAAATTTCATCAAATATGGCAGTTAAATTTCATATCAAAGAGACAAGAAGCTGAAAAAAGTTTCCTTAAAATATATTTTATTGATTATAAAGTATAAAATCAATGTGCTCTTTACTTGAGGAATCAAAATAATACGATATATTTTAAAATCAAAGTCCAAATTAACATTACCATACCTCTATCAACAAATTAGAACCATTCATCCTTTCTGTTTAACATTTAAACTAATTGAAAGGAACTGCCTTAAATTGGTGAATCAACAAATCAGTGGCACACAGCTAACTTCTCTTCCACCTCAACCGAAGAGCGAAGAGCTTGTCATCCATCGAAAAATTTTACACTAGGCCAGTTTAAATAACAGCAAAACTTGCATTGCAATTGCTGCCAACGAAAAAAGTCACGAAACGTGATAAAAAAAAGCCGTGTCCGAATTGGATTGTTTGCATGATCACTGTGGGTAATAGGAAAAGCACAAGTACAATCTAAAAGTTTGGACCCGAAATAAATTTCGGTATAGATCTTTTCCAAATGTCCATAAATTAAATTTTCCAAAAAATTTCTTTATGCCATTAAGAA
Source organism: Argiope trifasciata (assembly GCA_026543055.1). Classification (NCBI taxonomy): domain Eukaryota; kingdom Metazoa; phylum Arthropoda; class Arachnida; order Araneae; family Araneidae; genus Argiope; species Argiope trifasciata. The sequence goes on from JAPMOQ010013788.1 coordinate 165,034, forward strand.
TAAGATGAAAATCATTAGTATAAGTTATTTATTTTTCATCAATGTGATTTTTTTTTCAAATACCTTAATAAATTAAATTTTATAAATGATAAAATGCTCTTGTAACTTGCCAAAATATATGTCTTTATTGAAAATTTTAATATTTTGAAAAATAAATCTCTAAGAAATAGCCAAACAATTTATCTTATAGAAGCAATACATTCTGAATTCAAACATTCATAATTGTATAATAGTGATAATGACTTAGTTCCAAATAATTTTTTAAAAAATTTATATTGCATCATTTAAGAATTACATAAAATATTGAATTATTGAAAGCTCTTTAAGGATATTACGAAGTATTAATTTCCCTGGGATCCTTAATTTTTATTAAAAACCTCTTTACAAAGGTAGATAAATAAGCATGAACTTACAAATTACAAAAATATCAACATTTAATTTAGGATATATCATAATATAGAAGCCCAGCTGATTCAAATTAATTTTAATGTATTTAAACATTCGTGACAAATTCTTAGGACCAAACATCAAAATGTAGAAACAAAATGCATTAAAAATTGAAATATTTGCCACTGAAAAATACCAAACGATTATCAGTGCACTTTTTTGCAAATTGAGAAAATGGAGCAATTGTGTAAACACAGAGAAATCATCTGATTATTTTTTTAAAAAATTATAACGCAATGTATAAACTATCATTTCACTCAAAAATGGTCATTTATTAATTATTTGCATAACTTAAAATTATCATCTAACATTTTAAAATATAATTTCTTATAAAATATTTAAAACATTGCATACATTTGGCTGAAAATAATTGTATATATACTCCTAAGAATACCAATTTGTAATATACTTATATATACTTTTTGTTCACGAATTTCCTTTTTGTTCATGAACATATTTCCTTGCTTTTGGCTTTATAGAAAGGTTTAATTTTGAAAGTAAATAAAATAATACATCAGATATGCACTGAAAATTAACTGCCAAAAATCATTTCAATTGTTTACGGTAAACAAATAAATTTATTAAATTAGAAATTTTGTTTCCAAAAAATTTCCATCTTAGAGAAAGACAATATCCAAAATATACAAAAGAAATGATTATTTAATTATTGGTAAAAACAATTAATTTAATACTCAAATTTCAATACACAGCTTGAAACAAAACTGATTAATTAAACTTTCTAAACGTTGAATTAAAATCAATTTAGCAGACTGATTCATAGCCTGTGTTAAAAAGTACTCTGACAACAAATCATTTTTAAATGAAATAAAAAAAATCAAAACCTTTTGGAACAATCATCGCCATTAATTATTAATTAAAATAATAGATTATTCTTCAAATGACGAAAACATATTAAAAGTAAGAAAAAAATAAATAATTTTCCTGCTGGTGTTAATTAATGCATTGATTCAATTGTTTTCTTTATTTTGATTTGAGAGGAATAAAAATTCAGTTTTAGATAAATAATCATTTCAACTAGAAATTTTGACTTTAAAAATAACAGGTATTTTTATTCCTTTAGTTTTGAGAAAAATGCTCTTAATTTTAAAAGCTCCAGACTGAATATTTTGACATGCAGATGGATTAATAGTGCAAGCCGTTAATTCCGATGATGAGATGTTATTAATGTCTTTTGAATTCCCAAACTCATAAAAATGAAATTCAATATACAATTATAGCTTAATTTTTTTTGTTTAAATTCTCTTTAATAACCGATAAGAAGACTTCCACATTAATAATAATCTGATAAATAATTTATAAGCCATTTAGAAATGAGCGTATGCTTTCAATTGAAAAAAAAATGATTTAAATGGCGTAAACAAGTGTGTATGACTGATTGCAATGATGAAAAAAAAATGACCAAATGAAAATTTTCCTATAGCTTCCTGATTCTGTTAATCATGTATTAAATAAATATCCAAAGCATCCTAACAGTTTAAATAAAAAAAAACCTACACATATGAGAGAAAAACTGGTATTTTCAAATCTTTGAATTTTATTTACAGATTACAGAAACTAGATTACAGTGACTCGATTAACGAACAATATTTAGCAGAATGATGGCAAAGTGGCATTGACTGGATTAGCCTGAAACAGTCCCTATTTGGTACACGGCTTTTCCACCACATCTGTTGACTTATATCAAATTTTGAGCAAAATCCATTAAATTTAACACAATAGACGACCAAAAAAGAGTACAGAAATATATTTACATTTATTGGCAAGTGTCTGATAATCTCATCTGTGGTCGTTAAACCACATTAAATAAATGTAAGGAAAAAATAGTAGTATACTATTGGAGGGGGGAGGAAAACAGTTCATTTAGAAAATTACACTAGGGATAATTGTTAATCATGCCCAGGATGATGTAGGAACGGTGCTCCAAGTAAACCCGCTCATTCAACTGCAAAATTTCAAGTTGATGGACAACGCAGATTGTAGCGGACAAGTTGTGATGCTTCGCACATGAAGCGTTATGGAATTCTTTAAGTCATTTAACATCACAATAAGATACCATCATAATTACAGCCGGGTAACTTCGGTATGGCACAAGACAATGACTGCAAACGATTCTTATCCTTAACTTTTTGATATAAAGCTTCTTCTTCGTAAACATAGAAATATCGACATTTTTTCCCTACGATCGATAGCTTTTAGCTTTCCAGGTTTTACATTTTATTACTCAATTCTTGTTCTCAAATGTTAATTTTTTTTTTGCATTTCCGTTTTGAGTGTTTATTGTGTTAAATTTAATGTTTTTTTGGGAAAAAGTGTCCTTTGGTGGACATAGAAATATATTCTTCAATTCCGTGAACGCACCTCGTGCATAGTCTATATACCAAATTTCACAAGAAACTATTTTTCCGTTTGCATTGTAGGATTCTCTTTATCAGAGAAGTTTAACCATAATCACCCTGTATTTTAAACTCAAATACTGGAATAAAAATTAAAAAAAATACCAATAATTATTCAGCATATCGAGTGAAGTTGTAGTATTCGCATCAAATTAAAACATGCTCTTTGGTACTTTTCTGTCCTGTATGGATTAACTCAGAAAGCCAACATTAGCATTTTTCAAAGGCTATTATTGAGGATGTTATTCAGTATATCTAATTCAGGTTCTCTCAAATAGAGATTAACTTAGAAAGGTAATGTATGATTTAACGGGAGATACCATCGATAATAATGTTCAATTTATCTAGTTCAGATTGATTGGTATGTTAACCAGAGATAATATTCCCGTTTTTAGTACATTTTCACTGTGTAGAATTTTCGTATTAAGATATGTAATGCAGAGGAAACAATCAAGAATTATCTCAAATGTCGTTCTTTAAAATGATGGGCTCCAAAATGTAATACCTAATTTATTTTAATTTATTTTGTTTCCTTGATAAAAATTATATAATATTTTAAAATATCGTAAACAATATTTAATATAACTAACTTATAGAGAAACAAGTTATTTTTGCAAAATAATATGGAATAATATTTTGCAATATAATATGGAATAAGCGTAAAAAAAGTGAGTTTTTAACTAGTTTTATATTTTAGACTGTAAAATTCAAACACGAGAGGCTTTCGGCATTTGAAGGAGGTATCGGGAAAAATTTACAACAACAACCAAAATATTTTATTTTTTCCTCTAGAAGTAGGAACAAGAAATTTGTAACTTCACTGGAATTTTAAAGATAAGGATTCCGAGAGTAATAAAAACACCACAAGGTAAGGTAAATGAGATTTATTGGCGCAAGGGATCTTTTCTTGTGGGCAATTTCAATGTTGAGTGCAATTTCTTGTGGGAAAATAATTGTTCTCATGTTTCTTGCCAAGTAAACAGAAGACAAAACACCAATGATCTCGTGACATCACAGTATGGGAGTTCTTGGCTTATAAAAGAGTATGCAAATTCGGCTAAATAATCCGCCATCTCATTTTCAGAGATACCAAAATGACTTGGCACCCAGTAAAAATGACATTAAAACAGAAATTTCTTAGAATACTCAAAGCGCAAGAATTATATTAGAAATTGGACACATCCTACGCTGGTAGTAGCAAAACGTTTCTAATGCACTCAATGTTAAAAAAATATCAACAGGGAAAATGAAAGCATCGTTCCTAATCGCTTCATTACTAGAGACTTCTGACTTTCTTTAAAACAAATGTGAAGGAATAAATGTACATACTCGTTTCAATTGATTCTTTATTTGAGCAGGAAATGATTTACAAAATTTCCATGAAAGCTTTCGAACTTTTCAGTAATGAAACCCTCGTTCTGTCGGCTCCATATGTACTTCATAATGTAAACATTTAATTCACAAATACGCTATCTTTCATAGTATTTGTAAACATAACATTTCTGATTATTTCAACCATCAGATGTCGGGTTATTAAACATTCACTAACTCATCAAATAATTTCGGTAAATCCACGGAAAGAACAAAAAAAATGACAAAGAATTCCCTATAGAATATGATAAATCAAAATGGAAAGTTGCGAAATAAGGATGAAAGATTCAAAACGCTCTAGCAAAAGTTAATTTCTATTCTGACAAAAAATTTTAAGGGATGATTTTAATTAAAATAAATAAAATTCGTTTAAAACCACAAAAGGATAAATATCATCTGTGCGTAATTCAACTTAAAAAATAATGCTGAATATTCTATTAATAATTTAAATTACAAATCATAATTCAATTAAAGCATTTAATGAATACTTATTTGCCGATTATTTTATTTTTATTCCTTACAAAATTACTCTTGCAGATGTACAATTGATAAGACAAAAGACATTAAGAAAAATAATATTATGATTACGAGGAAATTTATTCTTTTTGCTTTTTTTATTGGCGACCAACTTGGGGAAAACCATAAGTTTGAAACTAATATACACTGATGGAAAAAAAATCCCAACACTAGGAAGGAGCTCTGCTAAATAAACGAAATTTGATAGGCGAGTTTATACATCTGAAAGATGACGTCGATTCAAATTTCGAGCTACGCGCGTTAGTGTGGCGCTAGTAGCTACACTATGAACATGCAAATGAGGTTTGTTTTAAATAAGTGCTGTAAGGTTCGTGATCGTTATTTACAGTTGAGATTTGACGTAGTGGGTTAATGTTAGTCAAGGATGCCTTTGAGAAGACGAAGAAGCCATTACCTTGGCAGGACTTGGCAGGAATATATCCACTGTGCTTGAGTATTGGCGGCATTGGTCAAGGGAAGGTACTGCCTCATGAATACCAGGTTCCGGGCGGCCACGTGGTACTACTGAGATGGAAGACTGTCGTATTCGGCGTATGGCTGTGGCTAATCGAACTGCGTCTGCAGCTGAAATTCGAGCTGCAGTTGGCATCACAGTGACACAACAAACTGTTCCAAATCGGTTACTTCAAGGACAGCTCCGAGCCAGACACCATGTACAGTGCATTCCACTGACTCCAAACCACTGCCGTTTGCGACGTGAGTGGTGTCAAGCTAGAGCTCATTGGAGGACGGAGTGGTGATCTGTTGCGTTTTCTGATGAAAGCCGGTTCTGCCTTGGTCACAGTGATAGCCGTTTGTTGGTTAGAAGAAGACCATATGAACGCCTGCTGTGACCTGTCTGCGGCCCAGACACACATGGTCTACTCCTGGAGTTATGGTTTGGGGAGCGATTTCGTATGACAGCAGGAGCACTCTCGTGGTTATCCCACGCACCCTGACTGCAAATTTATACGTCAGTCTAGTGATACAACCAGTTGTGCTGCCATTCATGAACAGCATTCAAGGGGGTGTTTTACAGTATGATAACGCTCGCCCTTACACCGCTGTTGTAACCCAACATGCTCTACAGAGTGTCGACATGTTTCCTTGGCCTGCTAGATCACCAGATCTTTCTCCAATCGAGCACGTATGGGACATCATTGGACGACAACTCCAGCGACATCCACAACCAGCATTAACCGTCCCTGCATTGACCACCCAAGTGCAACAGACATGGAACTGTATCCCACAAACTGATATCCAACACCTGTACGACACAATGCATGCTCGTTTGCATGCTTGCATTCAAAATTCTGGTGGATTCACTGGTTACTAATGTACCAACATTTCACATTTGAAATGGCTCTACCTGTGATCTTGAAACTTTAATCAATTAAATATGTTACCTAGACAAATGTATTCCTAAAATTTCATTACTGTACAATAATTTTTTCTTGGTGTTGGGATTTTTTTTCCTTAAATGTAATTAACGAGAATTTTTATATTTTGAAAGTTTTGTAATTCTTAAAAAATGTATCTTTATTAAAAATATATTAGGTATTCTAACATAAATAAAAATATCTAAATGCTTTAAATCATTGAATAACATGTATTTCACTATTTTATGATTCTGGATAAAGTGATAAAACTAATTGTAATACAAATCTTGAAACAATACAATGAATCAAAATTAAAGTATCCGAGCATGTACGAAACACTTTTTTTAGAGAAACATGTATAGACACACTTTAACCATATTTTTGTGTTTAGGTCAATTATAGATTAGCAATAGAATGTCGATATTCAAAATAAACATCCATAATTTTTGAGAATTGGTATTTAATAGCATCATTTAAGCAAATTCTTAAAAATCCTTCAAATTTTCTCCAAGAAATTTTACTTTCATCAGAACAAGGATTATATCAAAATAAACTACATAGTTTGTTCAAGGAAATGAACTTACAAGCGTATGGATATAACGATAAATAAAAAATTTTAGATCCAGTTTTTGATTCACCATGAATTATTTATTAATTTTATGACGCTATTCTTCAAACATTAGGATGTAAATAAAAAAAATCACTCACTGTTAATTCTTTTAGTTCATTCCCTAAAAAAATAGTTCGGAAAAAATCCATGAAATTTCTTAGTAAGATGATTATTATATTTCGAGTTATTTCATTTGAATTGAGTAAAAAAATAAGCAAAAATCAATTTTGATGAAAATGCATTTAAAATATTCAGTTGGCTGTTTTAGAAATAAATTATGTGTGTACATACTTTACATTCACTACATTTATAGGCTATACCTTCTTCCTCTTCAGCTTTTAATATATTTTTTTTATCATCATATTTTTGATTGCAATTTTTGCATTTGTCAGTGAAAACTTCTGGATTTATTTATACTGTCTTTGTCGAACATAGACAAATGCTCTAACTGTATTTGCATTAGATTACACTCCAATAACCTTAAGCATATTCAGTAATTCTATAAACCTTGGTTAAAATGTATTACAGACATAAATGCCCCTAATTTAAAAGTTCGAAGCTCAACAAAGGCATCGTTAAATACAAATTTTTGCAAAACATCGTTGAAACTCTCACGGGCATTTTGCATTTTTCAGTGCAAAAAAAAAATCCTTTTTTTTAAAACTAAATTTGCGTTTTAAAAACTTTTCAGCATGTTTTGGGGTATTTAAATCGGCACTTCCGGATTTTTAAATATACACTTCCGGTTTGTCGATCATATTAAAAATATCAATATTTTAACTTCTAATTAACTTAGAGACAAAAGTTAATATATTTTGAATAGCTCAAAGGCTTGTCTATCCAACAATATACCGTTTCTAGCGAAAATTAAACTGATCAATGTGTTCAGATATTTTAATGTAAGCATATAAAATATATTTCGGAATTGCATCTTTATTTTCTAACATTAAAAAAAATGAAAATTTTCTGAAAAACTTTAACTGTATTTTATTGAAAATAAAATTTTTCTGGCTAAACTAAAAATAAAATTTGAAATGCATTTTCATTCAAATAAAACTAAAAACGAGACTTCGATAAAGGTTAAATAAAAGGTATATTACTAATTTTTTCGAAATTTCTTAGTCGATATTTTCTTACACGTAAAATATGATCAATGTAAATGTAGAAAAAGAAAATAATCATGAATGGAATTCGGAAACATGAACCAAAATTTGATCAATTCGTGGAAGTTTGATTTGGAAAACATGCCGATTTCCTAGACAATTGACATTAATGAAAAGACTAAGCTGTTGTTAGCTTAGCGAAGAACTGACAATTGATGGCATTATTCAGATGCTTCGGTAAGTCGTTGCTATAGAAACAGACACATCAAATACAGATTTTCCAGAGAGTCAGTTGCTAAAATGACATTGTTTTTCCACGTTTCTAAGCGGATTAAAATATTTTGAAACAATATATTTTAATTAGGAATATATTTTAATTGAAGGCTAAAAGCAAAAGCACAGAGCATGCTAGGAAAATGGTTTACGAAGCAAAGTAAATGCCGTTAAGATGTCAAAAGTATATTCCCCTCCTTTAACAAACCATTTTTTAAATCACTGATTTGTACAAAGGTTTCAAAATGTAAGTAAACAACATTCTAAGTTACAAATTTTTTATAAACAATTATTTTTCTAACCTTTCCTTTTATTTAATAAGAATTGCATATTTTTGCATTCAAAGTTAGACAATTTCAACTTCCTTTTATTTTCTGTCCTATGTTTTAACAATATTTCCGTATCACAAAAAATGGAAAATTAGAGAAATCATTAAATTATTTTAGAACTATACAAGCATAATATAGGGATTTTAATCTGATAAATTATTATAAAAGGGACCTGAATATGTTGAGTTTTATAGCGAATAATCAATACTCAATTATTGATCGAGTTATTAAAATACTTAAAATTCGGAAATAGAATCTTTTTGTAGACTTTAGTATCTTTGTACTTTTAAAAGGCAGTTTAAGATCACAATTCTCATTTTTTTATAATTTTAAAATCCATTAATTTAGTTTTCCATATATGTGGGATTTAGTTCTACTATACCGTATATAGAAACCGAGATGTGATTTTCTTTGTAAACCAGTGTAGCTAAGAGCGAAACCAGCAAATGAATGTTTTCTAGCATTTTATCAAATATAAGTCTTTCTGAATCGTAACTTATTTTATATGTTCTTTCCGCAAGGCACGCTTGATAGAATACTCTTCGAGTATTTATTCCGAACAATTTGACATTTACATCTGCTTTTGATTATTGTTTATGTTGTCAGAGAACTTTTTTTTACAAGTAAATCAAAATTTTAAATGATTTTTTTTGGAAAACTTGGATTTCATAAACACATATCTCAAAAATGTATTATTGTATTACCTTGATATTTTGCATATATCACCTTAAATGTTCCAAAGATAATGAACTAATTATATAGTTTTGAATTGAATAGTTTTTTAAGAGCTGCCTAATGTACTTTCAACTACAAGTTTTGTGAAAATTTCACCTTAGAAATGTTCAATTATTTATAACATTTTTGAAATTGCACATATTTATTATATTCTAGTTTATTCCCTTCACCATAATTTTCCATATCCCCATGTTATTCCATGTATATTTCCATTTTACATAATTTTAAGTATATTGTGAATAAAAATAAATGGGATATGTGCAATATAATTGTTTGTATAGAGCTGTTTCTTTTTTTCTCAATGTTCACAATTTTTTACCCAATTTGACACATTTTATGAATTTCAAATCGGCAAATAATTTCTTGGTTATTTTTTTTCTTATTTACAATCACAATGGTCCTGAAAACGAATTTAAATTGCTTGTTAAGGTGAATATTTCGAAAATTCGTCTCATTACATAGATACTTTAACATATAATGCTAAAGAATATTCACTGTGTATTATTTAAAGATTGAAAGTCAAATTAACTATTAAACTTGCAAATTATCTTGAAGCCCATTGAAGTTATATAAATTGAAACTCGTACATCCGAATACTAATAACGATAATTGCCGTATTGAAATGTAACGGGAATAGTAAAAAAAAATATTACTGTTCCAAATTTAAATTAATTCGCTTCTGCTGTCCTCCTGTCTGCGTTGTAATTTGCTTCTAGGATGTCCCACATCCTGGATACTAAGTAAAAAAGGGGTTTTATTTAAATTTCTATTACTTATTTTTATTTTTAAATTTAAAAACTAAACCTCAATACCAATAAGTGAATATCACTACCGAATTTTCAAAAAAAGTAATAAAATTTCCTAGTTATTTTTTGTCATTTTCACTCTTTTTTTTTTTAAATAGCAAAAATTAGAAATATTTTTTTAATATTAAAATAACCATTATCATTCAAACTTCAAGTATATAATTTAAATAGATAATGATATTAGTTCATTCAATTTCAATATTTTGCATTAAATTTATAGTTTATCCAGTTATACTTTGTATAAACTATAAGTTTCTCCAATTATTAAGAAAATACAAATTTCAAAAACCTAATTTATTCACTAAAAATCCATAATACAATGCACTATAATTGTGAAATATTACATCTACATTATCATCATAAAATTCATTAACTATATTACAGATAATAGCTTCAAATGAAAAATGTTTAATATTTTGAAATTCGTTTACATATTTTTTAACTAATAGAACAAAATTTATAATGTATATGTAGTGATTCCACACCTACCTAGGTTAAATTATTTTTATATAGCACATTTTGTTAAAATTATTTTCACTAATAAAGCAATATCGATGCATATAATGATAAATAAATATGCATATAATTTGGCACAACTTTATAAAATCTATTTCACTTATACAGTAATATCGATATTGGATATATGCAATATCGATGTTACAAATGCTAAAATTCCACATCTAAATAGGTATATCATTTAACACATCTTATTAAAATCGATTTCACTAAAAAGGTAATATTGAAATTGTGTACACATTTTGTTATTTCACTGAAAGAGGAACCTTCATACTACATATGAAAAGTTCCAAACCTACATATGTAGTTCATTTAGCATATCTTGTTAAAATAGATTTCACTAATAGAGCCACACTAATATTGTATATGTAAAAATTTCACACCTTCATTAGAATATTTGAGATATCACACCCAGATTGGTACATTTGAGACATCACATATACATTGATATATTTGAGATATCAAATATACTTTGGTATATTTCAAATATGAAATATACATTGGTATATTTGAAATATCATATTTACATTGGTATATTTGAAATATTTCATCTACATCGGTATATTTGAGAAACTCTGATATTGCATACTTAAAAAATCCACACAACATAGATATATCATTGTTAAAATTGTCACTCATTAAAACAGAATTTACTAATACTAAATTTCGTATTGCATATGCAAAAAAATCCACGCCTTCATAAGGATGTCATGAAAAACATCTAGATTAAAAATCATTTTCACTAATAAAGCAACATTGATAATGCATTTATAAATATCCAAGTCTACATAGGTGTATAATTTGTCACAATTTGTTAAAATTGGTTTCACTAATAATACAACACTGATATTGAATATTAAAAAATTGAGCACCTCTATAGGCATATAGATAAAAAAAAATGCAGTTCAATAAAAACAGATGCAGAAAATCATGAATTATTTAAGTTAATATATTACCCTCAATTAGTTGTTTTTTAATCCGAGCAAATTTCTTTTGTTAATATATGGGCTTTTTTAAAAACAGCAAATAATCTAAAAAATTCATAAGAATAACGTTTTCTAAAATCTCGAATCCCTTAATGACTTAAAAGATTATGTTATGTATGTTAATTTTTAGAAAAGCTATGTAAATCATTCAATTAGAAGCGTCGAATTTCTGACAGAAAGTTATAGTTTCTTCCAACTTAAAAGAACATGCAAATATTAAATTCACAACGGTTTCAAGCATTTCTAAGACATGGTAAGATGACTCAAAAAAATAATCTATTGAAGAAACAATACAATTGTCGATGATTTGCTGGAAATAGTTGAACTCCTCATTAATTGTTCTAAAGTATGATTCTACAGACCTCAGCTTTTTAGTGATTTCAACAAAATTCAAGAAAATGAAGGAGACGTTCCTCCATTCACCAGGATGCATCGTGTCTAAGATATGACTGTACATTTCATACACCTCAGTGTATTTTTGCTTTAAAGGTTCAAAAACCTTAGAAACATTCATGCATGTTTCCCTTACTAAAGTAAAACCTTCTAAAACTCCAAATTCTTCAATAAGATTTGTATTTTCTATTGCCATTTTTATAAAAGAGATGCTCTGTATTTCAGTGATTTTTAAAACTTTTAAAAATAATAAAGATAATGTACTCACATTTTGGCTTGAGGTAACTTCAAAAATATCTGCAATTCCAAATTCACTTGCATTGATTGATTGAAAAATAATCGTGTTTTTTAACAAATATTTGTTTGTATAAATATGTGTGCACACGATTATTGTTTAGTAAAATCGTATATAAAGGGTTTCTCACTTTAATACTTTTATAAATATGTTGATACTTTAAAAAATTATTTCTTTATGACTGTCGATTATACTTTTCAATAGCTGTGCTACAATTAGCTCTAACTCTACCAGGAATTTCGGATCCCACTTTCAGTGTCATTTATTATTTTCTCGTGTTCAAAAAAAGGACTAAACGATCAATCATGGCAATAGAAACGAGAAGGATTAAAATTTTTGTTCGAAATTTATATTTGGGTCCGATTCATCTAAACAAAATCAGGAATCGACTGAAAAAAATATTAATATATATTTTATATTTTATATGAGTTGTTACTTCATAATAAATATATTAATGATTTAAATGTTTTTCTTAAATATTAGTATTTCTTTTACTTGATCCATTAGGCCTCTAAACTGTACTTTTTAACACACCCATGCTGAAATTACCTGCAGCTGTACTTGGAATTTTAGATCTCATTTCAGCGTTAGGTTTTTTTTTCCTTTTTTTTTTTTTTCCTGATATGAAAAAGTGAACTAATGAAAATCAAATACAAACGAGAAGTATTAGAAAATTTTTGCTCGAAATGTATATTTTATCTGACTCATTTAAACCGGAATTTTGTACTTTTCAACAGCTGTGCTGAAATTAGTTGCTGATGTATTGAAATCAGCAGTAGCTGAACTTGGGATTTCGTATCCCACTTTCAGCGTTTTTACTTTCTCGTGTACAATAATGTGAATTAATGAATCAAATGGAGCAATAGAGCCTGTCAGAGTCCGAAGTATTTGTTCAAAATTCAAAACTTTTCACTTGAAGTTACAATGGGAGAGGGTGAAAAGTTTTGAATTATTTCTAAATATTTTAATATAAATATTAAACTATTAATTAATAAATTTTTAAAAATTAAAAAAAATTAATAGAAATTAAATTATACTTTTAAATTTTTAATTAATTAATAAATTTTTATAAATATTTAATTATTATTAATTAAAACTAATTTTTGTACATTCAAAACTTCTATTCATCATTTATTTTGCCTTAAGTAAGAAATATGAAAAATATGGTTGAGCTCGGTTCAGTTGATTAGAAGTTGATACATGTTACGTGCTTTCTTAATTACGTACCCAAAGAATATACAAAGCCATAATAACTTTCATTTTCTTTAATATGTGGGTAGTACAACGGCTTGTAGGGTATAAGCATTGGATCACAAAAATATTATTTATTTACCTTTTTCAAGCATTATAAAATACTAAGAAAATAATTTATTTTTGGGCTGACTTGATGCATTAAGTATAAAATATACTCTAAATTTATAAAACTATCTTTTTTCTGGAAATGAATATTTAATTAAAAATTGTATTAGTATGAAAAAAAATTCGGGTTTTCATTATTCAACAAATCACGATTAAAATCAGGCGTAAGATTGAAAATATGATTAATTAAACCTGGATCATAAATTTTATAGACATAATTGTCCTTTTCAACTTGTACTTACTTTAAAATTCCTAGGCTCTACACATGCAAAAATGACATTTATTATCGTTAATTTTAATCAATATCTTAATTTTAATCCTCATTTTAATATAAAATTTATTAAATTAATATGAAAAATATATTAATCCAGCATAAAATATTAATTAATCAAAGCCTCCAACCAACAGCAAATGTACAATATTATCCAATTATAGAGTTTGAATTAACTGGAAAGGGATTGTTTCTTTTTAAAAAGATTCGCTTTCTTTCCTGAATGACGAATAAAAAAGAAATAATAGAAAGTTTTCCGAGAACCATGATTAAGTTTTTTTTTAATCAGTACTTAAAAAATACCTTTCGTTATGTTTTAATCAAGCCTAGAGAGTAAAATAAAAGCCCTATATTAAAAAAAGAAGCAAGTTAGAAGAAAGTCATTATCGGAAATTTCCTTCCGTCAAGAAATTATTTTAATGAAAGTGAACCACAAGTTTCAAAGAAATAATTTACTGATTTAAGCAATGTTTTTATGCTAAGACTTTTTTAATCCTTTTGTTAAGGCTTGTTATTTCTGAATATCTATGGCCTTACAAAGGCAAGCCCTAATGGCATAGAATTTTAGAAGAAATGATTTGCATAGAAATAAAAAATAAAAACTTTTCCATTTCGAAATATCTTGGCTTCTTTATTTTTTCTTTCTTTGGTCAGGTAAGAAAGATTTATTTTAACTACTTCATTTAGACTTATTGAGTTTCAATTCTTCTTGAATTAAATCCAAATTTGGTTTTATAATATGAGTTACTATTTAACCCTTTCGCCCTAAACTTCTCATGTCAGAGAAAATCTCTCCCAAACGTATCTCTGTTTTTCTCCTACAGTATTGTTTTCTCTGTACAGATTAGTATATATCTCTGTATACTAATCGTATTATTTTAGTATATATACTTTGTATACATTATATATTAGAACAAATGTCTATGTAACTGATTAAAACAAAAACAAAAAAGAAAAACCCAAACAAGTAAAAAATTACAGTTTTTTAAAAGTGTTAATATATTCTCTCCCCAACAGTTCTCTGTTTTTCTCCTCATGTAGAGTTGCTTTCTCTGCACAGATTAGTATATATCTATGTATGCTAATTACATTATTTTAGTATACATACTTTGTATACATCATATATTAGAACAAATATCTATGTAACTGATTAAAACAAAAAAAGAAAAATTCAAACAAGTAAAAAATTACAAAGCGTTTTAAAAGTGTTAATGCATTAAAATGAAGGAGACCTTTTACAGTGCGTTACAGCCAACCTGATGAAGTTCCACTTGAACGCACTAGACTCGTTATGGTCGATGAAGAGGTTACTATCTTCCGCTCAATATAAAGTGGCCAACCTATTTGTGGGATTTGATTTGGTGGTCCATGATAAGACATAGACTGTTCAAAAACAAGCCTCAAAACTCGAGATTTAATGGTGGTAAGGTAATGATTCTTGAGTATTCGGGGACCTTTATTTTCCTCTTTAAACTTGTCAAGGGTGGGAGTAAGTATTAAAAGTCTATTCAATATATGTTTAAGAAACTGGAAAACTTAAATCCTTACTAAGATAAACAATATCCATATATGGGATTATTCAATATATGGATGGAAACAATATTCAAAATTCTTAAAGATATCATAACAAGTAAAAAAAAATTTTAACTGTCCTTGACCTGTTTACTATATCTGACTACCCTACAGTTTGATTACATTTTGATTGGCATATTCATATACTTTTCTTAAAACATCTAATTTTGGTGGCATAAAATGAGTTAATCACATATTAATAAAAAATTAATAATCACTTAATAAAACACAACAGTTTTAACTGTGAACCTTAGATTCTGTTCTACTATTTTCTTTACAAAACTAAATTAAACTTCGTTTACATAATAATCTTTTTTCGAATAAAGAAATTTTTGAACGTCCATTTTTAATTACATAATGGTTGGTTTGCATATATATTTTTCAATATATATATATAACATTCATGATATAATATAAGAGAATCACATATTAATGAAAAAAATATTGATTGAACTGAATAATCAAACAATCACGGTAACAGTCTTAATCCGTGATTATTAAATTTTGATTGAAATATTTCATCATGTAATTTAATAAAACTTTGATTGCATAACGGCCTTTTCCAAATAAAATAATTATCCAATGCCACCGAACAGATGCTTCGCCACATTTAAGTTGATTTAACAGTTGTTACTGAAGAAAAAGAATTTTTACCTGAGAGGAAATGCCCATTGGGTAAACAGAATTAAAGCACTTTCAGGTAGTCTTAACAGGCAAAAATAATTAATAAGAACAATCAGAGAGTGCTTACGTTGCATTCATTTCGAATTTGTGCCAGATTAAGAGACGTTAATTGTTTCGCTTGAGTTAGCGGCTCTTCTTTGTGCGCACACCTCAAAAGAACAATTAAGAAATTCCTACGAGATTACAGTCGAGTTGTAACTTCCTGATTTTATTTGTTATTGCTGGAATAGAAAATAATTTTGGTGGAATGCGAAGAACAGCAGTTAATTTGCACAGCATTCCATGAAAAATAATTACTTTGAATGCATTAAGATCTTTTATAAGAATAGAGGTGTAGATACTTGAATTAATTTGATGCTGTTGATTTATTTTAATGAAAATTAAAATTCTCCATTTTTGGATTTCACACTGCATGGCTCTGAAAATAAACAAAAAGTTAACTGACCAAATATGCTTCGACTTATGAACCGGATGGGTTTATATATATA
>JAPMOQ010013788.1:191580-224726 GCA_026543055.1 Argiope trifasciata
CCTTTTTGGTTAAATTTATTTAAATGTGCAACAGATTTTCATATTTCTCAAAATGTATTACATTTTTAAATAACTTTTTCATATTTACAATACTTTGTATTATAATCGGCAAGACATCTATAGTATTAACTAGTTTTTAAAAAAAATTTCCTTCGAGCGTAATTGGATATATTAAATCCAAACTTGAAAACCAAATTTCATTTACGTAGCTCTTTGCCTGTTCCTTTGGAGAGTACATTTGTAATCTAACAGATACTAATGCTGATCCTGATTTATACTGATACTAATTTGATACTGATGCTGATCGTGATTTATACTGATACTAATTTGATACTGATGCTGATCCTGATTTATACTGATACTTATTTGATACTGATGCTGATTCTGATTTATACTGATACTAATTTGATACTGATGCTGATCCTGATTTATACTGATAATGATTTGATGCTGATGCTTACTTTAGCTAATTAATAATTAAAGTAGAATTTCACTAGCTTTTCCCATTTTGTTGTAATGTTATTAACTAGAATTAAGAAAATGGACGGACGTTTTTTAACAATTTTCTTTCAAAATTGCACAAAAATATAGATTGAAACCATGAATTCATCTAATTTCAGTGATTTGCAGAGAACATACAAATTGCATTATTTGGTTAGAACTATAATACAACTCTTCAATTAATTAATAAATCAAATGAAAGGTGTTTTTTTAAAATTAAAAACGCTTTATAAATTTTAATTTTGAAAGCAAGAAATATTATAAAATATATGTCTCACTTTATAATTGAATTTTCTCAATATCTTTATCATCAAATCTACCAAAAGAAAAACAATGGTTCTTTTATATCTGTTTAAAAACATTTTATTTTCTTCTACATAATGCAATCTTCATATCCTAAGAAATAAAAATCGGGAAATGTCCCTAAAAAGACCCGATACCTTATTTATTTATTTATTTTTTGAAATCTTAAGTACTGAAATCCCATTCTTTGATTGTATTTCATTAATATTTTTTTAAAAATAAATATGGAAAAAGTATTCGAAAAATATAAATTACTTCAACTTCAGTTGAAGAAACACAATTGTCTGGCTAGTGAAAAAATGGACAAAAGTGGAAGTGGAAATCTCACTACTTCCATTTTTTTCCCACCAAATAATTAAGTTCGCATTAAATTGTTTATATATTTTTTATTATATTTCTTTTACTGGTATTTTCGTTGAGATGAATAAGACTAATTCAATAGCTCTGGTTCTCTGATTTTCTTTTATGAAAGTCAATACAAATCTAATCAATACAAATCTAAATAAAAATAATTTCTAAGCACTTACATTCCTATATCTAGATAAATGAATGAAAACAAGCACGATTTGCATTTTTTTTAGAAAGCAATAACAAATCATATAATGACCAGTTTTAATTTAAATAGTTTTAAAATAAATTTAATTAATAAAAATAATAACTAGTGAAATTATTATTAATTTATTTATTATTTTTAATTTTTTTTTATTTCTTTAAGTGTTATCATAAATTTTTAATAAAATTAATTTAATTCTAAAACTTACTATGAGATGGCGCCACTAGTAAATAATCAGAATTTAACTATATGGTTAATTGATAGTTTGATTCTAAAATAATGAAATAAAGTGTTTTCATTCAAAACAAACCAATTTATTTCAAAATTCATGCTCATCAGCTAAAAAATAAAAAAGTCAATAATAATATTTCAACCTTGTAAATTTCAAATAAATAATATCATGATGCTTAAACGGATATTTCTTTTCGATTCCTACAGGGGATGTATAATAAGCAGTTAAACCTAATATAACTGCCCTAATAATTTAACAGTAATTCAATGTGGATGGAATAATAGTGCTTTTCTATTAAGGTAAACTACAATTTCCTATTACCTCGATACATTAGTCATCTGTTAGCTTTTGCGATCGCTACTCTATTTGATAATAGAACCAATATATCAAACCAATCACTGCTTCTCAAGCTAATTGTGGTATCCGGTTTGATCTTAAATGGGCAGTTATACTTGAGTACCAGCTCTAATTTGAGCAATTGACAACTAATAAACGATCCCTTTTGATTCAGATAAATGGATTGATATTTTAGGAGATAGAAATTTGTATATAATCGATTTAACAGAATCCTATGTTGATGTAGTAAATAAAAAGTTATTGGTGACATACTGATACAAAATGTATTTTAATAGAATTTTGCTCTTGTAAATTAGCAAAACCTAAACAAAAAGTGGATTTCCTTTTTACTTTCTTGTACGTGAATATATGAAGAAGAGTATTGTAATTATTAAATAATTCGAAATCGAGGGTTTGATAAATCTCCACGTTTCCGATTATTAATTGAATCTAAAATCCTATGGTTTCGAAATTGAAAGCTTGCCATCAGACCACAGCAGACCATAAGAACATGAGATAACTAAATCGAAACTACATAATTTGGATCATCCCTGCATTGTTTAAATAGATTAATTGACTAATAGTTTTTTATCAATTACAAGTAACAATTAAGTGATGTTAAAGTCATAATATATCATTTTGAAACGTAGATTTTTGAAGAGAAATAGAAATGAACCTTTCTTCATTTTAGAATATTTCGAAATAAAATATATATCATTTTAAAACTATTTCTTATTCTAACTATTCTAGTCACAGTTAATCATTTTGAAACATATTTTTGAAGAGGAAAAGAAATGAAACTTCCTTTATTTTTGGATATTTTGAGCTAATTTATATGACCTTTTAAAAGCGTTATTTATTCTAACTATTCTAGTCACAATACATTTTGATACATAGATTTTTGAAGAGAAATAGAATTGGATCTTTCTTCATTTCAGGATATTTTGATATCAATTATATGGCTTTTTAAAACAAATTTCTATTCTAACTATTCTAGTCACAATATAAAATTTTGAAACAGATTTTTAAAGATAAATAGAAATTCTTCTTCCTTTATTTTAGGATATTTTGAGATAAATTACATGGTCTTTTAAAACCGTTTATTATTCTAGCTATTCTAGTCAAAATATATCCTTTTGAAATATAGAGTTTTGAAGAGAAATAGAAATAGACCTTCTTTCATTTTGGGATATTTTGAGATAAATTAAATGGTCTTTTAAAACTGTTTATGATTCTAAATATTATTGTTATAACTCATTATCTAGGGGAGGATTCTATACCGAATTAATCTATATCTCATGAATTATCAGAAATTATACGTTGCATATAATAAAGAACGGAGAAAATAATAAAGTTTAGGTATTTTCTATTAACCAGTAACATAAAAGGAATTTTTTGAACTCAACACTTCCATTGTAATAAATTAAAACGGATTTTCTTGAAAATAGAGCATTTAAAAATTAAAATACTTTGTCATATCATTATTAATCACTTTTACAGGTTGCAAAAGAGAAACTTTCTTATTTGGAAGATCAATAAAAACAAAAGTACATCAGTTATTTTTTTTTATTCTCTTTTTATTTGATATTATACTATCCCAATTTTTTTCACAAAGTTTTAAAAAGGACATCGGTTAAATGACGACCCCCATTGCGCATACACTGATTAAGTCGAGTTTTGAAGTCCGTGTCCACTCTTCATATCAATCGGTATGTTGGCAATGGCGTCGAGAATGTTGTTCTTGAGGTGAGCTATTGTCCATGGCCGATCGACATAAACCTGGAATTTCAAAGTGAACCTCATCACTGAAAAAAAAACAAAAAAAAAAACGACCGTGTCTTGAGACAGGTTGTCAAGCAGCGTTTCACATGCATTTTGAGGGGAAACAAAATCGCGTTCATTTAATTCTTGCGCAACAGCCAATTTATAGGGATGAAATTGAAGATTTTGATGGGGAATTCGTCAGGGAGTGGTGTTAGAAATTCCCAGAACAACTGCGTGTTTGCGAGCTGAATGCCGGGGAGAACGCAGAACTGACTACATCACTCTTCCGACATTTTCCGGAGTTTCGTTGGTCCATTGTTGTCCATTTCTGGGTTTACTGACACTTCTATACTACCGAAATGAGTTAACCCACGGTAGAATCAATTTACTGCCAGGAACGGGTCTGTGAGGAGAAATTTCAAAGCGAGCGTGGAACGCACGTTACGAGACAACAATTGAGTGACCGTTAGAAAAGAAGCTCTCGATGGCGAATGTCCTTTTCTCTCTAGACCCGAGCATGATGGCAATTGACTAGAGGTGGAAACAAACTTTCCCTTCCAGTAGCGCTACCTATCACCCGTCTACCTACCGAACTCACCTCTCGGGAGTTTTACCAAATAAGTAAGTTTCTCTGTCGCACCCTGTATAATTAATGAAAGACATACGTTGTTTCACTCACTATTTTCTAGATGCAATTTTTGCATTGTGCAATGCAATACTGCATATTAATTTGTTAGAATTAAATATAAGTATCAATATTTATATATCTTGAATAAAAATATTGATTAGATAATAAAGAAACTGTAAAAAACCAATTAATAAACCAAAATTAAATTTCAATTTACACGCCTTCAATCTTTTTGTTAGAAATATGAGTGCTAGCCGTTTAACTGAAATTATTCAATGAATCTTTGAAATGTTTAATTTGATTCAACATTGAAATTGGATTAAAAACTAATATTTCTTTTCAAATTTATTCTTATTTTTAATTTATTCTCAGTCATCTTAATGCAATGATCCTGGAAAACAGTTCTTAATATATTGCTTTTTTATATTGTGGAACATGAATGGGAAGATATTCATCCTTTCATTATAATGCGATCATTTCAAGTATAGGAAAAGAATTTACGTATACAGATTCGCGAAATTTCTTTCTCAAAGAAAAATGAATGACATGAAATCCTGACAGTATTCGATCAAATAATAACGTTTTCCTGACACAAGGAAAGGCGTTTGTAAAGGGTCGTTTTCTTCGTATCTTTGACACAGACCATTCATCATTCCAATCTGTCACATGATAAGGCAAAGTGAAAGAATGTTAATACCCAGAAGAAAATATTTTTATGCTCATGCTTTCTGAGTTTTACTGTCGATCATGCTATAGATATTAGAGTAAAGGAAAAAAATATTTTATTGAAGAAATATTAAGATAATTAATTCATTCAGTTTTATTTTATTTATATTGACCGTTAATAATATTTTTGGTCAAGATAGATTTTATTTTAATATTTTATTGGCCACAATAAATTTTATTTCCATATTTTATTGGTCAATATATATTATTTTTCATTGTCCAAATATTTTGTTATACACAAATATATCTAATTTATACTTGTATTAAGCTTTCATTGCTATAAACTTCCACTGAGGGAATCTCTTGATTGGGTTCGAGAAACATTCGATATGGTAGTTTGTGTCCAGCCACCATGGTGGTTACAAAAAAATGGTGGGATGTGGCTATCTCTCATCGATGACGAGACGTACTTGCCTCAGGAAATGCTGCACAGTGGCCGGTGAGGACCACTAGAATTCAACCACAGTTCTCGATAACGTTTTTGTCACTGTGTTCCAGTTATTCAGTTTTATCCGTCTGCCTTAGAGTGTGTCTGAGTAGCCAGTTTATGATTTCGATGTTATTACCATACATAAACGACTTTAATTCATTGTAGGTATCATGGATTAGTGTGTCGTTAACTTACAGGATTCTTTAGTTCAATTCTTAAACAAATTTGGGATGCTTGCAATAATTCCATGATTTAACAAACATATTTTTAAATATTTCATAAATTACTGAGTTTTCGAACATTTCAACGACCTAAACAGAGCCAAAAGTTTTCAAAAAATTAAGTGTATGTAACGATAATTTCGTTACTAACTCTACAAAACAAAATTATTTGAATTATGGTGTATTTCTTTTAATTTATCTGGAATTCTGTCATCCTGAAAGATCTTAAAGGGGGTTCTCTGGAAGGGCATATCAAGCATTTTTCAAAAAATTCTAATGTAATATTCAGTCCTTATATTACATATTGACTATCCACTAAACTCATTTTACACAAAATTATGGCAAATATCCACACTCATATTCCCCTACTAATTAAACAATTCCTCTAAAGCATCCTTAATATGGGGTTTTTTAGAAGGGCGTCCATATTTCTTTTAAAAAACACCTTTAATTAGTATTTAAATTGCATCGTCTCTGAAGACTGTCAGGTAAATTCAGAGTGTAAATATGAAGATAGTGAATCCTGCTGCTGAAAAAAAAATGAAATCCAACGAAACAGTGTTATCTGTATTCCCGTTAAAGAGATTTCAGAAGAAAATCTACAAGAAAAAGACCAGATACCAGTGTACCGAATGTCAAGTATCACTTTGTGTTGTCCCTTATTTCAAAAACTATCATACAAAGACTAATAATTACCTTTTTTTCATTCACCCGATATAACTCGGGATAATTAATTAATATTAGATGCTTTTACACCCGTAAAAAATTAAAAATTCAACTTAAAATATGTATATTTGCTTTTGTTTCGTTTCCTTGTGTTTAATAATAAAATAAATTAAAAATGTGATGACTTTTTTGCAATTGTTTTCAAAAAAGTTCTATGGTAATCGAATAATATTATAAAAATTGAGTTATTTATTCATTTTACCTTTGTAGAAGAAAATATTTCTTTGCTTTCTCATACATAGATGTTGCACTTTCATCGACAATAATTCAACATAAATGAGAACTTCATTTTGTGTAAACACTTTGCTTTAGTAATTAAAATACTGTTAATTATATTAACGATGTATTGATTACTTTAACAAAATCAGTGTAACGTCTATTAATTAATCTAATTACCCTGTCAACGGCACTTTAATGGAAGACACACACATCCACTTATGCTTAATTAGGCTCAATTTAACCCAGATGGCTATTGATCTGAGAAAACCACTTAACTCAGTTTCAGCAACACTTAACATCAAGAGATTCTGAAAATTGAAAATATCATCTATTTTATAAAAGAAACTGAAGGCTTAAAAATTTATTCAAAAAGATGAAGAGCTCCTCCCATATTGCTTATAATGGCCTACCATAGATCTTAAAAATCATACGAATTTCTAGAAGTGCAACACATTATAGTGTTGTAATTTTTAAATTTTACTTATTGTGCTATTACTAAAATTGATTCACCTTTTTTTGCTTTAACTGGTTTGACTAAATCAACATCTATAATCTATATGAATAATTTTTAGATCATCTAATTTACAGAAATATCTTAAGTAACATATCATTTTTAAGTTTTTAAATAGATACAGTAGTTTAGTAATAATATTTAAAAATAAATGTTCGTTTTATTTCAATTGTACAACAGATGACAAAAAAAAAAATAACATTCTCATTTTTTGAAATAGATGACATAAAAGAAAAGTACTGTTGCACAAACCTTAATATTTAATTATTTAATTAACTTTAATTAATTTTGATTTAATTAAATAATTATTAATTCAATAATAGTTATGATAAAAATCAAATAAATTTGTTGAGGAAGAAGAGTTTAAATCTGTGTTATATTTTAGTTACTTAAACCATAAATTAATACTTTGATAACTCTCTTTTTGATTAACATATACTACTCAATGACAGTCTGCAAACCCAAAAGTTAATAGAGTATCGATCACCAAATATAGTGACTCTAAATCTAACAGTTGCCTATAAAGCAGTTTGAAGGATTTTTCCATAACTTGATATGCAGCAAACGTCACTTGTAATAACCACGATTATAATAATTAATTGGTTATACTGACCAAAACACAAAGAAACGAATCTTCAGGATCTATATGCAAAAAAAAAAAAATGAATATCGTTTCTAGTAATCAACACTTCATTTGTCATAAGCAATTTGGTTGTCCAGGAGTTATCTAACTAACATTCGGAGTGTAAATTAACATTTGGTCTTGTGAGCCTGTAATTGAAACAGTGAAGGTCCCACAGCCTTCTAGCCAGCTGCTGCATCGCAACTGCTAACGACAAATTAACGGGACTTTTATTTCTCCATTCGATTTTGCCTTGTACACTGTGATAGGAATGGTAGCAATGGTCGAATCTCCACCACATAGAAACCAGCCGTAAATTAAAGTGGTTGTAGACAAATATTATGATTAAAAGTATAGGTTTTTGTAAGAGGATTTTCTAAAATTTATACACACATACATAATTTTCTAACATTTTATAAATCGATGAACAAATCAATAAACATAATAAAATATTTTATGGAAAAATTATACTTTGTTTATTTAAATTTCTGTCATTTTTCATTTTGAAACGCAATTTTATTTTTAAAAAAATTGAGTTATTTTATGCAAATAAAAAAATTAAAAAAATTCAGAAGATGCAGAAAAAAAAAAGAACTGAAAAATATGCCATTTTTCATTTTTAAAAGCAATTTTATTTAAAAGCTTGAGCTATTGTATGTAAATGAAGAAATTCAAGAAGGAGCATAAAGTAGAATATGACTGTTGCTCAAAACTCATTATTGTTCCAATTAAAATATAAAATATTTTTCTTTGTAATTCTTTCTGTCATTTTTCATTTTGAAATGCAATTTTATTAAAAAAATTGAGTTATTTTATGCAAAAAAAAAAAAAATAAATCCAGAAGATGCAGAAAAAAAAAGAACTGAAAAATATGCCATTTTCCATTTTTAAAAGCAATTTTATTTAAAAGCTTGAGCTATTGTATGTAAAGGAAAACATTCAAGAAGGTGCATAAAGTAGAATATGACTGTTGCTCAAAATTCATTATTGTTCCAATTAAAATATAAAATATTTTTCTTTGTAATTTCAAACATAAATAAAATGCATGAAAGAAAATATATTCATATACTTAGTTTGATTAAATTTTTAGATTAATGAAGAATTTTTCTAAGAATTTGAGTTTTTAATGAGTCAAATTAACAACTCCTAGCCAGAAACATTACATTCCATTTCCTCCTTTGATTAATTAAAATTTAAAATATTTTATTCTCCGTCTTTCTGTTTTTATCAGCAACAATATGCAGTAAAAATCAAGTACTAACGAATGATAATGGATTTATTTTTCAATTATAATAAAAAATTATCACTTTTATATAGTATTGAACTTCCAAAAACAATTAAATAAAAAATAGATTGTAAAATTATAGAAATCGACCATGCATGTCGTCACATTTTTTAAACTGAATTCTTCAATTATTTTTTCGAAAATAAATATTGTTTAAAAATCATTCAAAGAATTAGGAAATTATTAAGTTTATGAATAAAAATAATCTTTTTCATGTTTTTTCAAAAATATTCATCAATCCCTAATTGATGAAGTGCTGTATCCAGCCTTTTATGTTATGTCTTTCGGTCACACATTTTCTATTGTTCTATTATCTAGTTTCATGACCTTCAATTCACATGAACGCTTTCAACTAGTTTCAGCGAATGCTCACGTTCAGTGAACATGTTTCAGTGATTGCTGATGTTCAATAAATTCTCAACATGTTTGAGTTAATACTCTTGTTCAGTGAATATTCGACATTTTCACTTTTTAAATATTTCAGCTTTTTCTTGTGACATGTCTGTGAATAATTAACTTTTATAGAGAAAATTTTCCAAAAATTATTACTATATCATGAAACATAATTACATAATTAACAGACTGATTTTTACACTAGCTTTTAACATGCATGTTTAAAATGTCCTCGAAAATCGTGCTCAAAATTTTCACAGGTTTCTGTTAGAAATAATGGCGACACAAAAACTGTTTTACTAATTTATATTTTTTTTTCATATAATTATTGAATTTTCTATCATATTTTTATATATACCGTTATATACCGGAGAAATAAAGGATTTAAAGTGCAATGTTTTTCAAAAAATATTACTTTTTGAAATATTACTTTTCCGTAATTTGAGAAGAAAATGCATGCTTAAACCGAATTACTTTTTCTAATGATACGATATTTTGAATAAAAGTTCTAAAATACATTTATATATTAAGAAAAATATCTGCAGAATATATAGACGGACTTTCTTATTAATACTTTTATTAGAAAATGTATTATGAATGCAATGAAAATGTTGTATTCACCTCAACAGTTAAGCCCTAAATTTCCACCTCCCCAGTTAAGGGTTAAAAATACAAGATTATAAAATGATTAAAAAAGGAAGTTTCTAGCAAGTGATTTTATTAATTACAATTAATAAAACATTTACGGCCATTCAGTGTTAAAATCAATTGTCATTTATATCTTTATTTAGATAGGAAATGTCACGACCACACATTTGTAAATGTAATAAATGGATACATTAGCATCAGAACTATAATGCATCCTCTGATGGGATGATTGATCTCTACCTTAAGTGAACATTTTGGCAACACTTGACATTGGAAACCAAGTATTTCTGAATTTTTTCTTCAGTCTGTATACGGTACTCTTGCTTGCATGTGAGGAACCCCTGTTTACTTAACGAATGTAATTTTTATGGAATTAGTTCATTAAAATGTCTTAAACTATTACTTGTATAATTTCCATAATACTGATTTATAATTCACATGAAACTATATTTTTTTTTGGTTATAAATATAAAAACTATTTTCTATAATACTACAATTTCTATTAAGTTGAATCAATTTTCATTTATATCTTTATTTAAATAGAAAGAATCACAGTATACATTTTTATATATATTAAATAAATATTGATATATGCTTCACATGGATATGTTATTGGTTGGAAACGTAAAAGTTATTTTGCCATGATACTAAAATTTTTCTTAAATAAAATTAATTTTCGTTTACAACTTTTTCGAAACTTCTAGAGTATTAATCTTTGTTATCCAATAAAATAGTTAAATATATTAATACTTTGCATTTATACTTTTCTTTTTTTTCTGTTTTAGATTAAATCAAGCATATAATGTTCTTTATTTCCCCTCTAGTATTCCGAGGTGGAATGATAAATTTCAATTTAAAAGCAAATCATTCGTGAACCTTTATTTATATTTAGCTATCAGTCCCATAATTCATTTTTAATGCATCAACAATCAAATATCAAAGCTTAAACAATCAGCAAATAAATGATCTTTCGAACTGAAATATATGCGGGCCACAATGCCATGCTATTACCTATGATATTCTTTTTTTGAATTCATTTAATAGTATTTTTTATGTAAATCTGAATAGGAGTTCTTGAAATCATTTTAGAATTTCTTTCATTTTATTTTAAAAGCTTAGGAGAAGTAATAAACTGTTCATGGCCAAATAAAACCTGGTTCCGAAAATAAATATATGAGTTTTTTAAAATTTTATTAAGGTAATTCACAGTTTCATTGCAGATGAAGCATAGAGTGCACTGTAAATTTATTTTACATAGAAAAATAAATAGAGGTATCTATTGAAAATAAATTAGTTCATTTATTTTAAAATACCTTGATCTTAACTTACCATATAAGAGGAAAGCGAAGCAAAACAATTCTTTTATTTACAGCCTTATATACGTACACAAAAACAATTTCTTCACTTTAGATTAGTATTATTTACAAAATTCACACATCAGTTATAAGTTTAATCATTAAATAGTTTCTCGATCGAATTGCAAAACAGACACCAAATAAGTGCTAACATGCTGTAAGCCCAAATAGCTAGTCCAAGTGGCCATTCCAGAAATGCACCAATCATTATCGGGTGAATCCTTACATAGAAACGCGAATCACAAGGATCTTCTCATAGAGTTAGGAGAAACTTCTTCAAAACCCGACGTTTCTCCGAATCTATTTTCGACGCCACTCAATCCCTTTCTCATTTCTCTTCTCTCCTCTGTCTCCCCTTTTTTTAACCAAAAATACCATATTTTATTTCAGCCAGTTCTCCTCCTTTGATTTTCTCATTAATGAACTCGAGTTCCCTATCAACCAATAGCTGCTTCCTCAATAGTCTCCAGTAGATTGTTGGAATGTCTGTTAATGATCCATTTTTGTAGATAAACTCTTCCCGAACACATAATCAATTCACAGCTAACATCGGCCAAAATTCACCTGACTTCGACTATTGATGATAGCATTTGTTGGTTATTGGTGGTTTCATGAAGATTTGATGATGATTTAACTTCTGGATGTTTTAGGTTCGTTTCTCTTTAAGACATAATGGATCTATTTGAAATGATGGAACAGACATATGTGGCTCTGAATCAAACATTCTATCACTATCCTCAATCTCTGCCGATTCGGCAGGAATTTCTAACCCATATACATCCCTTTTTGTGTTTTATTTATTTATTTATTTATCTCACATACCGCTGGAGACGCCGCTTCAAGTAGTGGATTAATATTCCAAGTTTAGGCTTTTGCTTTCTCCAAATAAGTACTACCTATTAAAGATACATTGAATTTAATTGATATCTCTCCTAATATTTTTCGGCTTTTAATGTCATAAATTCGATAACCCTTTCTTTCTGTAGTGTATCCTAGCATTATAATACGTTTTCCTGGAACAAACTTGCTTTCGAAACTTGGAAATAACTCACACATTTTTATTTGCCGAGTTTTTTAAACTAATTTAAATTTGTTTTCACATCTTCAAAAATTTCAAGAGGTATTTTTTTTTCTTTTTCCTTATGTGGAGTTGCATAAGGCACTTGGGGGCTACAATTTATGCTTTTTAACCCAAAATTTTAATAGACGCTCACTTTTATGTAATAAAGAATTTCTAAAACGATTCGGTTAGCCCTTTCAGCTTTACCATTACTTTCACTATTGAAAGGAATAGTTTTATTCATTGAGATAACCTGAATTCTAATCCATTGTCAGTTCTTAATTTTTTAATTCTTTTATAAGTTAGATTATCATATTTTGCTTTAAATTCTAAAATTATATTATATACTTCATTTTTATTTTTTAAGAAATAAGCATGATACATACAGTAAAATCATCCACTAATATCATGAAATATTTTATGTCACCGAATGATTCGGGTTGAACGTGACCACACAGATCAGCATGAATCGACTCAAGAATTTCAAAATTTTGATTTACGTCAACATTAGACGGAGTTTTTCTGGTTAACCTACTTATATCAGAAGTTTCTCATCTAAAGTCATTTATATCATTAATATCAATAGAAAATTTCATTTTAAGCATATACTTAGGTTTTAAATGACATGCCTGTTACTATCATTTTGTTGTCCAAAACTCGGTGACTTATATATCTTTGACATCACATTCATGTATTACTTGAGTTATCAAAGATACCCATTCTCAATAAATTGTACTTTTTGCAATCTCATGGTAGAGTCAGGTGCAATATATTTGTCTACATTGATCAACAACTAGCAGTCAGTTTTGATCTATTACCATCTGTCTTGAACCCATTTTTCTCTGATCTTTCATAAATGATGTCATAATAATTCATAAATACTTCTTGCTTATTCAATCTCTTATATATCGTGCCAACGAATCATCAACTAAGTATGCTTCAACAATAATTACTCTTTCGAATCCTGTTAGATCTGAAACAGCAACTCTTCTTAAAGAAGACTATAATTTTTTTACAGAAGCTCCTAATGCAATAAATCATCAACTTCTTCTTTGCGGATGATTGGTAAGAGGTCTCTGATTATCTCTGAGATATATATATATATATATATATATTATTCAACTTATTCTTAGAAGTAAAAATTTAGTATTATTATTATTGGAACAAAATACTCTTAACGATATGATTAGATACTTTAAAGAAAATCAGAGGTTATATTCGAAAATACGTTACAGCTTTGATGTTGCAGAAAAAGATTTTTAAGAACTATATATTTTTTTGTTATATTAGTTTGTTAATAAAGCATGAATGTAGACTACAGTAAAAGCTAATTATTCGTGCTTCCTTCATTCGCGTTTTCACTATTCGTGGATTAAAAAATGCGACCCGATTCCTTTATTCGCGTATCTAATAAGTACATACATTAAAATAAAAGGATTCCAATACGTATCCAAGTAAATATTCTTTGTAAATGCCGTTAATTGGGCTAATAAAAAAGTAAAATAGATCTTATTACAACTTTGCCTAAATTATGTTGTTAAATGATATCACCGAGGACTAAAATCGACTTGGAGGAAATGCTAAATTCACAACCCATTGAAGAAGAGGCTTCATGAAGCCCTGGAAAATCTTAGTGAAGGTTTAAGAATGGTAAGTAAGCTTTGTGATTTCTTTATGAACATTGATCCGTCTATGGAACGAAGTCTTATTTTGAAGAGACAAATTGCTAATGCGACTGATG
The DNA here is from genome assembly GCA_026543055.1 of Argiope trifasciata. NCBI lineage: Eukaryota > Metazoa > Arthropoda > Arachnida > Araneae > Araneidae > Argiope > Argiope trifasciata. The sequence goes on from JAPMOQ010013788.1 coordinate 205,835, forward strand.
CGTATCAATCTGAAAGGAAGGAGCTTTTGAAAACTGTCAAATAACTTCAAATTCTTCAAACTATTGCCGAAGTCTTAAGATAATTAATCAAAATGTTCAAAAACTTCAATTAAATGGATTTATATATATATGTGTTTTGTTTTATTTTGTCACCTAGGAACGTATCCCCTATAATCCCGTATAAATCACAATTACGTATTCACGGTTTCTGTATTCCCGGCATATTTATGGAACATATATCCCGCGAATAAAGAGCTTTTACTATATTCTTAAAAATAATTTATGATTAAATCAGTTTGAAGTCCACCTCTGAAAACTTGTATTCAAGCATTCCTTTCATCTATAAATAACAAATTAATTAATCTAATTAGCGTATTATCCATGTAAATATAATCGAAATACTAAAACCATGCTTGAAAAACTTTTAAACGTAATCATTAAAAAATAAATCTCACAAGTGATGAATTAATTAGAAAAAGTCTTCATTGAATAACTTCTGGAGTATTATAATTAATTTATGTAATGAGTACTTTCAGCATGGTTCTGAAAAGAAATAGGGCAATGCCGGAAGATAAAATTCTGCTTGAAAGCTTTTGATATAGTTATATTTTAAGCAAAGGCTAGTGTTTTCACAAACTCTTGTTGAATTTGGAAGTGCTTTAGGCTGAAGACTTTTTCTAATGTGATCCTTTTAAATCTTTTTAATGCTTTAATAAGTCAATTTAAGAGCTTTTGATATGATTTAAAAACAGTCATCTTACGAGTAGTTGTCGTATTTATTGATGTGAAAACAAAAATATACTAATGCTTAAGTTTTTCACTTAAAATAAGGCATATTTTATGATTGAATTGATTTTGACTAAATATATAAATGCAAAATATTCGAGTTTTTGTTATAATTCGAATAGTTACGAATTTCTTTCAAATTTAAGAATATAAAAATAGAAAATATTTAAGTGTATTTTGAGGATAGAGATACAGTATTTCATAAGAAAGATATATTAAAATGAAGATGAATGTTTTATATATTATTAAAAGAAAAAAAATATGTAAATTACGTTGACTTGCTGAAAATACGCTTATTTCTCGGCTTTTATTTTTTAGTTTAGTTTAGTTATATCAACGCTCCGCTTTAAAGCAACACAAGGGCTAGTTTGAGACTAATCGCATAATTTTGAAGGGCGGTCAAATGACGCCGATGGTACCTGAGCTGCCACACCGCCTCTTAGTCTGCACACCACACCAAGCCAGAGGGATTTATTTTTCAAAGTATTGTCTGAATAATTGTACTTTTACTTCAAAAGTGGCCATAGGTTGAAAATCAGCAATTATTGCTTTGACTAGGACAATTCTTTAAGAATTACATACCGAATACTAATAGATTATCTTTTTTGACCATCATTTTTATACTTGATGAAGCTGTATTTTTTATAGAATAGTTATAAAAAATATTTGAAATAGTTACTCTTTCAACTTCTGTCAAATGTGAATCCGTAATTTAGGCCAGAACAGAGGATAAATCACTTACAACAGCTACTGACACTCTGATTTTTTTCCCCTATGATCTTCTGGTAATAGGTGTCTGGCTATATAGTTCAGGTGCCATCCATGTCATTTGACTGCGGTTCAAATTACTATGTCCGCCCCAAAACAACCTTATTGCTGCTTCAAAACAGGATATTAGTATAACAAATCTAAACTAAACTAAACTAAATTTGATCTTACCATTCAAACGTTCAAGACGGAACACCTCCAAATTAATACGAGAAGCTTCCAGCATAGTAGCTTGTTCTACCCACCTTAGAGGATACACAAAATGTTAGGAGTTTGGTTCCTCCCATTGATGACGGAACGTATTTCATTAGACTATAGTTGTAAAGTGGCCGATGAGTGTCCCTAGAACAACCACAGTTCCATCCAATGTTGCTGTAGCGACGGTCGGAGAATTCATTATTTTATGAGTGTATTTTCGGCTGGTGGAAGAATTACTGATACGCGTTTGTCCTTTCAAATGCGTCTCGATCTAAAGAAGAATATACTAATAAATATACTCTGTGACAAGAAACATGGGATTTACACAGGAACAATAAACTGTATTCAATTAAGCCTTTTCTAAGCGTGTTGACAGTTTTACCTGTAAGTAAGAATGATGTTATATTAACACGTTTTCGTATAGGGCCCACTCGATTTACTCACAAACACCTACTATTTGGTGACAGAGAGCCTATGCGTTCCATATGTCGCACAGATTTTGCACTTCATCACATTTTGATCAAGTGCCCAGCTTTTAATATTCATCGTAACCAGTTTTTTCACTCATCATCCTTAACTCTCGCTGATTTATTGGGAAAGAACGATCATTCATACATTTTTAAATTTCAATACTATTAATTTTAACCTTGCGTTTAAATTCTTCAACTTTCTTCTTAAATTTTTTCATTATAAATACATAATCATGTGCTACTGTTTCCAGTGTTTTTTAGCTATTATATTCTGCTTTTATACAACTATTCATTTATTTGAACTTTAATGATCATTTAACCACTTTTTAACCAAATGGATGGCGCAGCTATGCCAAAGATGGCCCTTGTACCAAAAAAACCCAAACCAACCAACCAACTAATAAATATTTGAAATTTTTATATAGTAAATTTGTCGAGAAATGAAATCAAGTAGCATAAGCTTGAGATAAATTATTTATATTTTGCATTCCATTACTAATAATTCAATGAGTTATCATAACTGTAACAGGAACTTCTGTTTGAAACAGCAATTGCGTCTTCGTAATTGTGAATTTAAAAACTTCCAAATACATTTACCTTAATAACTGTCTTTTGAAAAAAATATTTCACCTAAAACAAAAAATTGTGGTTTTTAAAAAAAACAGGTTTATACTTTACTATTAATTTGTAGAAGTTACTGCTCTAAGTATTGTTTTAGACCAGGCAACCATTGCAAATTTAAACATCTGCCGTCTTTTGAAGTAAAAAGCAATTCTTCAGAAACCTCTATTAAAATATAATAGCCAATAAATAAATCTATTTTCAATCATTTCATCGTTATTCAAATTAGGAATTTTTAATAATATGAAGATCTTTATGATATTTATCATATTCATCTTATATATTTTATATGAAATAACCGAATATTCCTTCTCAAAATAAACGAATATTTTCTCTCTTTATATCTTTAAACTCTTATACATTCTGAAATAATTCCAAAACTATTCTAATTACAAAGAAATACTTGAATATTTTACATTTAAACTTTTAATCAAAATCTATTCAGTTATAAAAAATTCTATATTTTCAATGGAAGACTTAAGCTTTAGAATTATTTTATTTTCAAATGAATAAATTCGAAAACTGCTCTTATGAGGACCATTTTTAATTCATTCCAAAAGCTCTTTAATTGACTTATTAGGAGCAATAAAAAGCTATAAAAGGATCCCATTAATCATATTCATTATAGAGCACTTCCAATTCTATATGACTTTGAAAAAACATTAGGTTTACTCCAAAATATAACAATTTCAAAAGCTTTCAAGACGAAATTTTTTTGAGAGGTATGTTAAAAGTACTAATTACAGGAATTAATTATATTACAAAAATCATTCAATGAATACCTTTTCTAATTAATTTATCAATTGTGAGAATTTTTTTAAAATCCCGTTTTAAAACTTTTAAGCATTGTTTTGTTACGTCATTTATTCTTTATAAGAATAATAGATTGTTAATTAATTATTTATTAATAAATTAAATCAACAAAGAGAGTTTGAATACATTATTTTAAAGATTAATTGCAGGCCGATTGTGAAATAAATTATTTTATGGAATAGTCCTCATTAGCAAACTAATTTAATAAATATGATGTAAAATGAAATTATAATCCTTATAAATATTTTTTCTGCAACTTTAAAGATGAGAATTAATTTCCGAATAGGATCTTCAATTTTCTTTAAAGCAGAAAATCACATACTTTAGAATATTTCGTGGAAATAATAATGATAAAATTTTACTTTCTGAGGACATGTCAAAATCCTAATTTTTGACATAGATTTGACATGTTTATTGAGCTTATAACTGATCCTCGGCAGGTGTATGAAGTTTAATCCTTGATATGATATAAAAGTATCTGTTAAAATATCTAAAAATTGAATTAATACTTCAGACACATTTTTCTCCAAACTGGATGTGACAAAAAATTTAGCACAATTGTAGGCACTAAATCATAAACTGAACTTGATGTTATTAAAGTCAATGTTTTTTTTTTTTTTTTTTTTTTTTTGAAATATTGAGTTTGCATGTTTCCGAAGATATAGTTAGTTAGGCGTGTAACTGTTTGCGATTTGGAACGAAATTTGGTAGATACCAAGAATGTAGATGTTGTATGTGTAACAAATTTTAATCATCTTTCTTATTTTTTTTTTTTTGCTGTCTTATTAATCTAGATTCGGACAGCCGAGAACACAAGATATATTTTGCACCAAACTAGGTAAAAATGTAAAAATAAGTTACAAACAATACATACCAAATTTCTTCCGCCAAGTCTTTGTCGCAAACAAGCAGATATTGTCCAAAAATGCGTTTTTCTAGCTTAGAAAATCTAAAAGCCTGGAGATTCTTTTTTATGATTTTAAATATTTTTTTTCATACTTCCTATACGAGAAGGCAAAAAAATAAAAATAAAAGGCTATTAGAAGAACATTTTTGCTGCATAATGAAATGTAATAGTTTAGATATTTTTCAATCCAATTACCATTACTTTTTAAGTATTCATCGTTATGAGATGCGAAATTTTGTGTCCTTCAACATCAAATAAATGCTACCTGAAGCAAAAGTGGTAGAGAGCTTTGAGATAAAGGCTCAAATTTGGGGACCAATGAGGAATCTCTACTTTTCCTTATTCTTTTCCTCAACTTCAACAAGACCACCGCTCACTTCGTTCTTCAAAGTACACATTTTCATATGCTTCCTTGAATCTTTGTCATATCCTTACCATGAAATCATTCACCGATCTTTATAAGTAAACATCACAGATTTTCTTGATATTTTCAATTGGCTTCATATTCTTAGAATTAAGAAATCAGTGATGGAAATTAATTCATATGTGTTGGGATGCCTAATTCTTTTTTTCAAAGATATTTTGAACCCTCATTATGCAACCATTCATAAATTATTTCTATTGTTCGTGAACGAATTCTTAAAATTAAAGCTTGATCTGACCCACGACAATTCGCCTGCTCGAAAATGTGTAAGACTTTGAAGGACGCCAGGAAGAGAATCATTTTTTATTTATTGAAAGGCTTACAGACATTGCCAAAATATAGACGGTAAATAAGAGTATTCATTTTAGTTCGTAAAAATAAAATAAAATATTTCATTTAAATAGTTAGCTATTATTATTAAAATATTAAATATTAAATTATTATTATTTAAGTATTAAATTAAATAACAGCCCCGGATTTTAGAGACTTAGTTGGAAAGTACAAAGGACAAGTAGTAACCTATATAAGCATAAAAATAATATCACAATATCTTATATCTGAAACACATTCATTGCTTTTGTGTAAAAGTTTAAAACTCTACGTAGATTCTGAATGTCCTTCATGATATTAAATTGCAATTGAATTGAAAATTAGTTAGTCAATAAATCGCATAGTATTCCTGTATGAAATAAATGATTTCAATGAAACATTTCTTTATCTCTTGATCGTTTTATCAAAAATCAGATATATGTATTAATTCCTTAATTGTATTTGTCAAGAGATTTAAAGACATATTTGATTCTAAGAGTTAAAACGATTGTCTTGTCGGCCGATTGATAATAAATGAATTCTAATGTAAATACTCTGAAAGGCTTTTACCGAATTTGAATTCACAGTGATCTCTAGGGAATCAGGACTGTTAACTGATGTACTCACGATCATTTATCGGCGTTGGGAAATTTAAATACTTCTTAGTTAAATATACTAATTCTGGCCGAGTTAACTAACTGGATTTAGGAAACATCTAACAAATGTCAGCTAACTAATGAATTATTAATTAAAATGGTAACCGTAAGTGGAATACTTGATGTAAGAACTCAACCGAAAACGTGTCTAAATTTTAGAATTTCAGATGTCACTAAGTGTGTTATCATGTAGTATATACTGAAGGAAAAGTAATTGTCACTGATTGAATTAAAGAGACTGATAGAGAAATTTGAGAAGGTTTGACTGTTCATAAGCGCATATGCAAAATTAAACATCATCGTAGAATAACACCATCTGATTCTTATGGTTTAATGCATAATCTAAAGAAGGGTTAAATTTCAAGATAATATTTTAATGGAAGCTTCAGTCGGTAAAGTATAAAAAATTTTATAATGCGCTTTTATAAAAGTTTAATATATCATAAACTTTTATAATATAAAACTTTAATATTTTATTAGTTACTTTTTATCTTTATGATATGAACAAAAATGTATCATAATCGGCAGAAAGAATTTGAAGAAGCTCTACGTGTTTTATCATATTAGAACAGGATTTCGCTAAGGTTTGATGTTTTTAAAGACTCAAAATGGATAATTGGATAGATAGCTTGTGATGCATCATTTTTTTACTTTTAGGGTTATTAGAAAATAATGCAAAAATACATACATACATACATACGTGAATACACACACTCACACATGCATACATATAGAAAGAGAGATTTTGAGACCAATAGAAAAGTGTCCTGATTGCTTCAAACCGGTTTAAACTGGTTAATGACTTAAAAACTAACAACGTTCGCATATGATAACTTGAAATTTGGGATATTTTTTTTTTCATTTATTTATTTATTTTAATTTTTATTATTTTTAATCATATGCGTCAAGGAATCTAGACACATGAAATCTGGAATGTGGCTTTTTTTTAATGGGCAAGTGGAAAGTGTTGGAACTGAATATTGTTACTGCGCCTATATTTCAGTTAATTTTGGGCATCATAAACAATAAGGTATTTTGTTTATATTTTTGTATTTTTATTATTATTATTGTACATTGTTTATAATCTTCTTTGTTTATGTTATGTCATTTTTATATATTATGAATCTTTGTTTATTGAATAAAAACCTGTTTCGGTGTATAAAAAACATTTAATTAATTTTTTGCTCCTAATAAAGATAGTTTGATGATAATTCTAAGCGTTTACAGTTTTTAGCCTTAGAGTTGCTTCAAAAAATTTAAAAAAGTTGTTAAAAACAATAACTGAAACGTTTGAGTAACTGTAAAATAATTACAATTGCTCAAAGTTTTACTCAAGTCAATTACTAAAAACAATTAATGAAATTAAAAAAAAAATATTAGTTTTTTGAATTCATTTTTTAAACTACTATTTGCCCTTTATTGAAAAATAAAATTGCAGACGATAAATGCACTTCGAGCATTATAAATATTTTGCATACGAATATTTTTACACTAATAGTATATTATATTTTCTATAAAAAGAGACAGAAATTTTTATCCAGTGAATCTCTATTAAATAAACTCAAAAGATAAAAGGATGGGAAATGTTTAATGTAAGAGATCCTTCAAATATTTCTAAATATGATCCTTCATATATTCAATTATCAAAAAAATAGATCCAAGAACAAAAAAGTAGTCTTTTTGTAAATAAAATGGTAGTTATATATATAATTTTATTTCGATGCTTCTTCATACATTTTATTTTTAAAGGCAGTATTTTTAGAGTGAATTTTAAATTTTCATTTGAATAGTGCAATTATTCCCATGTGCAAGAAAGTGACACAAAATTTAAACCATCTGAACAAAAGAAATTGGAATGATCATTTGGACAATTTTTTAGAAATATTATTGGCTGCAATTTCTGTGAAATAAGTTATTGGTTGTAGAGTTTTTCAAAGATGATAAATTAAGGATTGTGCTTTAATTCTTTAACTTGATTTTCATAAACCTTTTTTTTTTTTAATTTTTCTAGATAAACATTTTTCGCAAACTAGATAATAAAATCTGATATAAAAAGAATAACGAATAAATTGATTAATTTCTTGCATTTTTTTAAATATTCGTCTCACTGAGAGGTTGAATATAATGCTTCATAACTTCGACACTCAGATATAAATGAATCACTCACTATTTTTATTATCTAAAACTTTTTTTATACACAAAATTACACTTTCTATTTAAGTTTATGAAAAAATTTGTTCGAGTAACATTCAGGTAATTCGTAAAAAAAAATAATCAATTTTCTAGTTGTAAGAAATTTTAAATTAAATACTTATTATTATACAATTCGACCATTATAAAACTTGATGTAAATAGAAGTTTCTATAAACTACATAACACTCTATAAACATAGATTTGTCTGCAATATTCAAATTGAAGCTAAATTCTAGAGAGAAATTTCAGTGGAAGTGATTATTGAGGATATGTTTCAATTTAAATTTAAAATTGTCTTCTTTTCATGAATATCATATTAATAATGCATCTATCAGCAACAAAGATTTAAAAATCATTTTGAGGTATGAAATCTTATTGTACAAAGTACAATTGAGTCAGATCGGCACTCACGGTGAGAATAGAGCTCCAATAAGCAGAACAGATCATTCCACAATCTCCTTCACTATTGGTAGATATCAAAAGTAGTATAGAAAGTAATATGAACCGAATATATATATATTTGGTAAATAATTTTATTTCTTATTTTGATAACTATATGTGAATTTATTTTTAAATTTCTGATTAAAATTTAAATCCTGGAATTACAATATCAATATTGCCTATATCAACAAAGATAAATTAATATTTCAATATTCGTTTTTATATAAAATTTTTCATATAGCTCAAGATAAATTAATATTTCAATATTCGTTTTTATATAAAATTTTCTATATAGCTCAAGATAAATTAATATTTCAATATTCGTTTTTATATAAATATTTTTATACAGCTTATTCATTTTCTTTACATTGTAAGTTACATTTTTTAACTCGGCTTTTGATAATTTTTTCTCTGCGATTACTTTCTTCTAGCTTACACTTTATGAAAGTCATTATATTTTTATTTTTTTTCAATTCATTTCATTCGTATTCAGAAATATTAAAATAATTGTTTAAGTACTTATTATTACAACTTTAAACGTAATCTGTATAGGTAATGAACATTCCAACTATTAAAATTGTTTGGTACAGTACACAAAAGATTTTTATTATGTATTTCTTGGGAAACTAGGGGGCTGTTAGTAACAGAGGCAAGTTATAAAACGATTATACTCAGTGAATTTCTCATATTATTACCTTCTGTGCCCTGTTGAAACAAGCACTGATAATTTTTGAACATATGCATTGTTTTCACTTGTAAAAGGCCAAAAAAAAAAACAACTCATAAATTTTGATTTGGGATCAGACACTTTGTTCTTTTAGAGATGTTTTTTTTTTATTTATTTTTCTTCTATATATAAAATGCTTAATAATAACACCAATTCACCATGTAAATTCATCATATGATAACAATCTGTGCCCAGTTGAAATAAACAATGAGAAGAGGTGAACATGTCCTAAGTTTGAACAAGTAAATTGGCAAAAAAAAAATAATAACTCATAAACTTTGATTTGGGATCAGCCATTTTATTCTTTTAAAGATGTTTTTATTTATATATTTTCCTATACATAAAAGGATTTAAATGTTTCTTTTATTTTTTCATTAATTACAATATATATATATATTTATAAAACATCAAAAATGCCTGAAACCAAATGATGGGACAAGTTGTAGCTTGTTATGCATTGCGAGAATCATTTATGGTTACTTATTATAGTTAAATATTTTTTTTAAAATCAGCCAGCACTTTCAACGCTCAGATCTCTAAGAGCATGAACTAAATTCATTTAATTAATAAATAATTTAATTTAAAGATAAATATTTCTTTAAAAATTTCCTAATTCGGCAATCTCATAAAGAACCGATAGGAAAAGAATATTATTTACTATCATTATGCCAGATAATGATAATTATTAAATGCGTTAAATAATTTAGTACAATAGTGATCACGTGTAAATAACTTTATAGTATTTTATATCCTTACAACTTACATACATGTGTTGCAACTTAGTAAGTTGTAACAGCAGCACGTTTTGAAAAAACTATTTCTGTTTCTAAAATATTCTGGTGAATTTGCATATACTTTAATAGAATAATTAAAATATAATAAAAGTTGTTATAATCAAGAAAACACAAATGCAGGAAAAAATATGAGCATTTCGTCAAAAATTGTTACAACTACCTTAGTTTCCCATACTGAAAATTTTCCTTGTAAATTGCTTATCGAAACAATGTAAAATATTTAAAAAAAATATCTAAAATGGCTAAAAGGAATAAATACAAAGAACTATAAAAGAGAGAGCTTATCGAAATTTTTTTTGATTATTTTCGAAAAACTAAATAATTGAGATGATATCTTCCCTAACATGAGAAAGTCTCGTAAAGAATGTAATAATATGAATATAATTAGAAATATTTTATTTCATATATTATTTAATAAAGCACACAATTTGAAGTCTACGAAAACGGAGGGAATTAAAGATACATATACTTTATAAATTCATTTCGTCAGAAGATAATTTGAAAAGGATGATTTTAATTTATTTAGTTTAATAATTAATCATATGATTTCTGATTCGTTCAGTATCTTTAAAGAACAGTGCATAATGAAGCATATATTTCATAAATATCCTATAAGTATATCTACAACGGATGTTGCAAGATGTTTTGTAGATTTACATAATTTATTGTATCCTTTATCTTATGAATTTTGAGTAATTTGTTATTTCAAAGCTTTAAATAAAATATGCAAAAATGCAGTATTACCTAATTTATCTCTTAAAGCCAAAAAATCAAACTTTGTTGTTTTAAATAAATTATACCTACAGGAATTGAACGTTTTGAAAATCTTTGTACTGATGAGAATCATTTAATTTTAATCATTTCGAATGCATTACTAAGTTATTTAAAATGCAACTCGTGTCTGAAAATTCTTTATTATTTATTATAACTTTGATTAAAAATTTGAAATTAGATATCATTTTTGTATTTCAAAATCGTCCTGAATATTTTAATTTTGGTATCTGAATTGTAATAATATACATAATTATAGATATTTTACTTTTATTTAATTTAGTTACATTAATATTTCTTTAAACAATACTGGGGCTTTTTGTGGACATATTTCATAATTTTAAATAGTTTTTACAACTTTCTACTTCAATGGAAAAGGATTTGGTCCCAGAGCATACAGCTTACATTAGGACCGCCTATGGAGCAATTTTTCAATGGAATCGAATTTCCAATCTAAAACCATGGCCACCTAGCTAAGACGCTACTACAATACCACCGTGAACTTACACGTGAATATACTAATTGGTCACGCTTTTTATTGGTTTAGCATTAAGTTAAAAAATTGACATTATTCCTGAAAATTCATGTAGAGATTATTGGTATTATACGGATTTTATAATAAACATTTTTTGATAAAAATGTGGAAACACATCTTGCAAAATGATCTATCCGACTGCACAATGTAATGAAGGGATTAATGATGCTTCAAATAGGCTTGAACTAAGTAATGAATAAAATTAATTAAGGAAAATAATGATAAAAATAATATGTTCTTACATGATAACTTGAAATTTGCGATCCCGGATTTCGTTTTTTCTGATTCTTCTTTTTATCTTAAACTTTCGCTGCAGCACTTGCAAACTTTTAAACTCTGAATATGCAATTTAAAATCAGATATCTTGTAATGATTATTATAGTAATGATCTAGGAATTCGTATCTATGTCTTTTTTTCGGTTACATTTTAATTTGCACATTTATTTTCTTCCTTTTGTCTTCCTAAAATTCACCATTTATTTATAAATTTTAAAGGGTTTTATTGTTAGTCACTGAAGAAATGAAATTAAAAGAGTAACATGTAGCAAATTTTTATGTTGAAGAAAAAAAGAATTATAAAGAAATTGTTCATATTTTTTGAAAAAAATTAGTGAAAATTTGTTAACCGTTTCCCTTACATTTAAAAAAAAATGCAAAAAATCATCACAATTTTTTAAAATACTATTTAACACAATGAAATGAAACCAAACCAAATATGTAGGTTTTAAGTTGAATTTTGATAATTTTTATGGATGTAAAAGCATTTAGTTTTAATATCAGTTTACTATCCCGAAATACCTCGGGCGAATGAAAAAAAGTTAAATATTAGTCTTTGTGGGATAGGTTTTGAAAAATGGGACAACAGAAAATGAAAATTGATATTCCATATACTAGTATCTGGTTTCTTTTCTTGCTGATTTACCACTAGAATATCTTTTACGGGAGCACTGTCTCGCTGGATTTGATTTTTTTTCTAGTAGCAGGAATCGCTATCCTCCTAATCCTTACCTGAAAAATTATCGCTTTCGCTATCTTGAATCATCGCTATTATTTCACTTTTTTTCAACCGAATTATCTTTTTTATACATTACTAATCCACAAGCAGTATGTATACTATACAATAGGGAAAACACGTAACCAGTCCCGTAAAAAAAAAACGAGCAACCAAAAAATCTTGGCAGACTGTCAATAAAAGCAGAATATTTCCTTTCATATCCTCCTGGACAAGTAAAACCGTGATAAAAACAAATCGTACTGATAAATTCTGCTTCGCCCGAGTTTTCCCGGGATAATAATTAACTGCACCATATACGAACCCAAGATAACTCAGAATAATCAGGTAAGAAGTTAATTCGATCTAACCCTATATTGCTACACATTTTTTCTCTATATGTATTTTACCTTCACTTGAAATTTGGCCCATAGATTAAACACTATATTTATCTATAATCCTAAAAATATCATTCGTAGGAACACTTCATAGCACACACTTATTCATGTTCCTTTCTGCCTTTCCTGATGAAACTCGTTTCTACACAATGATTCTTTGTTTCCAAATGGATTCTGGATTCGCTCTCCATAATGGTCGAACTTGAAAGGAGAGCATTCCAGAAACACTAGAATGAATCGACGGGCGTTTCAAAGAATTCCCATTTCAAATCATCATTTTCTATGGTTATCTCTTTTCATAACTCCGAACTTTTGTGAAAGGTGAACAATTCAAAACATCATATGGTTTTGGCTGGTGTAGATCTAAAATAAATTTCGATGAGATGTGTATTTTTATGTGAATGGAAGAATTGAGGAAAATCGGAGATTAATAACAATTGACATAAAAACAAATGATCATATGAATATGGCATATACAGTTTAAATTTATTTATTCCTAATTGATAGGAGTTTTGAAATGTAAAAATGTGTATTCTGCCAGAAAGATTTTTATTGTCGTGTTTTCTATAGTTTATCTTGAAAAATAGCTTTTCATAATTTTAGAATATTTGTCTCGAAATATTGTTCAAATGAATATCATAATAAATAAACTTTAGAAAATAAATTCAGTTATAGGCGTTTTGTTGCATTTAACAATGGTACTGCAAATCAAATGCTATACTATATGGATTGTCTCAAAATGATTGCAATACATTGTAATTCTTTCAATATTAGAGGTAAATGGGCTAAGTAAATTGCAAAGTATTTCAAAATAAGCCATGGAATAAATCAATATTAATAAAAAAAGTGACATCTCATTTAAAAAGCTTACTCTTTTTAATTTTTTATGAAATTTGTCTATACATATTTAGACAATGAGAAAAAAATTATTATGCTACAACAATACAGCCCAAACTTGTATATTCATATCTTTAAGAAATTTGTTAATGTCCATCACTCATTTGCATTACTATTAACTGAAATCTGACAAAGCTTCATAAGGACCATATACTCAAATAGAAAAAAAAATGTGTCATATTATAAAGGATAGAATGCATCGTGATATTTACATTAAAACCCTTTCTGCCAATTTAAGGCAGATTTACGATACCGTTCTCAATCTTAATGGGTTTTTTATATCCAAAGTGCCATTTTCATTTCTAAAAATTAAAATACTAAATACATATATGCAAGTACTTTATTTTCAGATTTATCATATTTTTTTTTAAATATTCTAACAAATTAATTTATAAGCGATTATATCAGTTATTTAACTGTAATCTAACAGTTTCAAATTTGTGTGTGTGTGTGTGTGTGTGTGTGTGTGTGTGTGTGTGTGTGTGGGTGTGTGTGTGTGTGTGTGTGTGTGTGTGTGTGTGTGTGTGTGTGTTTTAAAATGCATAGGGAAACGCAGATGATTTTTTAAAAAAACTATTTATTTATTTTCAGTCAATCAAAAAGATACAAAATTGAATTTCCTTAAAAGAAATATGTATATTGATTAATATTTGTTTACAAAAAAATGGGAAAATATAAGCAACGATCATGGTTGGAATAAGAAAATTTCATTCCTTTTTTGTGTGTGTGGGTGAAATATGATATCGAAAAAGAAATCTGTTTCCGTGTGTTTGAAATCTAAAATGGAAAATTACTCGGTTCTAAATTTTGTGAAGTTACGCGCACAGCCTCTCAACATATCCAGGTCATTTTAAATGATATAATAACAGAGTTATTAGGAGAATACACCATTATGATTAGTAAAAAATTATGCGTTTTCAACAAGATGATGCACATGTACACAAGGCATTAAATGCAGAAAATTCGCACAATGATAACTTTAATAAACAATGGATCGATTTGAAAGGAGCTTCAGAATCTCCCTCCCCACAACACAGAGATCGTCGGGTCTTAAGCCACATAATTTTAATTTATGGTATTCGCTTCGAACATTAGTTTGTAGTATTCACCCCCCTATATGAATCTGGTTTTAAAATATAATCAATGCTTGCAACATTATTATTAAATAAGAAATCTAAAATATTTACAGAAACATTATGTTGTTGTTGTTTCTGATGGCATTTGTCACAGACAAGCCCGTTTGACTAATTAAGCAAATTTAGGCAGAATTTTTTACGTCTCTCGTTTTTCAATAGATCATTTTAGGGCCAAGAGTGTGACTCGGCCATTCACGTATCACATTCGCTTACACAACCTCTTTTTACAGGGGGGCACATTCACACGTCACACAGATAGAACAGATATAGAATAACTATGCCCGAACCGGGTTTCCAGCCCGGGACGCCCAGATAACGTGGAAGATGCGCTACTCCTATACCAAGACACAGAAGTATTATAAATGGTTCAATTCAAATGGGAAATATTTTGGGAATTAATAATATATTTCATTCACGAAGTTATATATGTAATATTCTTTAAAATATTTACTTTATTATGTCATTCTTTCTCTCTCTCAAAAAAAACTGAGGCTTAGTAGCCTGGTGGTAAGGTCTCGACTTCGGAACCAGAGGGTTACAGGTTCGCCGCCTGATTCCATCCAAGAACAATCGTGTAAGTGGATCTGGTGCACGTTAAATTTGTTGGGGATGGATATCCTCCCTCTGGTGTGATGTGGAAGGTTGGAGAGGGTGACAGTGCCAGATCAGATTTCGTCCTTATCATCTGACGGAGGTTCAAAATTCCGAGGCCCGTCACAAAATGGCGCTAACGTTATATTAGTGTCATTAGATATCTTGACGTTTGTATAGAAAAAACACTAAACTTTCTAAAATTTCTTTCATATTCAAAATTTTGAGTAGAACTTTAATTGGATTTTTCATTGCCATATTACAATCATATTTCAAAAGACTTTTGCAGTAATATGTAAAAAAAAACTGGCTCATGCCATTCCTCGTAGCACTTAAAGAATTGTTTCTTCGGCGAAAATAGGACCGAATACAAACTGGCATTATTTAAACTTTTAAATCAAAAGTACCACATAGCATTTTTTTAAAAATAAATGACTTAGACAGAGGTAAATAGTGGTATGCCTATGCGAACAGTGACACACTTGCGATCCTTATTTTTCTTTTATATAATCTCACAGTTAATAAAAAATATATCACTTATAATATATATACACAAATATATAGATATTTTATAAAATGTATTTTAGAAAGATCTTGGGATTCTTTTTTATATTTCTGGTAGAATAAAAATGTAAACTTATAATAATACATGACATATATTTAGAATTTAATATTTGTTTCGAATTTAGAGTCATATATATAGCAAGTTGTATCTCTTTAATCAAACAATTTTATCTGTAGTGATGATTAATAATAAAAAATTAAATATATACCTCATAAGATAAATGAGAATAATAGAACTCTGCAAATATCTTTGAAATTACTATGCAAGTTTCATTTTCTCATATTTATGTCCTATCATGTTTTGAATACTTATTTTTAGTAAAAATTCCCCATCTAATTGAAAATGCCATTTATAACCTAATCAGTGAATTTATGTAATACTAGAACATTAACAATGCTAAAAAGTTAATCATTGCGTTTCAGTATATATTAAATGGACATGTGTTAACACGGATTGTTAATGTGTGTTATTACGGAGTAATGATGTGTTAACAAGGAAAGAGAGTGTAGTGGCTTCTGAGAGTGAAGCCCCCTGAGCAGTCGAAGACAGAAGTCGGATATTTAGCTCAAATGAAGATGACACACACGAACTTTCGCTTGCACAACACTTTTGGTTGTTGGGGAGCTCATTCACACACCTCACAGATAGAATATAAGAGAAGAACAACCATGTCCTAAAGAAGACTCGAACCCGAGACGTTTAGATCAAGTGGAAGACGTACCACTCCTAAACCAGAATGCCGTCACTGTCCATTATATGGTATGCGTAATTAAACTATAAATAATATTTTAAAATTTTTTGACTTATTTCACAACTTTCCTACTATTATCTTATTGATTTATTCCCAGGATTTACTTGATTTATAATTTACACAAAAAAATTAGCTTAGTTCGGATTTATTCGATTTTACAAAGAAAAATATTTCTTATGGTTTTTCTGTCATAATATATTACGACCCAAATTTCAAATTCATTTATTTTAGGTTGTAAATCAATAATGACTATAAAGCATGAGCTAAACTTACAAACCAATATATGATGTTTCTAAGAAAAAAATTGTTTTTCAAATAATTCAAAAACAATCATTTTACTGGAAACGTTTCATCTTTCTTCTCTTTCAAATCAGAAAAAAAAATTCCTTTAAAAATGTTTTTACTATTGGTGAGAAAAATGGTGAAATATATATAAATAATTGTGTAGATTCGAATTATTTTACATCAATCAAGGATACTATAAAAATTTTTTTTAAATTATTAAGAAACCAAATTACGCTTAGTAAACGACGAATAGAAATGATAAAAGAATATAATTAGATTTAGGAGGTTTAAAAAGATTTTTTGGTGGTTTGTAACACATATTTTCCCCAGATTCTTTAGTAAAAGCGACAAAACAGTTGGTGTTGTTCCTCACGTAGAACGAGGCAATCGAATTTAGATGGTACATCAATCACCAACATCATTCCGTGAAACAAAGTATCCCATTCTGGATCCTACGTTGGACCAAATGGCTGTAAGAGTCCCGTTGACAACAATAAGAGTAAATTGACAACTGATAAGAAAAGAAAATATCGATTATTTTATTGTTATCGATATTATGAGAGTATATCTATCCAGAACAAAGTAGTGGGAATGTATTGGAAAGCCAGTTTTACAAAGAAAATACTGGGCTATTTTCAGAGTCTGCACTTTTACAATAAACTGTTTCTCTTTAAAATAGTTCTTCTTTCACCATTTTGATGGAATTCATGGAAAAAATGACACTTTCCATTTTATTTAAAAAATTATGATGAATATCTTATTTAGCTTATTGCACAGTTCTGAATTAATTAATAACTTCAAAATTTGTCATTTTGTATTTCTAAATTCTCCTTTTTTGATATTCCGTATACAAATACAGAATGACGCTATGAAATTAAATTTGAATTCTATAAAATTCTTAAAAAAACTATTGAAAAAAATCACACAACTTTGGTTTCTTAACTGTTTCAAATATAAAATTAACAAGTACTTTGCTATAATCTAAAAAATATATAATTTTAATATCGATGTCCATTGAACTGAAAAGTATCTAATTGTTGAAATTTACAATAAAAAAATTCAGAAAATAAAAATTATTGGAACTTTTAAGTTTTTCTTGTTGATTAAAATTCTTAAAAAAAAGAAGAAACTGTTAATGGAAAAAGTGTTTTATAAGTTTCTTTAAAAAAATGTTTATGAAATCAAAAATCAAAATTTTTCTGAAATGTTATAAAAATTGAGTACTTTTATTCGCACTGATTATTTTTAGTTTGCAATCATTAAATTTTAATTGAAAAAAATTAATAATAAGATTTTATGTTTTGAATATTATTTTGCTTGAAAAATGTAAGTAAATTGCTTTAACTCTTCATTTATGGACGGTATTTTTAAGTATCTTTAAATCAGTTGATATTTTCAAGATAAGCCTGTATTTTCAAACAAAATTTGTAACAACACGTCTAATTTTCCTCGAAAGCGTATTTCGAAGAAAAAGCATTAGATGTCAACTATAAATTTTAAAAAAATGATAATTAAAAAAAACTTTTTTTTCTCTTTATAAAAAATTAACTAATGGGGCTAAAATAAATTTGAAAGACTGATTGCAAAATAATTCATTAAATAAAAGATTAAATAATGGGAACACAAAATATATTTATATTTAAACCCCCATTAGAATTTGAAGCATTAAAATAATTTATTGAATTTTGTATAGGCTATGATAAAATATGAAATAATGAAAATACTTAAATTAAAAACGGGAAAATGATGTCTGTTCAAAAATGGTAATTAGAAATTATTGAAACGCTTTGTGGTTAGTAATTTTATAATATATTTTATTGTAAATTACTTAACAGTTTCAATCATTGCTTCTTTAAAAAATGAAG